>JACYFF010031954.1:64827537-64859649 GCA_017589665.1 Selenicereus undatus | reverse complement strand
GTTTCTGTAAATGAATGTCGGTGTTTGTGATTGAATTCTCACTTAGCGTGCCATATATTCGATGAATTGCCTAGAGAGGGTTGTATTCATGCTCTTGACTAGGGTTTAGGAGATCAACGAAAGTTGAATCCTTAACTTAGAGCCACTTTGTGAGAGATGGAATTACTCAACATGAAAATTGTTAGGTTTTCAATTGGGAATTGCAGGTTAGCCGATTCGGTGGCTCCGCTGATTCTAGTTTCATGAAAATGGATAACTAGGATTGCTCATCCAGTCCATTGACCTTCGAGGGAAGGCATAGACATACTTTAACTTGTAGGCATTCCACTTCAGCTATTCGTGCGGGCGAGTTCACAAGACTTAGTGTTCGATCCAAAGACCATAACAGTGCGGTGAATCCCAATGTTGAGTCTTTATATTCAAGTTTTGATGATAACAAATCCGAGTTCAAAAATGTGTCCAAGTAGTGTTGCTCCAAACATGATCTGCAAACAGGCCTAACTAGTGTTTGTAATCTTTACTCTATTAACCGTTTGCTACATGTGAGGACAAGCCTCTAAAACAGGTTCATTGGGTGATTCTACAATAAGTCAAGAACGCCATCTTATAGTTGGTTGTAAGGCATGTTCCCAGCAGCTCTTCTAGCAATGCAAAGAACAACTCCAACAAACAAGGTAGCTTTGATGTTCCCAGCAACTTCTCTAGCGATGCAAAGAACAACCCCAGCGAACAAGGTAGCCTTAATGTTCACAGCAGCTCTACGGATCTTGGACAAGATTCAAAACAAGAAGTGTTGGGTATATAGGTTTTATTTATTTAGACTCTTGTTAATATGCCAATATTGAAAAAGCTTTTTAAACATCTCTTGAATCGGTATTTGCACTAAGTGCTTCAGAACACCAGACTGCGAACAACCCTGCAAACAGGGTTCCTAAGGTGTTTCTGACCTGAAGTGGCCATACCCGATTATCCTTGAAATTATTATTTCGGTTGGCCAAAATCTCCAGAATATTTTCAAATGTTATTCTTCTGGAAAATATATTTCTTGAATATATTATGGGATATTTGGGAAAATAGATTTTGGGAGATTTGCCAAAATTGAAAGATTTTCTCTGCCCATATCTTCGGATGTGATAAAGTTTTTAAACTGCTAAAAATTTCTGATTGCCTTGCTAAAAGCTTACCCACGGCTATAAGGACATAAAGGTTATCTCTTAAGATAACAAATTCCTTAGATTTTGGGAAATATTTTATCACTAGCCGTTGGGAGTTTTGTTTTGAAAAATCACCTTCCAAACTTAGATGATTTCCTTTCCTCTCCTTGGTTTTTGACCGTTGGAATTTGTGGTTAAAAACGGCTTTGCTTTCACTGAAACACATACAGATAGACACATACTGAGCGATAGTGAGAAGAAAGCAAAAAGAAATCTTGAAACACAACATTCCCAAAAGGCAAATTTCAAAAGAGGTTTTTCTAGTGAAAAGAATTTCTGAGCTTCACTTGAGAAAAGAAAAACTAGTTCAAGTTGTGTTTAAAGCAAGCTTTCAATATATTGGCATAATAGGAACTTCATTGTACCTTACATCTGCTTAGTCATAAGCACCCCCTGTAAGGTGTTTGTAACCCTGATCTTGAATCAGAAAAGTGAGTGAGTGGTCCTAAGTCGTGTGGACTTTGGACGTGCCCAATCTGGTGAGATTTGGACGTGGTGTAATCTGCCTTGAGAAGGAGATTACGTGGTTGCAAGTTGGAACAAGGTGTGTTACATTTGTAACGTGTTAAGCCCGGTTTAGTGAAGTGGTTAAATCCTACACGAGGTAGGTCGTGGTTTTTCACACCTCAGTTGGGCTAGAGGTGTTTTTCACGTAAAAATTGTGTGTGCTTTAATTCCACATTTATCTTGGTGATTTTCGCATTTACAATATCTGAAAACACCCCCTACAAACAAGTCAACAGGGTGTTCGTCATCGGAGAACAACCTGTGTCAGGGTGTTTGTTACTTATAACGCGAAAATCAGACACCACAATTCACCCCCCCTCTTGTGGAAGTATACTCTAAGATCTAACAAGTGGTATCAGAGCAGGTTCTCTCACAACAAGGCTAACACCTTGAGAGATTCTGAAAATGAGTACACCACAAGGAATTCTTGAAGGGCAATCCATCACTCGTCCACCCTATTTCAACGACCAACATTATAGTTGGTGGAAGAACAGGATGGAGAACTACATTCAGGCAGAAGACTATGAGCTATGGATGCTCATCAAGAACGGGCCACTTGTTCCCTACAAAATACTTGACAATGGCAGGAAAGTTTCCAAGGAACCTTCTGAATTTGACTCTCAAGATTACAAGAAAATGGAGAAGAATGCTAAGGCCAAGAAGCTATTATATTTCGGCCTAGGTCCAGATGAATACACTCTCATCTCTGAGCATGAATCAGCCCAAGCTATCTGGAACGCCCTGCAAGTTGCTCATGAAGGTACGAGTCAAGTTAAACAATCTAGAATTGAGCTACTTATGCGACAATACGAGTTGTTTGATATGGGTGATCGTGAAATCGTGATGGATATGTACACACGGTTTACCCACATCACTAACGAATTAAAATCTCTGGGAAAGTCTTTCACCACTGAAGAGTTGGTGAGGAAAATCCTCAGAATTTTACCTCGTACGTGGGAGGCCAAAGTAACAGCCATCCAAGAGGCTAAAGACATGAACAAAATCACCCTTGATTGGTTAAACACTCACCACAGTCGAAACAAAAAGGGACTTGGTTATAAGCCTAAACGGACCGTTTATCCGATACATAGGAAGTATGTTGGATTACCTGAAAATATTGTTTGCTTTCATTGTGGGAAAACGGGTCATTATAGATACACCTGCCTTTTATGAAAACATGCCAATGAAAAGAATGAAAAGCATGTGAAACAAATCTGGATTAGAAAAGATGAGATTTATTTGTCTAAAAGAATGGGACCCAAGTGGATCTGGGTTCCCAAAACTAACCCGCGATTTTTTTTGCAGGCTGAAGTGAGAGAAAACAACCTTACGAACAACCCCACAAACACCCTTGAAAACAAGCAGTTGTGGTATGTCGATAGTGGGTGTTCACGGCACATGACTGGTGAAAGATCAAATTTTCTCTCACTTACAGCTTTGAATGGTGGGAGTGTAGCATTTGGAAATGGCAAATCTGGGACAATTGTCGGTATAGGTAATATTGGTAAAACTCTCTCCCACTCAATTGAAAATGTGCACTTAGTTGATGGGTTAAAGCACAATTTGCTAAGTGTGTCTCAACTGTGTGACAAGAACAACCTAGTACTGTTTTCAAAAACACGTTGCTTGGTTGTGAATGACAACACAGGAGATGTTGTATTAAGGGGGAAGCGATGTCAAAATGTCTATAAAGTTTGTATTTCCACTCTTCCCCAAAAGAGTCTGACTTGTTTAAATGCTTTAAATGATGATATAATGCTATGGCACAAGAGACTAGGTCATGCAAGCCTGTCCTTGCTGAACAAACTTGTTTCCAAGGACTTGGTTGTTGGACTACCTTCCATCAAGTATAATGATGACAAGGTATGTGAAGCTTGTGCAAAAGGAAAACAAGTCAGATCTTCTTTAAAATCTAAAAAGTGTGTAAGCACCACCCGACCTCTTGAGTTATTGCATATTGATCTATGTGGTCCCATGAGGATAGCTAGTAGAGGTGGGAAAAGGTATGTGCTTGTAATAGTGGATGATTACTCTCGATTTACTTGGACCCTATTCTTGGCTTCCAAGGATGAAACGTTTGAAAACTTTATTGCTTTTCTAAAAAGGGTTGAAAAGAGAGTAGGACACTAATTGGTTAGTTTGAGGTCTGATCATGGTACTAAATTTGAAAATGTAAATTTTACAAATTTTTGTAATATGCATGGTGTTGATCACAACTTCTCGGCTCCAAGAACACCCCAACAGAATGGGGTGGTTGAGCGTAAAAATCGTACCCTAGAAGATATGACTAGAACAATGCTTGTTGCTAGTGGTCTTCCTAGGAACTTTTGGGCAGAAGCTTTGAACACATCGTGCTATATTATGAATAGATGTATGATCAGACCCATGTTGAACAAAACTCCTTATGAACTCTTCAAAGGCAGAAAACCTAATATTATGCACTTGAGAACTTTTGGTTGTAAATGTTTTGTGCATAATAATGGAAAGGATGCCTTGGGAAAGTTCGATCCTAGGAGTGATGAGGCAATATTTATTGGTTATTCTTCTCACAGCAAGGCATACAAAGTCTTTAACAAAAGAACCTTGTGTGTTGAGGAAAGTGTGCATGTGCTTTTTGATGAAACTAATACTGTGAATAAGAATGATGCACAGGAAGAAGAGTTTGAATTAGGTCTTGTCCAAAAGGAATTGTTGAACAATGAGAAACCAGGTGAGAACACCTTGGAGAAAACAGGTACAGAAGGTGTTCCTCAAAACAGCATGCAAAGTGAATACCAGACAGGGGGAAACACCATTGAACCCTGTTCGGAACCATATCCCTCAGGAACCAGCTTGCAAACAGGCGCTGAAACAGGATCAGGAGGTGTTCTTGAACCTGATCCTATACGACCAGAACATGGGTCTGTGAATCTAATCAATTCAAGATCATGGAAGCACCATAGTTCGCATCCTCTTGATCAGATCTTGTCAGATATTAATACTGGAGTGCAAACTAGATCTAAACTTAAGAATTTCTGTGCTTTCTATGCGTTTCTTTCTAACATTGAGCCAAAAAGTGTGAATGAGGCCCTTGCAGATTCAGATTGGATCACGGCTATGCAAGAAGAGCTTCACCAATTTGAAAGAAACAAAGTATGGCACCTTGTTCCTAAACCTGCAGAAAGAACAACCATTGGAACCAAGTGGGTGTTCCGAAACAAACTAGATGAGTCAGGAACAGCCACTAGGAACAAGGCAAGGCTGGTGGTTCAAGGATACAATCAAGAAGAAGGAATCGACTATGAAGAAACCTTTGCACCAGTTGCAAGAATTGAGGCTATCCGAATCTTAATAGCCTTTGCAGCTCATATGGAGATCAAGCTATATCAAATGGATGTGAAAAGTGCATTCCTAAATGGATACCTTAAAGAAGAGGTATATGTCAAACAACCCCCTGGTTTTGAAAATGGTGATTTTCCAAATCATGTTTATAAACTTGACAAAGCGCTTTATGGTTTAAAACAAGCTCCAAGATCTTGGTATGAACGATTGTCAAACTTTTTACTTGAAAATGATTTTAGAAGAGGCAAGGTAGATAATACCTTGTTTCTAAAAACTAAGGGGGAACATTTATTAATCGTCCAAATATATGTAGATGACATTATATTTGGTGCAACTCATCATGATTTATGCCATGAATTTTCAAATATGATGAGGAGTGAGTTTGAGATGAGCATGATGGGTGAGCTTAATTTCTTCTTGGGCTTACAAATCAAGCAAACTCCAAACGGCACCATGATCCATCAACAAAAGTATATCAAGGAGCTACTTAAGCGTTTTGGGATGGAGTCGGCCAAACCCATAGACACTCCCATTTCTCCTTCAACCAAGTTGGTTATGGATGATGGGAGTTCCTCAGTTGAGGAGAAACTCTATAGGGGCATGATTGGGTCACTCCTATACCTAACTGCTAGTAGACCGGATATTGTTTTTAGTGTTGGTTTATGTGCCCGTTTTCAGTCTAATCCTAAAGAGACTCACCTTAAGGTTGTTAAACGGATACTAAGATATTTAAAGCATACACCTGATTTATCTCTATGGTACCCTAAAGGTGGCAATCTTGATCTTGTTGGATATGCTGACGCTGATTATGCAGGTTTCCTAGTTGATAGAAAGAGTACCTCAGGTATGGCTCACTTTCTTGGACCTTTTTTGGTATCTTGGGCTACCAAGAAGCAACATTCAGTTGCCATGTCCACAACTGAAGCAGAATATGTGGCGGCAGCCTCATGTTGTTGTGGATACGACAACAACTCAAGGATTTTTGTGTTGACACTGGACGCATTCCTATTTTTTGTGATAATACTAGCGCTATTAACATTGCCAAAAACCCTTGTCAACACAAAAGGACAAAACATATTGACATTCAACATCATTTCCTAAGAGATAATGTGGAAAAAGGCTTAATTTCTATGAATTTTTGCTCAACGGAAAAACAGATTGCTGATATATTCACTAAGGCACTAGCTAGAGATCAGTTTGAGAGAAACAGACTGGAACTGGGGTTGGTGAAAACACCCTGCGAACACCTGTTCTCAGAGGTAGATCAAACTGACGAAAAACACCCTATAATATCTATTCTTCTCTCTTGTTTGTAATTTTTTTTGTGGTTTGTGCTTAGCGAATATATGTAGTCTGTGTACTCTCATGATTATGTACTGCTGTCTTGGGAGATGGAGAAAGAGTAATCATGACAGACTTTGGGATGAGAAAAGCATGCTCAAGAACAGGCGGCTCGAACAGGTATGTCTTAATTGCTATTATTGATTGTTGCCTGCTAAAATTCTAGGTGTTCCCTAGGTAACCCTTCGTGACAGGTGAGGAGTTTAAAAACTGCCTTGCGTGTGTCTGTCCTCTTCATCTTGCTCTCTCTCTCTCCTCTGTTCTTGCTTTCAAGCCCTAGCAAAAACCCCCCAAAACCCGAAAATCCTTCTTGTGATAATGGCTCCCAAACCTGTTTCTTCATCAATCTCTAAGAGTAACAACATGAGTATACTCTCAATTCCGTCTCCTCCTCGCCCAATTATCCACAAAACCTTCGGGTATCTCACTCAGCTAAACCTCAAAAGTGTTGGGCTTGGGTTGAATGATATTCCCTACCCCTTTGGTTGGGAATTAATGGTGTATGTGGGAACAATCCCTTGTCCCATTCCTTCTGCAGCATGTGCTGGCTCTTCGGGTCTCCAAGACCAGTTCTTGGAGAACCCAGAAACCATTGTTGGGGATGACTCTGTTCCTCTCGACTCTCAAACTGGAGAGAAGAGGAAAAGGGTAAAGATGGTGGCTAGGCGCACTCGAACGCCAAGAACACGACCACAACCAAGGTCTCGCCCCTCAGAACCTCCGTCTCAACCTCCTCGCAAGTCTGCGAGAATTGTCTTCAAATCAACCCCCAGAACCTCTAAACCCTCCGTTCCTATTGTCGAAGAGATCTCCTCTTCTACTGAAGGGTTCTCGAGTTCTGACTCTGAAGACACCACCTTCAAACAGGGGACACCGGTGTTTTCTGAGTCCTCTGAAGATCAAGCCCCTCCAAAAACAACCACTAAACCTGCTGTGAAGTCTTCTCCTGCAAAACCACCCCTCAAAAGAAAACCAAGAACAGCCCCCCTACCAAGAACTCCTACCTCTGTTCTTGCCTCCAAACGCCCAAAGCAGTCCACTCTCTCCCCTATGTCTGACAAACATGCGCAGTTGCTTAAGCGCAATGTTGTCAGGGGGAAGGTAGTGTCTGTCAGTTTTTTTTAGGAACAGGGTCTGGGGGTGTTTTTACCAAGCTTCGAGCCCAAGGCTGGCTTGAATTGTTTGCAAACACCCAGTTGGGGTGTTCTGTGCCTGAGTTGGCTGAATTTTACGCCAACTGCAGAGTCACCGAAGGAATGGTGACAAGTTCTGTGAATGGGTAAGGCATCAGGGTCGATGCGCCCACACTTGGGAAAATTGTGGGAGTGCCCTCACAAGGTTTTGCTGTGTATGTGAGGGAAGACAAAACAGCAGTGGAACAAGCCAGGCTCCAGGAGGTGTCCAAATGCCTAAGTCACAAACAGGGTCTGAGAACACCCTGCTCTGTCAAAAAGGGTGATCTGATTCCTCCCCACCAACTCCTTTTCATGTTTGTCATTAAGAATGTGATTCCAAGGGGTCAAGGGAGAAACTCAGCCGACCTTTTTGATCAGTGCCTGGTCGACTTATTGGACAGGGAGGAACCCATCAATCTTCCGGCAATCATGATTCGCCACATTGGGCGAATTGCGAACACCACCCGGGCTCATGATCTCGGATATGGGTTTCTGCTGACAAGGGTGTTTGAGCACTTTGGAATAATGCTCACACGGTGAGTGGAGGCCCAATTAATAGATGCAATTGGGATTGACACTCTGCTAGGGTGTGGCTTTGAGTTTGGGGAAGGGTCCGGTTCCAAACAGGATCGTCGACCACCTCGACCACCTGTTTCTGAGCAACCATCCACCAAGGTAGAGGTTATTCTTGAGGACAATGCTCGCCTCAAGGATGAGCTCTCCGCTGTCAATGCTGCTCTTGCTGAAGAACAAGCCCTCTCTGCTAAGCGTCATGCAGACTTACTTGCTCTTCTATCCACCCTTGCCCCTAGTATTCCTCCCCTGTAGACGAAACCACCCCCTGCTCCCTGATTGTCTAGGCTGTTTCTGTCTTGTTTTTTTTATTGTACTGCTTGGCTGATTAATGAAAATCCCATTTGCAGTTTCTCTTGCTTGTTATTCCTTCTCCTTTATATTTGTTATTATTGCTTTTTAATGATGCCAAAAGGGGGAAGAAAAAGAGGTGATACCTATTGACATTAACATGTATGAATCTGAACTGACCAACCTGTTCTTGACTTGCTCTTGACTTACGTGAATCCCTATCAGCAGTAATTTTCTGGTTGTTTTGTCAATATGGTCACTTGGTTTGTCATCATCAAAATGGGGAATTTGTTGAGTTATTATATTTAAGTTTTGATGATAACAAATCCAAGTGTAAAAATGTGTCCAAGTAATGTTGCTCCAAACATGATCTGCAAACAGGCCTAACTGGTGTTTGTAATCTTTACTGTGTTAACTGGTTTGCTACATGTGAGAACAAGTCCTTAAAACAGGTTTTAAATTGGTGATTCTAAATTAAGTCAAGAACGCCATCTCACAGTTGGTTGTAAGGCATGTTCACAGCAGCTCTTCTAGCAATGCAAAGAACAACTCCAGCAAACAAGGCAGTCTTGGTGTTCACAGCAGCTCTACAAGTCTTGGACAAGATGACTGGTTCAAAATAAGAAGTCTTGGGTATATAGGTTTTATTTATTTATTTAGACTCTTGTTAATATGCCAATATTGAAAACATCATTTTAAACACCTCTTGAATCGGCAGTTGCGCTAAGTGCTTCAGAACACCAGTTGCGAACAACCCTGCAAACAGGGTGCCTAGGGTGTTTCTGAACAGAAACGGCTATGCTCGATTATTTTGGAAAAATTTATTTCGGCTGGCCAAAAGCTCTAAAATACTTTCTTAAAATCCCAGGATAGGATATTTTTGAGATACGAGTTATTATGGGAGATTTGCCAAAATTGTGTTGCTAAATATTTTCCAAAACCAAAAGATCTTTATCACCGATATTTTAGGAAGTGATTTATTCAAATTTCAAAATTGAGATTTCTGGTTCCTTATTTGAAATTCTCCACGGCTATTTCAAACGAGAGGATAAGTTTTTATCTTTTAGAAACAAATCCCTTTTATTTTGGATATTTCTTATCCACTAGCCGTTTGGAAAATCCTTTGCTTGGAAATCTCCTTTGATACCATACTTGGCAGATTCTCAGCAACCTCCTTGATTTCTTTACCGTTGATTTTCTTGGTTAAAAGCTTAGCTCTTCTCTCCCATTTGGTAGACACAACAGATATTGAAAAAACACAGTGTGGTAAAAAAGGGAAAATTCTGAAAATCCGGTTTTTACTCAAAAGTAAGAAAAGATTTCTTGAGCTTCAATTCGCAAAGAAAATCGTGACAAGCTGTGTTAATTTGAGTTTTCAAACCATTGGCATAATAGGATCTTCAGTGTACCTCACATCTGCTTAGTGAGAAGCACCCCCAGTAAGGTGTTTTCAACCCTGATCTTGGATCAGAAAAGTGAGTGAGTGATCCTTAGTCATGTGGACTTTGGACTTGTCCAATCTGGTGAGATTTGGACGTAGTGTAACCGTTCTTAGGGAAGAAGGTTACGTGGTTGCCAGTTGTAACAAGGTGTGTTACATTTGTAACGAGTTAAGCCCGGTTATAGTGAAGTGGTTAAAAGCCTACACGAGGTAGGTCGTGGTTTTTCACACCTCAGTTGGGCTAGAGGTGTTTTCCACGTAAAAATTGTGTGTGCTTTATTTCCGCATTTATCTTGGTGATTTTCGCACTTGCAATATCTGAAAACACCCCCTGCAAACAAGTCAACAGGGTGTTCGTCATCTGAGAACAACCTCTGTCAGGGTGTTTGTTACTTATAACGCGAAAATCAGACACCACAATTCACCCCCCTCTTGTGGAAGTATACTCATAAATTCAACATCTTAACTAATCTTGGCAAGAAGAGGGTGAATATGCTTTCATTAGCCCATTTTCTTCTTACAAGTGGTATTTCTCAATTTTCAGGCATCTTGCCCGAAAATGAGAGAGTTTTGAAAATTTTAGTGAATGGGGAGCTCTAGTATTGGAATTCCAACAAGAATGAAGGTTTAATGAAGCCCCGGGGACCAAAAGAATCAGAACTAGTAGCCGCTGCGAGCGCACGATCGATTGCAGGGTGCGCACTACAGTTCCTTGAAGCAAGAAGTTGGGCACTGTCGGGCGCAATACCGTGCACCTCAACTGTGCACGATCTCTGGGACGCACGGGTGCCGGTGAATTTAGGCACGACCGTGCGTCCCCAGTTTTTCTCGCGACGTAACCAGTTTTGCGAGGGGCGGTTACAGTTCTTAGTTTTTGTTTTTAGAAAAACTAGGTTAGGCAATTTTTCTCGGGCTTTTACTCCATACTTTAGCGTCAATCTAGATTGAATTAAAGGTTGAGAACTTTGTTCTTGGATCGATAGACGGTCGCAATCAATCAAAGTACGCTTCCCTCTCTCTCACTTTGTGATCTTCACCCAAGTTTGCATCTTTAATCAAGTTTCTGAGTTTCTTGTTTTTGATTGAGATTATTGAAATGATTAGTGGATAAATCCCCTATCTTGGGTTGGGATTAGCCCCCATTATGTAATTTGGATCTATGTCCTAGGTTTTTGTAAATGAATGCCGGTGTTTGTGATTGAATTCTCACTTAGCGTGCCATATATTCGATGAATTGCCTAGAGAGGGTTGTATTCATGCTCTTAACTAGGGTTTCGGAGATCAACGAAAGTTGAATCCTTAACTTAGAGCCACTTTGTGAGAGATGGAATTACTAACCCTGAAAATTGTTAGGTTTTCAATTGGGAATTGCAGGTTAGCCAATTCGGTGGCTCCGCTGATTCTAGTTTCATGAAAATGGATAACTAGGATTGCTCATCCAGTCCATTGACCTTCGAGGGAAGGCATAGACATACTTTAACTTGTAGGCATTCCACTTCAGCTATTCGTGCGGGCGAGTTCACAAGACTTAGTGTTCGATCCAAAGACCATAACAGTGCGGTGAATCCTAACCTTGGTTTTTTGCTAGCGTTGAGTTAGATAATTTCTGTAGTGCTCATATTCACCGACAAGAATCAGTTTCTGCCTGAATTGAGTGCTGCACTCAACCTGGTGCGTAAAACAAAGTTCCCTATGGATACGACCCGTACTTGCCGTTGCTAGTTCCAACTGTCGCCGTCCACTTGCGCTAATAATTTTGACGTAATAAGTTTTTGAGGAGTTCTTAAACCTCGATTTTGACTGATTTTCTGTCCTAATTTGCCCTTTTCCCTCCACAATCTCTTAACTGATCTTGGCAAGAAGAGGGTGAATATGCTTTCATTAGCCCATTTTCTTCTCACAAGTGGTATTTCTCAATTTTCAGGCATCTTGCCCAAAGATGAGAGAGTTTTGAAAATTTTAGCAAAAGGGGAGCTCTAGTATTGGAATTCCAACAAGAATGAAGGTTTAATGAAGCCCCGGGGACCAAAAGAATCAGAACTAGTAGCCGCTGCGAGCGCATGGTCGATTGCAGGGTGCGCACGACCGTTCCCTGAAGCCAGAAGCTGGGCACTGTCGGGCGCAATACCGTGCACCTCAACTGTACATGATGTCCGGGACGCACGGGTGCCGGTGAATTTAAGCACGACCGTGCGTCCCAAGTTTTTCTCGCGACATAACCAGTTTTGCGAGGGGTGGTTACAGTTCTTAGTTTTTTTTATTGGGAAAACTGGGTTAGGCGATATTTCTGGTGCTTTTACTCCATACTTTAGCATCAATCTAGATTGAATTAAAGGTTGAGAACTTTGTTCTTGGATCGATAGAGGTTCGCAATCAATCAAAGTACGCTTCCCCTTCTCTGACTTTGTGATCTTCACCCAAGTTTGAATCTTTAATCAAGTTTTTGAGTTTCTTGTTTTTGATTGAGATTATTGAAATGATTAGTGGCTAAATCCCCTATCTTGGGTTGGGACTAGCCCCCATTATGTAATTTGGATCTATGTCCTAGGTTATTGTAAATGAATACCGGTCTTTGTGATTGAATTCTCACTTAGGGTGCCATATATTCGATGAATTGCCTAGAGAGGGTTGCATTCATGCTCTTAACTAGGGTTTAGGAGATCAACGAAAGTTGAATCCTTAAGTTAGAGCCACTTTGTGAGAGATGGAATTACTCAACATGAAAATTGTTAGGTTTTCAATTGGGAATTGCAGGTTACCCGATTCGGTGGCTCCGCTGATTCTAGTTTCATGAAAATGGATAACTAGGATTGCTCATCGAGCCCATTGACCTTCGAGGGAAGGCATAGACGTACTTTAACTTGTAGGCATTCCACTTTAGCTATTCGTGTGGGCGAGTTCACAAGACTTAGTGTTCGATCCAAAGACCATAACAGTGCGGTGAATCCCAACCTTGGTTTTTTGCTAGCGTTGAGTTAGATAATTTCTGTAGTGCTCATATTCACCGACAAGAATCAGTTTCTGCCTGAATTGAGTGCTGCACTCGACCTAGTGCGTAAAACCAAGTTCCCTATGGATACGACCTGTACTTGCCGTTGCTAGTTCCAACTGTCGCCGTCCACTTGCGCTAATAATTTTGACGTAACAAGTTTTTGAGGAGTTGATAAACCTCGATTTTGACTGATTTTCTGTCCTAATATGCCCTTTTCCCTCCACAATCTCTTAACTAATCTCGGCAAGAAGAGGGTTAATATGCTTTCATCAGCCCATTTTCTTCTTACAAGTGGTATTTCTCAATTTTCAAGCATCTTGCCCAAAAACGAGAGAGTTTTGAAAATTTTAGCGAAAGGGGAGCTCTAGTATTGGAATTCCAACAAGAATGAAGGTTTAATGAAGCTCCGGGAACCAAAAGAATCAGAACTAGTAGTCGTTCCGGGCGCACGATTGATTGTAGGGTGCGCACGACAGTTCCTTGGAGCCAGAAGCTGGGCACTGTCGGGCGCAATACCGTGCACCTCAACTGTGCACGATCTCTGGGACGCACGGGTGCCGGTGAATTTAGGCACGACCGTGCGTCCCCAGTTTCTCTCGCGACATAACCAGTTTTGCGGGGGGCGGTTACAGTTCTTAGTTTTTGTTTTTAGAAAAACTGGGTTAGCTGATTTTTCTCGGGCTTTTACTCCATACTTTAGCGTCAATCTAGATTGAATTAAAGGTTGAGAACTTTGTTCTTGGATCGATAGAGGTTCGCAATCGATCAAAGTACGCTTCCTTTTCTCTGACTTTGTGATCTTCACCCAAGTTTGCATCTTTAATCATGTTTTTGAGTTTCTTGTTTTTGATTGAGATTATTGAAATGATTAGCGGCTAAATCCCCTATCTTGGGTTGGGATTAGCCCCCATTATGCAATTTGGATCTATGTCCTAGGTTTCTATAAATGAATGTCGGTGTTTGTGATTGAATTCTCACTTAGCGTGCCATATATTCGATGAATTGCCTAGAGAGGGTTGTATTCATGCTCTTAACTAGGGTTTAGGAGATCAACGAAAGTTGAATCCTTAACTTAGAGCCACTTTGTGAGAGATGGAATTACTCAACATAAAAATTGTTAGGTTTTCAATTGGGAATTGCAGGTTACCCGATTCGGTGGCTCCGCTGATTCTAGTTTCATGAAAATGGATAACCAGGATTGCTCATCCAGTCCATTGACCTTCGAGGGAAGGCATAGACATACTTTAACTTGTAGGCATTACACTTCAGCTATTCGTGCGGGCGAGTTCACAAGACTTAGTGTTTGATCCAAAGACCATAATAATGCGGTGAATCCCAACCTTGGTTTTTTGCTAGCGTTGAGTTAGATAATTTCTGTAGTGCTCATACTCACCGAAAAGAATCAGTTTCTGCCTGAATTGAGTGCTGCACTCAACCTGGTGCGTAAAACGAAGTTCCCTATGGATACGACGCGTACTTGCCGTTGCTAGTTCCAACCGTCGCCGTCCACTTGCGCTAATAATTTTGACGTAACAAGTTTTTGAGGAGTTGATAAACCTCGATTTTGACTGATTTTCTGTCCTAATTTGCCCTTTTCCCTCCACAATCTCTTAACTAATCTTGGCAAGAGGAGGGTTAATATGCTTTCATTAGCCCATTTTCTTCTTACAAGTGGTATTTCTCAATTTCCAGGCATCTTGCCCAAAAATGAGAGAGTTTTGAAAATTTTAGCGAAAGGGGAACTCTAGTATTGGAATTCCAACAAGAATGAAGGTTTGATGAAGCCCCGGGGACCAAAATAATCTGAGCTAGTAGCCGCTCCGAGCGCACGATTGATTGTAGGGTGCGCACGACAGTTCCTTGAAGCCAGAAGCTAGGCGCTATCGGGCGCAATACCATGCACCTCAACTGTGCACGATCTCTGGGACGCACGGGTGCCGGTGAATTTGGGCACGACCGTGCGTCCCCAGTTTTTCTCGCGACATAACCAGTTTTACGAGGGCGGTTACAGTTCTTAGTTTTTGTTTTTAGAAAAACTGGGTTAGGCGATTTTTCTCGGGCTTGTACTCCATACTTTAGCGTCAATCTAGATTGAATTAAAGGTTGACAACTTTGTTCTTGGATCGATAGAGGTTCGTAATCAATCAAACTGCGCTTCCCTTTCTCTGACTTTGTGATCTTCACCCAAGTTTGCATCTTTAATCATGTTTTTGAGTTTCTGGTTTTTTATTGAGATTATTGAAATGATTAGCGGCTAAATCCCCTATCTTGGGTTGGGATTAGCCCCCATTATGTAATTTGGATCTATGTCCTAGGTTTTTGTAAATGAATGCTGGTGTTTGTGATTGAATTCTCACTTAGCGTGCCATACATTCGACGAATTGCCTGGAGAGGGTTGTATTCATGCTCTTAACTAGGGTTTAGGACATCAACGAAAGTTGAATCCTTAACTTAGAGCCACTTTGTGAGAGATGGAATTACTCAACATGAAAATTGTTAGGTTTTCAATTGGGAATTGCAGGTTACCCGATTCGGTGGCTCCGCTGATTCTAGTTTCATGAAAATGGATAACTAGGATTGCTCATCCAGTCCATTGACCTTCGAGGGAAGGCATAGACATACTTTAACTTGTAGGCATTCCACTTCAGCTATTCGTGCGGGCGAGTTCACAAGACTTAGTGTTCCATCCAAAGACCATAACAGTGCGGTGAATCCCAACCTTTGTTTTTTGCTAGCGTTGAGTTAGATAATTTCTGTAGTGCTCATATTCACCGACAAGAATCAGTTTCCGCCTGAATTGAGTGCTGCACTCAACCTGGTGCGTAAAACCAAGTTCCCTATGGATACGACCCGTACTTGCCGTTGCTAGTTCCAACTGTCGCCGTCCACTTGCGCTAATAATTTTGACGCAACAAGTTTTTGAGGAGTTGATAAACCTCGATTTTGACTGATTTTCTGTCCTAATTTGCCCTTTTCCCTCCACAATCTCTTAACTGATCTTGGCAAGAAGAGGGTGAATATGCTTTCATTAGCCCATTTTCTTCTTACCAGTGGTATTTCTCAATTTTCAGACATCTTGCCCAAAAATGAGAGAGTTTTGAAAATTTTAGCGAAAAGGGAGCTCTAGTATTGGAATTCCAACAAGAACGAAGGTTTAATGAAGCCCCGGGGACAAAAAGAATCAGAACTAGTAGCCGCTGCGAGCGCACGGTCAATTGTATTGGAATTGCACGATCTTTGGGACGCTCGGGTGTCGGTGAATTTAGGCACGACCGTGCGTCCCCAGTTTTTCTCGTGACATAACCAGTTTTGCGAGGGGCAGTTACAGTTCTTGGTTTTTTTTGTTGGAAAAACTAGGTTAGGCGATATTTCTCGGGCTTTTACTCCATACTTTAGCATCAATCTAGATTGAATTAAAGGTTGAGAACTTTGTTCTTGGATCGATAGAGGTTCGCAATCAATCAAGGTACGCTTCCCTTTCTCTGACTTTGTGATCTTCACCCAAGTTTGAATCTTTAATCAAGTTTTTGAGTTTCTTGTTTTTGATTGAGATTATTGAAATGATTAGTGGCTAAATCCCCTATCTTGGGTTGGGATTAGCCCCCATTATGTAATTTGGATCTATGTCCTAGGTTATTGTAAATGAATACCGATCTTTGTGATTGAATTCACACTTAGCGTGCCATATATTCGATGAATTGCCTAAAGAGGGTTGCATTCATGCTCTTAACTAGGGTTTAGGACATCAACGAAAGTTGAATCCTTAACTTAGAGCCACTTTGTGAGAGATGGAATTACTCAACATGAAAATTGATAGCTTTTCAATTGGGAATTGCAGGTTACCCGATTCAGTGGCTCCGCTAATTCTAGTTTCATGAAAATGGATAACTAGGACTGCTCATCTAATCCATTGACCTTCGAGTGAAGGCATAGACATACTTTAACTTGTAGGCATTCCACTTCAGCTATTCGTGCGGGCGAGTTCACAAGACTTAGTGTTCGATCCAAAGACCATAACAGTGCGGTGAATCCCAACCTTGGTTTTCTGCTAGCGTTGAGAGTTAGATAATTTCTGTAGTACTCATATTCACCGACAAGAATTAGTTTCTGCCTGAATTGAGTGCTGCACTCAACTTGGTGCGTAAACCCAAGTTCCCTATGGATACGACCCGTACCTGCCGTTGCTAGTTCCAACTGTCGCCGTCCACTTGCGTTAATAATTTTGACGTAACAAGTTTTTGAGGAGTTGATAAACCTCGATTTTGACTGATTTTCTATCCTAATTTGCCCTTTTCCCTCCACAATCTCTTAACTAATCTTGGCAAGAAGAGGGTGAATATGCTTTCATTAGCCCATTTTCTTCTTACAAGTGGTATTTCTCAATTTTCAGGCATCTTGCTCAAAAATGAGAGAGTTTTGAAAATTTTAGCGAAAAGGGAGCTCTAGTATTGGAATTCCAACAAGAATGAAGGTTTAATGAAGCCCTGGGGACAAAAAGAATCAGAACTAGTAGCCGCTCCGAGCGCACGATTGATTGGAGGGTGCGCATGACAGTTCCTTGAAGCCAGAGGCTGGGCACTGTCGGGCGCAATACCGTGCACCTCAACTGTGCACGATCTCTGGGACGCTCGGGTGCCGGTGAATTTAGGCACGACCGTGCGTCCCCAGTTTTTCTCGCGACATAACCTGTTTTGCGAGGGGCGGTTACAGTTCTTAGTTTTTGTTTTTAGAAAAACTAGGTTAGGTGATTTTTCTCGGGCTTTTACTCCGTACTTTAGCGTCAATCTAGATTGAATTAAAGGTTGAGAACTTTGTTCTTGGATCGATAGACGTTCGCAATCAATCAAAGTACGCTTCCCTTTCTCTCATTTTGTGATCTTCTACCAAGTTTGCATCTTTAATCAAGTTTATGAGTTTCTTGTTTTTGATTGAGATTATTGAAATGATTCGTTGCTAAATCCCCTATCTTGGGTTGGGATTAGCCCCCATTATGTAATTTGGATCTATGTCCTAGGTTTTTGTAAATGAATGCTGGTGTTTGCGATTGAATTCCCACATAGCGTGCCATATATTCGATGAATTGCCTAGAGAGGGTTGTATTCATCCTCTTAAATAGGGTTTAGGAGATCAACGAAAGTTGAATCCTTAACCTAGAGCCACTTTGTGAGCGATGGAATTACTCAACATTAAAATTGCTAGGTTTTCAATTGGGAATTGCAGGTTACCCGTTTCGGTGGCTCCGTTGATTCTAGTTTCATGAAAATGGAAAACTAGGATTGCTCATCCAGTCTATTGACCTTCGAGGGAAGGCATAGACATACTTTAACTTGTAGCCATTCCACTTCAGCTATTCGTGCGGGCGAGTTCAAAAGACTTAGTGTTCGATCCAAAGACCATAATAGTGCGGTGAATCCCAACCTTAGTTTTTCTAGCATTGAGTTAGATAATTTTTGTAGTACTCATTCACCGACCAGAATCAGTTTCTCCCTGAATTGAGTGCTTCAATGAACCTGGTGCGTCAAACCATGTTCCCTATGGATACGAACCGTACTTGCCGTTGCTAGTTCCAACTGTCACCGTCCACTTGCGCTAATAATTTTGACGTAACAAGTTTTTGGGGAGTTGATAAACCTCGATTTTGATTGTTTTTCGGTCCAAATTTGCCCTTTTCCCTCCACAATCTTTTGACTAATCTTGGCAAGAAGATTGTGAATATGCTTTCATTATGTCTTTTTCTTCTTACAAGTGGTATTTCTCAATTTTTAAGCATCTTGCCCAAAAATGAGAGAGTTTTGAAAATTTTACCGAAAGGAGAGCGCTAGTATTGGAATTCCAACAAGAATGAAGGTTTAATGAAGCCCCGGGGACCAAAAGAATCAGAACTAGTAGCTGCTGCGAATGCATGGTCGATTGCAGGGTGCACACGACCATTCCTTGAAGCCAGAAGTTGGGCACTGTCAGGAGCAATACCTTGCACCTCAACTGTGCATGATCTCTGGGACGCACGGGTGCCCGTGAATTTAGGCACGACCATGTGTCCCCTGTTTTTCTCGCGACATAACCAGTTTTGCGAGGGGCGGTTCTAGTTCTTAGTTTTTGTTTTTAGAAAAACTGGGTCAGGCGATATTTCTTGGGCTTTTACTCCACACTTTAGCATCAATCTAGATTGAATTAAAGGTTGAGAGCTTTGTTCTTCGATCGATAGACGTTCGCAATCAATGAAAGTACGCTTCCCTTTCTCTCACTTTGTGATCTTCACCCAAGTTTGAATCTTTAATCATGTTTTTGAGTTTCTTGTTTTTGATTGAGATTATTGAAATGATTAGTGGCTAAATCCCCTATCTTTGGTTGGGATTAGCCCCTATTATGTAATTTGGATCTATGTCCTAGGTTTTTGTAAATGAATGCCTGTGTTTATGATTGAATTCTCACTTAGCGTGCCATATATTCGATGAATCGCCTAGAGAGGTTTGTATTCTTGATCTTAACTAGGGTTTAGAAGATCCGCGAAAGTTGAATCGTTAACTTAGAGCCACTTTGTGAGCGATGGAATTACTCAACATTAAAATTGTTAGGTTTTCAATTGGGAATTGTAGGTTACCCGATTCTGTGGCTCCGTTGATTCTAGTGTTATGAAAATGGATAACTAGGATTGCTCAACCAGTCCATTGATCTTCGAGGGAAGGCATAGACACGCTGTAACCTGTGGCCATTCCACTTAAGTTATTCGTGCGGGCGAGTTCACAAGACTTAGTGTTCGATCCAAAGACCATAATAGTGCGGTGAATCCAAACCTTGGTTTTTTGCCAGCGTTGAGTTAGATAATTTCTGTAGTACTCATATTCACCGACTAGAATAAGTTTCTTCCTGAATTGAGTGCTGGACTCAACCTGGTGCGTCAAACCAAGTTCCCTATGGATACGACCCGTACCTGCCGTTGCTAGTTCCAACTGTCGCCGTCCACTTGCGCTAATAATTTTGACGTAACAAGTTTTTGGGGAGTTGATAAACCTCGATTTTGACTGATTTTCTGTCCTAATTTGCCCTTTTCCCTCCACAATCTCTTAACCAATCCTGGCAAGAAGAGGGTGAATATGCTTTCATTAGGTCTTTTTCATATTACAAGTGGTATTTCTCAATTTTCAGGCATCTTGCCCAAAAATGAGAGAGTTTTTAAAATTTTAGCGAAAGGGGAGCTCAGCTGTTGGAATTCCAACAAGAAAGAAGGTTTAATGAAGCCCCGGGGACCAAAAGAATCAGAACTAGCAGCTGCTACGAACGCACGGTCGATTGCATGGTGCGCACGACCGTTCCTTGAAGCCAGACGTTGTGCACTGTCGGGCGCAGTACTGTGCACCTCAACTGTGCACGATCTCTGGGACACACGGGTGACTGTGAATTTAGGCACGATCGTGCGTCCCCTGTTTTTCTCGCGACATAACCAGTTTTGCGAAGGGCGGTTGCAGTTCTTAGTTTTTGTCTTTAGAAAAACTGAGTGAGGCGATTTTTCTTGGGCTTTTACTCCATACTTTAGCATCAATCTAGATTGAATTAAAGGTTGATAACTTTGTTGTTGGATCGATAGACGTTCGCAATCAATCAAAGTACGCTTCCCTTTCTCTCACTTTGTGATCTTCACCCAAGTTTGCATCTTTAATCAGGTTTTTTAGTTTCTTGTCTTTGATAGAATTATTGAAATGATTAGTGGCTAAATCCCCTATCCTAGGTTGGGATTAGCCCCAATTATGTAATTTGGATCTATATCCTAGGTTTTTGTAAATGAATGTCTGTGTACATGATTGAATTCTCACTTAGCGTGCCATATATTCGATGAATCGCCTAGAGAGGGTTGTATTCTTGCTCTTAACTAGGGTTTAGAAGATCCACGAAAGTTGAATCGTTAACTTAGAGCCACTTCGTGAGCGATGGGATTACTCAACATTAAAATTGTTAGGTTTTCAATTGGGAATTGTAGGTTACCCGATTCTGTGGCTCCGTTGATTCTAGTGTCATGAAAATGGATAACTAGGATTGCTCAACCAGTCCATTGATCTTCGAGGGAAGGCATAGACACGCTTTAACTTGTGGCCATTCCACTTAAGTTATTCGTGCGGGCGAGTTCACAAGACTTAGTGTTCGATCCAAAGACCATAATAGTGCGGTGAATCCCAACCTTGGTTTTTTGCTAGCGTTGAGTTAGATAATTTCTGTAGTACTCATATTCACCGACTAGATTAAGTTTCTGCCTGAATTGAGTGCTGCACTCAACCTGGTGCGTCAAACCAAGTTCCCTATGGATACGACCCGTACCTGCCGTTGCTAGTTCCAACTGTCGCCGTCCACTTGCGCTAATAATTTTTACGTAACAGGTTTTTGAGGAGTTGATAAACATCAATTTTGACTGATTTTCTGTCCTAATTTGCCCTTTTCCCTCCACAATCTCTTAACTAATCCTGGCACGAAGAGGGTGAAGATGATTTCATTAGGTCTTTTTCATCTTACAAGTGGTATTTCTCAATTTTCAGGCATCTTGCCCCAAAATGAGAGAGTTTTGAAAATTTTACCGAAAGGAGAACTCTAGGATTTGAATTCCAACAAGAATGAAGGTTTAATGAAGCCCCGGGGACCAAAAGAATCAGAAATAGTAGCTGTTGCGAACGCATGGTCGATTGCAGGGTGCGCACAACCGTTCCCTGAAGCCAGAAGTTGGGCACTGTCGGGCGCAATACCGTGCACCTCAACTGTGCACGATCCCAGGGACTCACGGGTCCCGGTGAACTTTGCGTGCCATATATTCGACGAATTTCCTAGAGAGGGTTGTATTCATGTTCTTAACTAAGGTTTAGGAGATCAATGAAAGTTGAATCCTTAACTTAGACCCACTTTGTGAGCGATGGAATTACTCAACATGAAAATTGCTAGGTTTTCAATTGGGAATTGCAGGTTACTCGATTCGGTGGCTCCGTTAATTCTAGTTTCATGAAAATGTATAACTAGGATTGCTCATCCAGTCCATTGAACTTCGAGGGAAGGCATAGACATACTTTAACTTGTAGCCATTCCAATTCAGCTATTCGTGCGGGCGAGTTCAAAAGACTTAGTGCTCGATCCAAATACCATAATAGTGCAGTGAATCCCAACCTTGGTTTTTTGCTAGCGTTGAGTTAGATAATTTCTGTAGTACACATATTCATTGACCAGAATCAATTTCTGCCTGAATTGAGTGCTGCACTCAACCTGGTGCGTCAAACCAAGTTCCCTCTGGATACAGCCCGTACTTGCCGTTGCTAGTTCCAACTGTCGCCGTCCACTTGCGTTAATAATTTTGACGTAACAAGTTTTTGGGGAGTTGATAAACCTCAATTTTCACTGATTTTTTGTCCTAATTTGCCCTTTTCCCTCCACAATCTCTTAACTAATCTTTGCAAGAAGAGGGTGAATTTGCTTTCATTAGGTCTTTTCCTTCTTACAAGTGGTATTTCTCAATTTCAGGCATCTTGCCCAAAAATGAGAGAGTTTTGAAAATTTTAGCGAAAGGAGAGCTCTAGTATTGGAATTCCAACAAGAATGAAGGTTTAATGAAGCCCCGGGGACCAAAAGAATCAGAACCAGTAGCTGCTACGAACGCACGGTCGATTGCAGGGTGCGCACAACTGTTCCTTGAAGCCAGCAGCTGGGCACTGTCGGGCGCAGTACCGTGCACCTCAACTGTGCACGATCTCTAGGACGCATGGGTGCCCGTGAATTTAGGCACAACCGTGCGTCCCCTGTTTTTCTCGCGACATAACCAGTTTTGCGAAGGGCGGTTGCAGTTCTTAGTTTTTGTTTTTAGAAAAACTGGGTCAGGCGATTTTTCTTAGGCTTTTACTCCATACTTTAGCATCAATCTGGATTGAATTAAAGGTTGATAACTTTGTTCTTGGTTCGATAGACGTTCGCAATCAATCAAAGTACGCTTCCCTTTCTCTCACTTTGTGATCTTCACCTAAGTTTGCATCTTTAATCATGTTTTTGAGTTTCTTGTCTTTGATAGAATTATTGGAATGATTAGTGGCTAAATCCCCTATCTTAGGTTGGGATTAGCCCCCATTATGTAATTTGGATCTATGTCCTAGGTTTTTGTAAATGAATGCCTGTGTTTATGATTGAATTCCCACTTAGCGTGTCGTATATTCGATGAATCGCCTAGAGAGGGTTGTATTCACGCTCTCAACTAGGGTTTAGGAGATCAACAAAAGTTGAATCCTTAACTTAGAGCAACTTTGTGAGAGACGGAATTATTCAACATCAAAATTGCTAGGTTTTCAATTGGGAATTGCAGGTTACCCGATTCGGTGGCTCCGTTGATTCTAGTTTCATGAAAATGGATAACTAGGATTGCTCATCAAATCCATTGACCTTCGAGGGAAAGCATAGACATACTTTAACTTGTAGCCATTCCACTTCAGCTATTCGTGCGGGCGAGTTCAAAAGACTTAGTGCTCGATCCAAAGACCATAATAGTGCGGTGAATCCCAACCTTGGTTTTTTGCTAGCGTTGAGTTAGATAATTTCTGTAGTACACATATTCATTGACCAGAATCAGTTTCTGCCTGAATTGAGTGCTGCACTCAACCAGGTGCGTCAAACCAAGTTCCCTATTGATACGACCCGTACTTGCCGTTGCTAGTTCCAACTGTCGCCGTCCACTTGCGCTAATAATTTTGACGTAACAAGTTTTTGGGGAGTTGATAAACCTCAATTTTCACTGATTTTCTGTCCTAATTTGCCCTTTTCCCTCCACAATCTCTTAACTAATCTTGGCAAGAAGAGGGTGAATTTGCTTTCATTAGGTCTTTTTCTTCTTACAAGTGGTATTTCTAAATTTTCAGGCATCCTAACCAAAAATGAGAGAGTGTTGAAAATTTTACCGAAAGGCGAGCACTAGTATTGGAATTCCAACAAGAATGATGGTTTAATGAATCCCCGGGGACCAAAAGAATCAGAACTAGTAGCTGTTGCGAATGCACGGTCGATTGCAGGGTGCGCACGACCGTTCCTTGAAGCCAGAAGTTGGGAACTGTCGGGCGCAATACCGTGCACCTCAACTGTGCACGATCTATGGGACGCACGGGTGCCCGTGAATTTAGGCACAACCGTGTGTCCCCTGTTTTTCTCGCGACATAACCAGTTTTGCGAGGGGCGGTTGCAGTTCTTAGTTTTAGTTTTTAGAAAAATTGGGTCAGGCGATTTTTCTTGGGCTTTTACTCCATACTTTAGCATCAATCTAGATTGAATTAAAGGTTGAGAGCTTTGTTCTTGGATCGATAGATGTTCATAATCAATGAAAGTACGCTTCCCTTCCTCTCACTTTGTGAACTTCACCTAAGTTTGCACCTTTAATCATGTTTTTGAGTTTGTTGTTTTTGATTGAGATTATTGAAATGATTAGTGGCTAAATCCCCTATCTTTGGTTGGGATTAGCCCCTATTGTGTAATTTGGATCTATGTCCTAGGTTTTTGTAAATGAATGCCTGTGTACAAGATTGAAATCTCACTTAGCATGCCATATATTCGATGAATCGCCCAAAGAGGGTTGTATTCTTGCACTTAACTAGGGTTTAGAAGATCCACGAAAGTTGAATCGTTAACTTCGAGCCACTTTGTGTGCGATGGAATTACTCAACATTAAAATTGTTAGGTTTTCAATTGGGAATTGTAGGTTACCCGATTCTGTGGCTCCGTTGATTCTAGTATCATGAAAATGGATAACTACGATTGCTGAACCAGTCCATTGATCTTCGAGGGATGGCATAGGCATACTTTAACTTGTAGCCATTCCACTTCAGCTATTCGTGTGGGCGAGTTCAAAAGACTTAGTGCTCGATCCAAATACCATAATAGTGCGGTGAATCCCAAACTTAGTTTTTTGCTAGCGTTGAGTTCGATAATTTCTGTAGTACACATATTCATTGACCAGAATCAGTTTCTGCCTGAATTAAGTGCTTCACTTAACCTAGTGCGTCAAACCAAGTTCCCTATGGATACGACCCGTACTTGCCGTTGCTAGTTCCAACTGTCGCCGTCCACTTGCGCTAATAATTTTGACGTAACAAGTTTTTGGTGAGTTGATAAACCTCGATTTTGCCGGATTTTCTGTCCTAATTTGCCCTTTTCCCTCCACAATCTCTTAACTAGTCTTGGCAAGAAGAGGCTGAATTTGCTTTCATTAGGTCTTTTTCTTCTTACAAGTGGTATTTCTAAATTTTCAGGCATCCTAACCAAAAATGAGAGACTGTTGAAAATTTTACCGAAAGGAGAGCGCTAGTATTGGAATTCCAACAAGAATAAAGGTTTAATGAAACCCCGGGGACCAAAAGAATCAGAACTAGTAGCTGATGCGAATGCACGGTCGATTGCAGGGTGCGCACGACCGTTCCTTGAAGCCAGAAGTTGGGCACTGACGGGCGGAAGACCGTGCACCTCAACTGTGCACGATCTCTAGGACGCACGGGTGCCCATGAATTTAGGCACAACCGTGTGTCCCCTGTTTTTCTCGCGAGATAACCAGTTTTGCGAGGGGCGGTTGCAGTTCTTAGTTTTTGTTTTTAGAAGAACTGGGTCAGGCGATTTTTCTTGGGTTTTTACTCCATACTTCAGCATCAATCTAGATTGAATTAAAGGTTGAGAGCTTTGTTCTTGGATCGATAGACGTTCGTAATCAGTGAAAGGACGCTTCCCTTTCTCTCACTTTGTGATCTTCACCTAAGTTTGCACTTTTAATCATGTTTTTGAGTTTGTTGTTTTTGATTGAGATTACTGAAATCAATAGTGGCTAAATCCCCTATCTTTGGTTGGGATTAGCCCCTATTATGTAATTTGGATCTATGTCCCAGGTTTTTGTAAATGAATGCCTGTGTACATGATTGAATTCTCACTTAGCGTGGCATATATTCGATGAATCGCCTGAAGAGGGTTGTATTCTTGCACTTAACTAGGGTTTAGAAGATCCACGAAAGTTGAATCATTAACTTAGAGCCACTTTGTGAGCGATGGAATTACTCAACATTAAAATTGTTAGGTTTTCAATTGGGAATTGTAGGTTACCTGATTCTGTGGCTCCGTTGATTCCAGTGTCATGAAAATGGATAACTAGGATTGCTCAACCAGTCCATTGATCTTCGAGGGAAGGCATAGACATGCTTTAACTTGTGGCCATTCCACTTCAGTTATTCGTGCGGGCGAGTTTACAAGACTTAGTGTTCGATCCAAAGACCATAATAGTGCGGTGAATCCCAAACTTGGTTTTTTGCTAGCGTTGAGTTAGATAATTTCTGTAGTACTCATATTCACCGACTAGAATGAGTTTCTGCCTGAATTGAGTGCTGCACTCAACCTGGTGCGTCAAACCATGTTCCCTATGGATACGACCCGTACTTGCCATTGCTAGTTCCAACTGTCGCCATCCACTTGCGCTAATAACTTTGACGTAACAAGTTTTTGGGGAGTTGATAAACCTCGATTTTGACTGATTTTCTGTCCTAATTTGCCGTTTTCCCTCCACAATCTCTTAACTAATCCTGTCACGAAGAGGGTGAATATGCTTTCATTAGGTCTTTTTCATCTTACAAGTGGTATTTCTCAATTTTCAGGCATCTTGCCCAAAAATGAGAGAGTTTTGAAAATTTTACCGAAAGGGGAGCTCTGCTGTTGGAATTCCAACAAGAATGAAGGCTTAATGAAGCCCCGGGGACCAAAAGAATGAGAACTAGTAGCTGTTGCGAACGCATGGTCGATTGCAGGGTGTGCACGACCGTTCCCTGAAGCCAGAAGTTGGGCACTGTCGGGCGTAATACCGTGCACCTCAACTGTGCATGAACTCTAGGACGCACGGGTGCCCGTGAATTTAGGCACGACCGTGTGTCCCCTGTTTTTTTCGCGACATAACCAGTTTTGCGAGGGGCGGTTGCAGTTCTTACTTTTTGTTTTTAGAAAAACTAGGTCAGGAGATTTTTCTTGGGCTTTTACTCCATACTTTAGCATCAATCCAGATTGAATTAAAGGTTGAGAGCTTTGTTCTTGGATCGATAGACGTTCGTAATCAATGAAAGTACGCTTCCCTTTCTCTCACTTTGTGATATTCACCTAAGTTTGCACCTCTAATCATGTTTTTGAGTTTGTTGTTTTTTATTGAGATTATTGAAATGATTAGTGGCTAAATCCCCTTTCTTTGGTTGGGATTAGCCCCTTTTATGTAATTTGGATCTATGTCCTAGGTTTTTTTAAATGAATGCCTGTGTACATGATTGAATTCTCACTTAGCGTGCCATATATTCGATGAATCGCCTAAAGAGGGTTGTATTCTTGCACTTAACTAGGGTTTAGAAGATCCACGAAAGTTGAATCGTTAACTTAGAACCACTTTGTGAGCGATGGAATTGAGTTAGATAATTTCTGTAGTACACATATTCATTGACCAGAATCAGTTTCTGCCTTAATTGAGTGCTGCACTCAACCTGGTGCGTCAAACCAAGTTCCCTATGGATACGACCCGTACTTTCCATTGCTAGTTCCAACTGTCGCCGTCCACTTGCGCTAATAATTTTAACGTAACAAGTTTTTGGGGAGTTGATAAACCTCGATTTTGACTGATTTTCTTTCCTAATTTGCCCTTTTCCCTCCACAATCTCTTAACTAATCCTGTCACGAACAGGGTGAATATGCTTTCATTAGGTCTTTTTCATCTTACAAGTGGTATTTCTCAATTTTCAGGCATCTTGCCCAAAAATGAGAGAGTTTTGAAAATTTTACCGAAAGGGGAGCTCTGCTGTTGGAATTCCAACAAGAATGAAGGTTTAATGAAGCCGCGGGGACCAAAAGAATAAGAACTAGTAGCTGTTGCGAACGCATGGTCGATTGCAGGGTGCGCACAACCGTTCCCTGAAGCCAGAAGTTGGGCATTGTCGGGCGTAATCCCGTGCACCTCAACTGTGCATGATCTCTTGGACGCACGGGTGCCGGTGAATTTAGGCACGACCATGCGTCCCAAGTTTTTCTCGCGACATAACCAGTTTTGCGAGGGGCGGTTACAGTTCTTAGTTTTTTTTATTGGAAAAACTAGGTTAGGCGATTTTTCTCGGGCTTTTACTCCATACTTTAGCATCAATCTAGATTGAATTAAAGGTTGAGAACTTTGTTCTTGGATCGATAGACGTTCGCAATCAATAAAAGTACGCTTCCCTTTCTCTCACTTTGTGATCTTCACCCAAGTTTGCATCTTTAATCATGTTTTTGAGTTTCTCGTTTTTGATTGAGATTATTGAAATGATTATTGGCTAAATCCCCTATCTTGGGTTGGGATTAGCCACCATTATGTAATTTGGATCCATGTCCTAGGTTTTTGTAAATGAATGCCGGTGTTTGTGATTCAATTCTCACTTAGAGTGCCATATATTCGATGAATTGCTTAGAGAGGGTTGTATTCATGTTCTTAACTACGGTTAGGAGATCAATGAAAGTTGAATCCTTAACTTAGAGCCACTTTGTGAGCGATGGAATTACTCAACATGAAAATTGCTAGGTTTTCAATTGGGAATTGCAGGTTACTCGATTCGGCGGCTCCGTTAATTCTAGTTTCATGAAAATGTATAACTAGGATTGCTTATCCAGTCCATTCAACTTCGAGAGAAGGCATAGAGATACTTTAACTTGTAGCCATTCCACTTCAGCTATTTGTGCGGGCGAGTTCAAAAGACTTAGTGCTCGATCCAAAGACCATAATATTGCGGTGAATCCCAACCTTAGTTTTTTGCTAGCGTTGAGTTAGATAATTTCTGTAGTACACATATTCATTAACCAGAATCAGTTTCTGCCTGAATTGAGTGCTGCACTCAACCTGGTGCGTCAAACCAAGCTCCCTATGGATACGACCCGCACTTGCCGTTGCTAGTTCCAACTGTCGCCGTCCACCTGCGCTAATAATTTTGACGTAACAAGTTTTTGGGGAGTTGATAAACCTCAATTTGCACTGATTTTCTGTCCTAATTTGCCCATTTCCTTCCACAATCTCTTAACTAATCTTGGCAAGAAGAGGGTGAATTTGCTTTCATTAGGTCTTTTTCTTCTTACAAGTGGAATTTCTCAATTTCAGGCATCTTGCCCAGAAATGAGAGAGTTTTGAAAATTTTAGCGAAAGGAGAGCTCCAGTATTGGAATTCCAACAAGAATGAAGGTTTAATGAACCCCCGGGGACCAAAAGAATCAAAAATAGTAGTTGCTATGAACGCACAAGGGTGCGTACAACCATTCCTTGAAGCCAGAAGCTGGGCACTGTCGGGCGCAGTACCGTGCACCTCAACTGTGCACGATCTCTGGGACGCACGGGTGCCCGTGAATTTAGGCACGACCGTGCGTCCCCTGTTTTTCTCGCGACATAACCAGTTTTGCGAAGGGCGGTTGCAGTTCTTAATTTTTGTTTTTAGAAAAACTGGGGCAGGCGATTTTTCTTGTGCTTTTACTCCATACTTTAGCATCAATGTAGATTGAATTAAAGGTTGATAACTTTGTTCTTGGATCGATAAACGTTCGCAATCAATCAAAGTACACTTCCCTTTCTCTCACTTTGTGATCTTCACCCAAGTTTGCATCGTTAATTATGTTTTTGAGTTTCTTGCCTTTGATAGAATTATTGAAATGATTAGTGGCTAAATCCCCTATCTTAGGTTGGGATTAGCCCCCATTATGTAATTTGGATCTATGTCCTAGGTTTTTGTAAATGAATGCCTATGTTTATGATTGAATTCCTACTTAGCGTGCCGTATATTCGATGAATCGCCTAGAGAGGGTTGTATTCATGCTCTTAACTAGGGTTTAGGAGATCAACAAAAGTTGTATCCTTAACTTAGAGCCACTTTGTGAGCGATGGAATTACTCAACATGAAAATTGCTAGGTTTTCAATTGGGAATTGCAGGTTACTCGATTCGGTGGCTCCGTTGATTCTAGTTTCATGAAAATGGATAATTAGGATTGCTCATCCAATCCATTGACCTTCGAGGGAAGGCATAGACATACTTTAACTTGTAGCCATTCCACTTCAGCTATTCGTGCGGGCGAGTTCAAAAGACTTAGTGCTCGATCCAAATAACATAATAGTGCGGTGAATCCCAACCTTAGTTTTTTGCTAGCGTTGAGTTAGATAATTTCTATAGTACACTTATTCATTGACCAGAATCAGTTTCTGCCTGAATTGAGTGCTTCACTCAACCTGGTGCGTCAAACCAAGTTCCCTATGGATGGGACCCGTACTTGCTGTTGCTAGTTCCAACTGTCGTCGTCCACTTGCGCTAATAATTTTGACGTATCAAGTTTTTGGGGAGGTGATAAACCTCGATTTTGACTGATTTTCAGTCCCAATTTGCCCTTTTCCCTCCTCAATCTCTTAACTAGTCTTGGCAAGAAGACTCTGAATTTTCTGGCATCCTAACCAAAAATGAGAGAGTGTTGAAAAGTTTACCGAAAGGAGAGCGCTAGTATTGGAATTCCAACAAGAATGAAGGTTTAATGAAGCCCCGGGGACCAAAAGAATTAGAACTAGTAGCTGTTGTGAATGCACGGTCGATTGCAGGGTGCGCACGACCGTTCCTTGAAGCCAGAAGTTGGGCACTGTCGGGCGCAATACCATGCACCTCAACTGTGCACGATCTCTTGGACGCACGGGTGCCCATGAATTTAGGCACGACCGTGTCTCCCCTGTTTTTCTCGCGACATAACCGGTTTTGCGAGGGGCGGTTGCAGTTCTTAGTTTTTGTTTTTAGAAAAACTGGGTCAGGCGATTTTTCTTGGGCTTTTACTCCATACTTTAGCATCAATCTAGATTGAATTAAAGGTTGAGAGCTTTGTTCTTGGATCAATAGACGTTCTTAATCAATGAAAGTACGCTTCCCTTTCTCTCACTTTGTGATCTTCACCTAAGTTTGCACCTTTAATCATGTTTTTGAGTTTGTTGTTTTTGTTTGAGATTATTGAAATGATTAGTGGCTAAATCCCCTATCTTTGGTTGGGATTAGCCCCTATTATGTAATTTGGATCTATGTCCTAGGTTTTTGTAAATGAATGCCTGTGTACATGATTGAATTCTCACTTAGCGTGCCATATATTCGATGAATCGCCTAAAGAGGGTTGTATTCTTCCACTTAACTGGGGTTTAGAATATCCACGAAAGTTGAATCGTTAACTTAGAGCCACTTTGTGAGCGATGGAATAATCAACATTAAAATTGTTAGGTTTTCAATTGGGAATTGTAGGTTACCCGATTCTGTGGCTCCGTTGATTCTAGTGTCATGAAAATAGATAACTAGGATTGCTCAACCAGTCCATTGATCTTTGAGGGATGGCATACACATACTTTAACTTGTAGCCATTCCACTTCAGCTATTCGTGCGGGCGAGTTCAAAAGACTTAGTGCTCGATCCAAACACCATAATAGTGCAGTGAATCCCAACCTTAGTTTTTTGCTAGCGTTGAGTTAGCTAATTTGTGTAGTACACATATTCATTGACCAGAATCAGTTTCTGCCTGAATTGAGTGCTTCACTCAACCTGGTGCGTCAAACCAAGTTCCCTATGGATGCGACCCGTACTTGCTGTTCCTGGTTCCAACTGTCGTCGTCCACTTGCGCTAATAATTTTGACGTATCAAGTTTTTGGGGAGGTGATAAACCTCGATTTTGACTGATTTTCAGTCCTAATTTTCCCTTTTCCCTCCTCAATCTCTTAACTAGTCTTGGCAAGAAGAGGTTGAATATGCTTTCATTAGGTCTTTTTCATCTTACAAGTGGTATTTCTCAATTTTCAGGCATCTTGCCCAAAAATGAGAGAGTGTTGAAAATTTTACCGAAAAGGGAGCTCTGCTGTTGGAATTCGAACAAGAATGAAGGTTTAATGAAGCCCCGGGGACCAAAAGAATCAGAAGTAGTAGCTGTTGCGAACGCATGGTCGATTGCAGGGTGCGCACGACCATTCCCAGAAGCTAGAAGTTGGGCACTGTCGGGCGCAATATCGTGCACCTCAACTGTGCACGATCTCTTGGACGCACGGGTGCCGGTGAATTTAGGCACGACCGTGCGTCCCAAGTTTTTGTAGCGACATAACCAGTTTTGCGAGGGGCGATTACAGTTCTTAGTTTTTTTAATTGGAAAAACTGGGTTAAGCGATTTTTCTCGGACTTTTACTTCATACTTTAGCATCAATCTAGATTGAATTAAAGGTTGAGAACTTTGT
>JACYFF010031954.1:64778335-64808409 GCA_017589665.1 Selenicereus undatus | reverse complement strand
CCAGATATATCATGTTTAACAATTAACTAAACAAACACAAAAAAAATGAAATAAAATAAACTAAAATAAAATAGAGCACCCCTAATTCGATGATGATGACAATGAATTATGATGATGAGGTATGGATTTTATGGAAGGGTTAGGCGTGGAGTGTGGATTGATGGGGATGATGATACCTACGTGAAGATGATGATGATGCGTGAAGGAAGGCGTTGAGGAGTTTGAAAGAGGAGATGTCGTGGAGTGATGTTAGGCGTGGGGATGTGTTTGTAGCGTGCTAAAGTGGCTGAAGAAGGCAATAAAATAAGGAGGAGATTAGGCATGCAGGCTTGGCTACGTGGGCTTGAGATGAAGGAAGAAGAAAATGTCACGGTATGCGTAAGGAGGTGTTGTTGGTGATGTTGCCGTGAGGGGTGTGTGTGTATGAGAAGATGGTGAGGGATGATTTTGGTGATCGTGGGGTTGTTTGAGGCTTGCCGTGGCTGTGAAGATTGAAGAAGGCGTGGCTGATTTTGAGGGTTAGGGGATGGAATGATTATGGTGATGAGAGGGTTAAGGTGTGAGAGGATGATAGGAGAAGATGGGGCTGATGGAAGATGATGAAGGAAGGGCTGTCGTGGAGATGTATGGAGGTGAGGATGATAATTATGGTGATGGTGATGATGATATATATAGGGAGGAAAGGAGGGGTGTGATTAGGGTAAGTAACTAAGGTTTCTTTCTTCCTTTCTTCCTTGAACTTCTTCTCCCTCAAGATTTCTAGCTCTTCTCCAACTCTTGAAATCCTAGTCCAGACAATATCTTCATTTTTGGGTTGTCTTCTGCCCAAGTATGTAAAACCTGAGCCTCAAGGACTCATCTTCTCCTTTTATTAAAACAATGCCTAACATGAAAAATATATGAAAATAACGTAAATTAGATGCAATAATGTGTAAAATGTAATCAAAATAATTAATAAAACGATCCAAGATTAATGGCTTAACACATATTCGCCCTCTTCTGGTTAAGACTAGTCAAGAGATTATGGAGGAAAAAGGGCAAATTAGGACCGCAAATAAGTCAAAATTGAGGTTTATCAACTCCCCAAAAACTTGTTACGTTAAAATTATTGCCGCGAGTGCATGGTGCTAGTGTAACTAGCAACGGTTAGTACGCATCGTATATATAGAAAACTTGGTTTTAGTCACCAGGTTGATTGCAGCACTCTATTCAGGCAGAAGCTGATTTAGATCGATGAATATGAATACTACGGAAATTATCTAACTCAATGCTATCAAAAATCTCAGGTTGGGATTCACCACACTATTATGCCCTTTGGACTGAACACTAAGTCTTGCGAATTCGCCCGCACAAATAGCTGAAGTGGAATGGCTACAAGTTAAAGCTTGTCTACGCCTTCCCTCGAAGATCAATAGACTGCTTGAGCAATCCCAGTTATCTATTTTCATGAAACTAGAATCAACAAAACCACAGAATTGGGTAACCTACAATTCCCAATTAAAAACCTAACTATTTTCATGTTATGTAATTCCATCGCTCACAAAGTGGCTCAAAGTTAGGGATTTGACTTTCGTTGATCTCCTAAACCCTAGTTAAGAGCATGAATACAACACTCCTAGGAAATTCATCGAATATATGGCGCTAAGTGAGAATTCAATCATAAACACATGCATTCATTCATAAAAACCTAGGACATAGATCCAAATTATATAATAACGGCTAATCCCAAGACAAGATAGGGGATTTAGCCACTAATCATTTCAATAATCTCAATCACAAACAACAAACTCAAAAACATGATTAAAGATGAAAACTTGGGTCAAGATCACAAGCTTAGAGAAAGGGAGACGTACTTTGATTGATTGCGAACGTCTATCGATCCAAAAACAAAGTTCTCAACCATTGATTCAATCTAGATTGACGCTAAAGTATGGAGAAAAAGCCCTATAAAAATCACCTAACCTAGTTTTTCTAAAAACAAAAACTAAGATCTGGAACCGGCCCTCGCTAAATCGGTTAAGTCATAAGAAAAATTAGGGAACGCACGATCGTGCCTAAACGCATGGGCACCCGTGCATCCCAGAGTTCATGCACGGTTGTGCGCCCCGACTATGCGCGGCTTCTGGCATCAAGGCACGGTTGTGTGCACCCTGCAATCGACCGTGCGCCTGCAGCAGCTACTAGTTGTTATTCTTTCGGTCCCCGGGGTTCATTAATCCTTTATTCTTGCTGGAGTTCCAATCCTCAAGCTCCCCTTTTCGGCAAAATTTGTAAAACTCTCTCATTTTCAGGCAAGATACTTGAAAATTGAGAAATACCACTTGTAAGCACAAAATGAGCTAATGAAAGCATATTCACCCTGTTCTTGTTAAGATTTGTTAGGAGATTGCGAAGGAAAAAGGGAAAATTAGGATCGAAAATCAATCAAAATCGAGGTTTATCAACTACCCAAAAACTTGTTACGCCAAAATTATTACCGCAAGGTCACGGTGCTAGTTGTAACTAGTAACGACAAGTACAGGTTGTATCCACAGGGAACTCGGTTTTAGTCAGCAGATTGACTGCAGCACTCAATTAAAAAAGAAGCTGATTCAGGTCGATGAATATGAATACTACGAAAATTATCTAACTCAGTGCAAGCAAACATCTCAGGTTGGGATTCACCGCATTATTATGGTCTTTGGATCGAACACTAAGTCTTGCGAATGCTCCCGCACAAATAGCTGAAGTGGAATGGCCACATAATAAAGCATGTGTATGCCTTCTCTCGAAGATCAATAGACTGGTTGAGCAATCCTAGTTATCTATTTTTATGAAACTAGAATAAACAAAACCACAGAATCGGGTAACCTACAATTCCTAATTGAAAACCTAACTATTTTCATGTTAAGTAATTCCATCGCTCACAAAGTGGCTCTAAGTTAAGGATTCAACTTTCGTTGATCTCCTAAACCCTAGTTAAGAGCATGAATACAACCATCTCAGGCAATTCATCGAATATATGGCGCGCTCAGTGAGAATTCAATTGCAAACACAGGCATTCATTTACAAAAACCTAGGACAGAGATCCTAATTACATAATAGGAGCTAATCCCAACCAAAGATGGGTTATTTAGCCACTAATCATTTCAATAATCTCAATCATAAACAAGAAACTCAAAAACATGATTAAAGATGCAAACTTGGGTTAGGATCACAAAGTGAGAGAAAGGGAAACGTACTTTGATTTATTGCGAATGTCTATCGATAAAAAAGAAAAGTTATCAACCTTTAATTCAATCTACATTGATGCTAAAGCATGGAGAAAAATCCCTAGAAAAATCGCCTAATCGAGTTTTTCTAAAAACAAAAACTAAGATCTGTAACCGCCCCACGCAAAACTGGTTCAGTCGCGAGAAAAACTGGGGATGCACGGTCGTGCCTAAACGCACGGGCACCTGTGCGTCCCAGAGATTGTGCACAGTTGAGGTGCATGGTTGTGTGCAGCTTCTGGCTTCGAGGCACGGTCGTGCGCACCCTACAATCGACTGTGCGCCTACAGTAGCTACTAGTTCTGCATCTTTCTGTCCCCGGGGCTTCACTAAACCTTCATTCTTGTTGGAATTCCAATCCTAAAGCTCCCCTTTTCGGAAAAATTGGTAAAACCCTCTCATTTTTGGGCAAGATATCTGAAAATTGAGAAATACCACTTGTAAGCACAAAATGAGCTAATCAAAGCATATTCACCTGCTTCTTACTAAGATTAGTCAAGAGAAGGTGGAGGAAAAAGGGCAAACTAGGTCCGAAAATAAGTCAAAATCGAGGTTTATGAACTCCCCAAAATTTTTACGTTAAAATTATTACCGCAAGTGCACGATGTAGGTTGTAACTAGCAAGGGCAAGTACAGGTCGTATCCACAAGGAACTTGGTTTTAGTCACCAAGTTGACCGCAACACTTAATTAAGGCAAAAACTGATTCAGGTCGATGAATGTGAATACTACGGAAATTATCTAGCCCAATGGTAGCAAAAATCTCAGGTTGGGATTCACCACACTATTATGGTCTTTGGATCGAACACAAAGTCTTGCGAATTTGCTCGCACAAATAGCTGAAGTGGAAAGGCTACGAGTTAAAGCATGTCTACGCCTTCCTTGGAAGATCAATAGACTGGTTGAGCAATTCCAGTTATCTATTTTCATGAAACTAGAATCAATTTAACTGCAGAATCGGGTAACCTAGAATTCCCAATTGAAAACCTAACTATTTTCATGTTAAGTAATTCCATCGCTCACGAAGTGGCCCTAAGTTAAGGATTCAACTTTCGTTGATCTCCTAAGCCCTAGTTAATAGCATGAATACAATCCTCTTAGGCAATTCATGGAATATATGGCGCACTAAGTGAGAATTCAATCATAAACACATGCATTGACTCACAAAAACTTAGGACACAGATCCAAATTACATAATAGGGGCTAATACCAACCCAAGATAGGGGATTTAGCCACTAATCACTCCAATAATCTCAATCACAAACAAGAAACTCAAAAACATGATTAAAGATGCAAACTTGGGTCAACATCACAAAGTGAGCGAAAGGGAAACGTACTTTGATTGATTGCGAACGTCTATTGATCCAAAAACAAAGTTCTCAACCTTTGATTCAATCTAGATTGATGCTAAAGTATGGAGAAAAAGCCCTAGAAAAATCGCCTAATCTAGTTTTTCTAAAAACAAAAACTAAGATCTCTAATCGCCTCACGCAAAAAACTGGTTAAGTCGCGAGAAAAATTGAGGACGCACAGTCGTGCCTAAACGCATGGGCACCCGTGCATCCCAGAGATCGTGCACGGTTGAGGTGCACGGTTTTGTGTAGCTTCTGGCTTCAAGGCGCGGTCGTGAACACCTTGCAATCGACCGTGCGCCTGCAGCAGCTACTAGTTCTGATTCTTTTGGTCCCCGGGGCTTCATTAAACATTCATTCTTGGTGGAATTCCAATCCTAAAGCTCCCCTTTTCGACAAAATTGGTAAAACTCTCTTATTTTTGGGTAAGATGCCTTAAAATTGAGAAATACCACTTGCGAGCACAAAATGAGCTAATGAAAGCATATTCACCCTATTTTTGCTAAGATTAGTCAGGAAATTGTGGAGGAAAAAGGGCAATTTAGGATCGAAAATCAGTCAAAATCGAGGTTTATCAACTCCCCAAAAACTTGTTACGTTAAAATTGTTACCGCAAGTGCATGGTGCCTGTTGCAACTATCAGCGACAAGTATGGGTCGTATCCACAGGGAACTTGGTTTTAATCCCCAGGTAGACTGTGACACTTTATTAAGGTAGAAACTGATTTAGGTCAATGAATATGAATACTACGGAAATTATCTAACTCAATGCTATCAAAAATCTCAGGTTGGGATTCACCACACTATTATGGTCTTTCGATCAAACACTAAGTCTTGCGAATTCGCCTGCACAAATAGCTGAAGTGGAATGGCTACAAGTTGAAGCATGTCTACGCCTTCTCTCAAAGATCAATAAACTGGTTGAGCAATCCTATTTATCTATTTTCATGAAACTAGAGACAACAGAACCACATAATTGAGTAGCCTACATTTCCCAATTGAAAATCTAACTATTTTCATGTTAAGTAATTCCATCGCTCACGGAGTGGCTCTAAGTTAAGGATTCAACTTTCGTTGATCTCCTAAACTCTAGTTAAGAGCATGAATACAACCCTCTTAGGCAATTCATCGAATATATAACGCTAAGTGAGAATTCAATCATCAACACATGCATTCATTCACAAAAACCTAGGACATAGATCCAAATTACATAATAGGGGCTAATCCCAACCCAAGGTAGGGGATTTAGCCACTAATCATTTCAAGAATCTCAATCACAAATAAGAAACTCAAAAACATGATTAAAGATGCAAACATGGGTCAAGATGACAAGGTGAGAGAAAGGGAAACGCACTTTGATTGATTGAGAGCGCCTATCGATCCAAAAATTAAGTTCTCAACCTTTAATTAAATATAGATTGATGCTAAAGTACGGAGAAAAAGCCCTAGAAAAATCATCTAACCTAGTTTTTTTGAAAAAAAAAAACTAAGATCTGTAATCGTCCCATCCAAAACTGGTTAAGTCGCGAGAAAAATTGGGGACGCACTGGCACCCGCGCGTCGAAGAGATCATGCACGGTTGAGGTGAACAGTTATACGCAGCTTCTGGCTTCAAGGCACGGTCGTGCGCACCCTGCAATCGACCGTACACCTGTAGCAGCTACTAGTTCTGATTCTTTTGGTGCACGAGGCTTCATTCAACCTTCATTCTTGTTGGAATTCCAATCCTAAAGCTCCCCTTTTCGGCAAAATTGGTAAAACTCTCTCATTTTTGGGCAAGATGCATGAAAATTGAGAAATACCACTTGTAAGCACAAAATGAGCTAACAAAAGCATATTCACCCTCGTCTTGCTAAGATTAGTCAGGAGATTGTGGAGGAAAAAGGGAAAATTAGGTCCGAAAATTAATCAAAATTGAGGTTTATCAACTCCCCAAAAACTTGTTACGTTAAAATTGTTATCCCAAGGGCATGGTGCCAGTTGTAACTAGCAACGATAAGTACGGGTCGTATCCATAGAGAACTCGGTTTTGGTCACCAGGTTGACTGCAACACTCAATTAAGGCAGAAGCTTATTCAAGTCAAAGAATATGAATACTACTGAAATTATCTAACTCAATGCTAGCAAAAATCTTAGGTTGGGATTCACCACACTATTATGTTGTTTAGATCGAACACTAAGTCGTGCGAATTTGCCGCACAAATAGCTGAAGTGAAAAGGCTACAAGTTAAAGCATGTCTACGCCTTCTCTCGAAGATCAATAGACTGGTTGGGCAATCCTAGTTATCTATTTTCATGAAACGAGAATCAACAGAACCACAGAATCAGGTAGCCTACAAATCCCAATTGAAAACCTAACAATTTTCATGTTAAGTAATTCCATCACTCACAAAGTGGCTCTATGTTAAGGATTCAACTTTCGTTGATCTCCTAAACCCTAGTTAATAGCATGAATACAACCCTCTTAGACAATTCATCGAATATATGGCGCGCTAAGTGAGATATCAATCATAAACACATGCATTCAATCACAAAAACCTAGGACATAGATCCAAATTAGATAATAGGGGCTAGTCCCAACCCAAGAAAGGGGATTTAGCAACTAATCATTTTAATAATCTCAATCACAAACAAGAAACTCAAAAACATGATTAAAGATGCAAACTCGGCTCAAGATCACAAAGTGCGGGAAAGGGAAGCGTACTCTGATTGATTGCAAACGTCTATCGATCCAAAAAAAAAGTTCTCAACCTTTAATTCAATCTAGATTGATGCTAAAGTATGGAGAAAAAGCCCTAGAAAAATCGCCTAACCCAGTTTTTCTAAAAACAAAAACTAAGATCTGTAATCCCCCCACGCAAAACCAGTTAAGTCGCGAGAAGAACTGGGTACGCATGGTCGTGCCTAAATGCACGGGCACCCGTGCATTCCAGAGATCGTGCATGGTTATGCACAGCTTATGGCTTTAAGGCACGATCGTGTGCACCATGCAATCGACCGTGCGCCTGCAACAGCTACTAGTTTTGATTCTTTTGGTCCCCTGGGCTTCATTAAACCTCCATTCTTGTTGGAGTTCTAATCCTAAAGCTTCCCTTTTCGGCAAAATTGGTAAAACTCTCTCATTTTTGGGCAAGATGCCTGAAAATTGAGAAATGCCACTTGTAAGCACAACATGAGCTAATAAAAGCATATTCACCCTCTTCTTGCTAAGATTAGTCAGGAGATTGTGGAGAAAAAAGAGCAAATTAGGATCGAAAATCTGTCAAAATTGAGGTTTATGAACTCCCCAAAAACTTGTTACGTTAAAATTATTGCCGCAGGTGCACGGTGCCCGTTGTAACTAGCAACGGCAAGTACAAGTCGTACCCACACGGAGCTTGGTTTTAGTCACCAGGTTGACTGCAACGCTCAATTAAGGCAGAAACTGATTCAGGTCGATGAATATGAATACTACGGAAATTATCTAACTCAATGCTAGCACAAATATCAGGTTGGGATTCGCCACACTATTATGGTCTTTGGATCGAACACTAAGTCTTGCGAATTCGCCCGCACAAATAGCCAAAGTTGAATGGCTACAAGTTAATACATGTCTACGCGTTCTCTTGAACATCAATATACTGGTTAAGAAATACTTATTATCTATTTTAAAGAAACTAGAATCAACAGAAGCATAGAATTGGGTAACCTACAACTCCCAATTGAAAAGCTAACTATTTTCATGTTAAGTAATTCCATCGCTCACAAAGGGGCTCTAGGTTAAGGATTCAACTTTCGTTGATCTGCCAAACCCTAGTTAAGAGAATGAATACAACTCTCTTAGGCAATTCATCGAATATATGGCACGGTAAGTGAGAATTCAATCATAAACACAGGCATTCATTCACAAAAACCTAGGACATAGATCCAAATTAGATAATAGGGGCTAATCCCAACCCAAGATAGAGGATTTAGCAACTAATCATTTCAATAATCTCAATCACAAACAAGAAACTCAAAAACATGATTAAAGATGCAAACTTGGGTCAACATCACAAAGTGAGAGAAAGCGAAACGTACTTTGATTGATTGCGAACGTCTATCAATCCAAAAACAAAGTTTTCAACCTTTAATTCAATCAAGATTGAAGCTAAAGTATGGAGAAAAAGCCCTAGAAAATTCGCCTAACCCAGTTTTTCTAAAAACAAAAACTAAGATCTGTAACCGCCCCACGCAAAACTGGTGAAGTCGCGAGAAAAATTGGGGACGCACGGTCGTGCCTAAACGCACGGGCACCCGTGCATCCCAGAGATTGTGCACAGTTGAGGTGCACGATTATGCGCAGCTTCTGGTATCCAGGCACGGTCGTGCGCCTGTAGCAGCTACTAGTTCAGATTCTTTCAGTCCTCGTGGCTTCACTAAACCTTCATTATTGTTGGAATTCCAATCCTGAATCACCCCTTTTCGGCAAAATTTGTAAAACTCTCTCAGTTTTGGGGAAGATATCTGAAAATTGAGAAATACCACTTGTAAGCACAAAATGAGCTAATGAAAGCATATTCACCCGCTTCTTGCTAAGATTAATCAAGAGATTATTGAGGAAAAAAGGCAAATTAGGACCAAAAATCAATCAAAATCGAGGTTTATGAACTCCCCAAGAACTTGTTATGCTAAAATTATTACCGCAAGTGCACGGTGCCAGTTGTAACTAGCAACGATAAGTATAGGTCGTATCCACAGGTACTTGGTTTTAGTCACCAGGTTGACTGCAGCACTCAATTAAGGCAGAAGCTGATTCAGGTTGATGAATATGAATGCTATGGAAATTATCTAACCCAATGCTAGCAAGAATCTCAAGTTAGGATTCACCACACTATTATGGTCTTTGGATCGAACACGAAGTCTTGCGAATTCGACTGCACAAATAGCTGAAGTGGAATGGCTACACGTTAAACCATGTCTACGCCTTCTCTCGAAGATCAATAGACTGGTTGAGCAATCCTATTTATCTATTTTCATGAAACTAGAGACAACAGAACCACAGAATCGGGTAACCTACAATTCCCAATCGAAAACCTAACTATTTTCATGTTAAGTAATTCCATCGCTCACAAAGTGGCTCTAAGTTAAGTATTCAACTTTCGTTGATCTCCTAAACCCTGGTTAAGAGCATGAATACAACCCTCTTAGGCAATTCATCGAATACATGGCGCGCTAGATGAGAATTCAATCATTAACACATGCATTCAATCACAAAAACCTAGGACATAGATCCAAATTACATAATAGGGGCTAATCCCACCCCAAGATGGGGGATTTAGCCACTAATCATTTCAATAATCTCAATCAACAAAAAGAAACTCAAAAAAATGAAGAAAGATGCAAACTTGGGTCAAGATCACAAAGTGAGAGAAAGGAAATGTACTTTGATTGATTGCAAACGTCTATCGATCCAAAAACAAAGTACTGAACCTTTAATTCAATCTAGATTGATGCTAAAGTATGGAGAAAAATCCCTAGAAAAATCGCCTAACCCAATTTGTCTAAAAAGAAAAACTAAGATCTGTAACTGCCCTACGCAAAACTGTTTAAGTCGCGAGAAAAATTGGGGACGCACGGTCGTTACTAAACGCACGGTCATCCGTGCGTCCCAAAGATCGTACACCGTTGAGGTGCACGGTTGTACGCAGCTTCTGGCTTCAAAGCACGGTCGTGTGCACTTTGCAATCAACAGTGCACCTGCAGCAGCTACTAGTTCTGATTCTTTCGGTCCTCGGGGCTTCATTAAACCTTTATTCTTGTTGGAATTCCAATCCTAAGGTTCCCCTTTTCGGCAAAATTGGTAAGACTCCCTTATTTTTGAGCAAGATACCTGAAAATTGAGAAATACCAATTGTACGCACAAAATGAGCTAATGAAAGCATATTGACCCTCTTCTTACTAAGCTTAGTCAAGAGATTGTGGAGGAAAAAGGGCAAATTAGGGCCAAAAATCAGTCAAAATCAAGGTTTATCAACTCCCCAAAACTTGTTACGTTGAAATTATTACCGCAAGTGCATGGTACCATTCGTAACTAGCAACGGCAAGTACGGGTCGTATCCACAGGGAACTTGGTTTTAGTCACCAGGTTGACTCACATAATCGATTAAGGGAGAAACTGATTCAGGTCGATAAATATAAATACTACAAAAATTATCTAGCTCAACGGTAGTAAAAATCATTGGTTGGGATTCACCACACTATTTTGGTCTTTGGATCGAACACTAAGTCTTGCGAATTCGCCCGCACAAATAGCTGAAGTGGAATGGCTACACGTTAAAGCATGTCTAGGCCTTCTCCCGAAGAACAATAGACTGGTTGAGCAATCCTAGTTATCTATTTTCTTGAAACTAGAGACAACAGAACCACAGAATCGGCTAACCTACAATTCCCAATTGAAAACCTAACTATTTTCATGTTAAGTAATTCCATTGCTCGCAAAGTGGCTCTAAGTTAAGGATTCAACTTTCGTTGATCTCCTAAACCCTAGTTAAGAGCATGAATACAACCCTCTTACGCAATTCAACGAATATATGCGTGCTAGGTGAGAATTCAACCATCAACACATGCATTCATTCACAAAGACCTAGGACATTGATCCAAATTACATAATAGGGGCTAATACCAATCCAACATGGGTGATTTAACCACTAATCATTTCAATAATCTCAATCACAAACGAGAAACTAAAAAACAAGATTAAAGATGCAAACATGGGTCAAGATCACAAAGTGCGAGAAAGGGAAACGTACTTTGATTGATTGCGAACGTCTATCGATCCAAAAACAAAGTTCTCAACCTTTAATTCAATCTAGATTGATACTAAAGTATGGAGAAAAAGCCCTAGAAAAATCGCCTAATGCAGTTTTTTAGAAAATAAAAACTAAGATCTGTAACCGCCCCTCGCAAAACTAATTAAGTCGCGAGAAAAATTGGGGACGCACGATCGTGCCTAAACGCACGGGCACCCGTGCGTCCCAGAGATTTTGCACTGTTGAGGTGCACGGTTGTGCGCAGCTTTTGGCTTCAGGGCAAGGTCGTGCGCACCCTACAATCGACTGTACGCCTGCATATGCCACTAGTTCTGATTCTTTCGGTCCCTGGGGCTTCACTAAACCTTCATTCTTGTTGGAATTCCAATCCTAAAGCTCTCCTTTTCGGCAAAATTGGTAAAACTCTCTCATTTTTGGGCAAGATGCCTGAAAATTGAGAAATACCACTTGTAAGCACAAAATGAGCTAATGAAAGCATATTCACTTTCTTCTTGCGAAGATTAGTCAAGAGATTGTGGAGGAAAAAGGGCATGTTAGGACGGACAATCAATCAAAATTGAGGTTTATCAACTCCCCAAAAACTTGTTACGTTAAAATTGTTTCCACAGGTGCACGGCGCCAGTTGAAACTAACGACGGAAAGTACGGGTCGTATCCACAGCGAACTTGGTTTTAGTCACCAGGTTGACTGTAGCACTTAATTCAGGCAGAAACTGATTCAGGTCAATGAATATGAATAGTATGGAAATCATCTAACTCAATGCTAGCAAAAATCTTAGGTTGGGACTCACCACACTATTATGGTCTTTGGATCGAACACTAAGTCTTGCAAATTCGCCCGCACAAATAGCTGAAGTGGAATGGCTACAAGTTAAAGCATGTCTACGCCTTCTCTCGAAGATCAATAGACTGGTTGAGCAAGCCTAGTTATCTATTTTCATGAAACTAGAATCAACAGAACCACAGAATCGTGTAACCTAAAAATCCCAATTGAAAGCGTAACTATTTTCATGTTAAGTAATTCCATCGCTCACAAAGTGGCTCTAAGTTAAGGATTCAACTTTCATTGATCTCCTAAACCCTAATTAAGAGCATCAATACAACCCTCTTAGGCAATTCATTGAATACATGGCGCGCAAAGTGAGAATTCAATCATCAACACATGCATTCATTCACAAAAACCTAGGACATAGATCCAAATAACATAATAAGGGCTAATTCCAACCTAAGATGGGGGATTTAGCCACTAATCATTTCAATAATCTCAATCACCAACAGGAAACTCAAAACCTTGATTAAAGATCCAAACTTGGGTCAAGATCACAAAGTGAGAGAAAGGGAAATGTACTTTGATTGATTGCGAACGCTTATCGATCCAAAAACAAAGTTCTCAACCTTTAATTCAATCTAGATTGATGCTAAAGTATGGAGAAAAAGCCCTAGAAAAATCCCCTAACCCGGTTTTTCTAAAAATAAAAACTAAGATCTCTAATCGCCCCACGCAAAATTGGTTAAGTTGCGAGTAACATTTGGGTTGCACGGTCGTGCCTAAATGGACGGGAACTCGTGCGCCTATAGATCGTGCATAGCTTCTGGCTTCAAGGCATGGTCGTGCGCACCCAGCAATCGACCGTGCGCCTGCAGCAGCTACTAGTTCTGATTCTTTTGGTCCCTGGGAATTCATTAGACCTTCATTCTTGCTGGAATTCAAATCCTAAAGCTCCCCTTTTCGGAAAAATTAGTAAAACCCTCTCATTTTTGGGCAAGATGCCTGAAAATTGAGAAATAACACTTGTGAGCACAAAATGAGCTAACGAAAGCATATTCACCCAATTCTTGCTAAGATTAGTCAAGAGATTGTGGAGGAAAAAGGGAAAATTAGCACCGAAAATCAGTCAACATCGAGGTTTATCAATTCCCCAAAAATTGTTATGTTAAAATTATTACCGCAAGTGCACGGTGCCAGTTGTAACTAGCAACGACACGTACGGGTCGTATCCATAGGGAACTTGGTTTTAGTCTCCAGGTTGACTCCAACAATGAATTTTGGCAGAAACTGATTGGGGTCGATGAATATGAATCCTACGGAAATGGTCTAACTCAATGCTAGCAAAAATCTCTGGTAACCTACAATTCCCAATTGAAAACCTAACTATTTTCATGCTAAAAAATGGAGAAAAATCCCTAGAAATATTACCTAACTATGTTTCTCTAAAAACAAAAACAAAGATCTGTAACTGCCCCACGCAAAACTGGTTAAGTCGAGAGAAAAAATGGGGACACACGAGCGTGCCTAAATGCACGGGCACTCGTTCGTCCCGGAGATCGTGCACTGTTGAGGTGCACGGTTGTGCGCAGCTTCTAGCTTCAAGGCACGGTCATGCACACCCTGCAATCGACCGTGCGCTTGCAGCAACTACTAGTTTTGATTGATTCGGTCCCCAGGGCTTCACTAAACCTTCATTCTTGTTGGAATTCCAATCCTAAAGCTCCCCTTTTCGGCAAAATTGGTAAAACTCTCTTATTTGAGGGCAAGATGCCTGAAAATTGAGAAATACCACTTCTAAGCACAAAATGAGCTACTGAAAGCATATTCACCCTCTTCTTGCTAAGATTAGTGAAGAGATTGACGAGGAAAAAGGGCATATTAGGACCAAAAATCAGTCAAAGTCGAGGTTTATCAACTCCCCAAAAATTGTTATGTTAAAATTATTACCGCAAGTGCACGGTGCCAGTTGTAACTGGCAACGGTAAGTACGGGACGCATCTATAGGGAACTTGGTTTTAGTCACCAGGTTGACTCCAGCACTCAATTAAGGTAGAAACAGATTCAGGTCGATGAATATCAATACTACGGAAATTATCTAACTCTATGCCAGCAAAAATCTCAGCTTGGGATTCACCGCATTATGGTCTTTAGACCGAACACTAAGTCGTGTGAATTCGCCCGCACAAATAGCTGTAGTGGAATGGCTATAAGTTAAAGCATGTCTACACCTTCTCTCAAAGATCAATAGACTGGTTAAGCAATCCTACTTATCTATTTTCATGAAACTAGAGACAACAGAACAACAGAATCGGGTAACCTACAATTCCTAATTGAAAACCTAACTATTTTGATGTTAAGTAGTGCCATCACTCACAAAATGGCTCTAAGTTATGGATTCAACTTTCGTTGATCTCCTAAACCCTAGTTAATAGCATGAATAATACCCTCTAAAGCAATTCGTTGAATATATGGCGCGTTAAGTGAGAATTCAAACATAAACACATGCATTCACTCACAAAAACCTAGGACATCGATCCAAATTACATAATAGGGGCTAATCCCAGCCCAAGATAGGGGATTTAGCCACTAGTCATTTCAATAATCCCAATCACAAACAATAAACTTAAAAACATGATTAAAGAGGCAAACTTGGGTCAAGATCACAAAGTGAGAGAAAGGGAAACGTACTTTGATTGATTGCGAATGTCTATCGATCCAAAAACAAAGTTCTTAAGCTTTAATTCAATCTAGATTGATGCTAAATTATGGAGAAAAAGCCCTAGAAAAATCGCCTAACCATGTTTTTCTAAAAACAAAAACTAAGATCTGTAACTGCCCCACGCACAACTGGTCAAGTCGCGAGAAAAAATGGGGACACACGATCGTGCCTAAACGCATGGGCACTTGTTTGTCCCAGAGATCGTGCACTGTTGAGGTGCACGGTTGTGCACAGCTTCTGGCTTCAAGGCACGGTCGTGCGCACCTTGCAATCGACTGTGCTCCTGCAGCAGCTACTAGTTTTGATTCTTTCGGCCACCGGGGCTTCATTAAACCTTCATTCTTGTTGGAATTGCAATCCCGAAGCTCGCCTTTTTGGAAAAATTGGTAAATCTCTCTCATTGTTGGACAAGATGCATGAAAATTGAGAAATTCCACTTGTAAGCACAAAATGAGCTAATGAAAGCATATTCACCCTCTTCTTGCTAAGATTAGTGAAGAGATTGTCGAGGAAGAAGGGCAAATTAGGACCGAAAATCAGTCAAACTCGAGGTTTATCAACTTCCCAAAAATTATTATGTTAAAATTGTTACCGCAAGTGCACGATGCCAGTTGTAACTAGCAATGGCAAGTATGGTTTTAGTCACGAGGTTGACTCCAACTCTCAATTAAGGCAGAAACTGATTCAGGTCGTTGAATATGAATACTACGAAAATTATCTAACTCTATGCTAGCAAAAATCTCAGGTTGGAATTCATCGCACTATTATGGTCTTTGGATCGAACACTAAGCCTTGCGAATTCGCCGCACAAATAGCTGTAGTGGAATGGCTACAAGTTAAAGCATGTCTACGTCTTTTCTTGAAGATCAATAGACTGGTTCAGCAATCCAACTTATCCATTTTCATGAAACTAGAATCAACAGAACCACAGAATCGGATAACCTACAATTCCTAAGTGAGAACCTAACTATTTTCATGTTAAGTTATTCCATCGCTCACAAAGTTACTCTAAGTTAAGGATTCAACTTTCGTTGATTTTGTAAACCCTAGTTAAGAGCATGAATACAACCCTGTTAGGCAATTCATCGAATATATCGCAACCTAAGTGAGAATTCAGTCATCAACACATGCATTCATTCACAAAAACTTGGGACATAGATCCAAATTACATAATATGGGCTAATCCCAACCAAAGATGGGGGATTTAGCCACTAATCATTTCAATAATCTCAATCACCAACAGGAAACTCAAAAACATGATTAAAGATGCAAACTTGGGTCAAGATCACAAAGTGAGAGAAAGGGAAATGTACTTTGACTGATTGCAAATGTCTATCGATCCAAAAACTAAGTTTTCAACCTTTAATTCAATCTAGATTGATGCTAAAGTATGGAGAAAAATCCGTAGAAAAATCGGCTAACTCAGTTTTTCTAAAGATAAAAACTAAGATCTGTAACCGCCCCATGCAAAACTCGTTAAGTCGCGAGAAAAATTGGGTACGCACGGTCATGCCTAAATGCACGGGGACCCGTGCGTACTAGAGATCGTGCACAGTTGAGGTGCACGGTTGTGCGTAGCTTCGGGCTTCAAGGCACGGTCGTGTGCATCCTGCAATTGACCGTGCGCCTGCAGCAGCTACTAGTTCTGATTCTTTTGGTCCTGGGGCTTCATTAAACCTTCTATCTTGTTGGAATTCCAATCCAAAAGCTCCCCTTCTCAGAAAAATTGGTAAAACTGTCTCATTTTTGGGTAAGGTACCTGAAAATTGAGAAATACCACTTGTAAGCACAAAACGAGCTAATGGAAGCATATTCACCCTCTTCTTGCTAATATTATTCAAGAGATTGTGGGGGAAAAAGGGAAAATTAGGACCGAAAACTTGTTACGTTAAAATTATTACCGCAGGTGCACGGTGCCAGTTGTAACTAGCAATGGCAAGTACGGGTCATATCCAAAGGAGCTGGGTTTTAGTCACCAGGTTGACTGCACCACTCAAACAAGGCAGAAACTGATTCAGGTCGATGAATATGAATACTACGAAATTTATCTAACTCAATGCTAGCAAAAATCTCAGGTTGGGATTCACCACACTATTACGGTCTTTGGATCGAACACTAAGCCTTGCGAATTCTGCTGCACAAATAGCTAAAGTGGAATGGCTACAAGGTAAAGCATGTCTACGCCTTCTCTCGAAGATCAATAGACCGGTTGAACAATCCTTGTTATATATTTTCATGAAACTAGAATGAACAGAACTACAGAATCGGGTAACCTACAATTCCCAATTGAAAACCTAACTATTTTCATGTTAAGTAGTTCCATCGCTCACAAAGTTGCTCTAAGTTAAGGATTCAACTTTCGTTGATCTCCTAAACCCTAGTTAATAGCATGAATTCAACCCTCTTAGGCAAGTCATCGAATATATGACGCGCTAAGTGAGAATTCAAACATAAACACATGCATTCGCTCACAAAAACCTAGGTCATAGATGAAAATTACATAATAGGGGCTAATTCCAACCCAAGATAGGGGATTTAGCCACTAATCACTTCAATAGTCTCAATCACAAACAAGAAACTCAAAAACATGATTAAAGATGGAAACTTGGGTCAAGATCACAAAGTGAGAGAAATGGAAACGTACTTTGACTGATTGCGAAGGTCTATTGATCCAAAAAGAAAGTTCTCAACGTTTAATTCAATCTAGATTGATCCTAAAGTATGGAGAAAAAGCCCTAAAAAATCGCCTGACCAAGTTTTTCTATAAACAAAAACTAGATCTGTGACCCCCCCTCGCAAAACTGGTTAAGTGACGAGAAAAATTGGGGATGCATGGTTGTGCCTAAATGCACGGGCACCCGTGTGTCCCAGAGATCGTGCACTGTTGAGGTGCACGGTTGTGTGCAGCTTCTGGCTTCATGGCACGGTCGTGCAAACCCTGCACTCGGCCGTTCGCCTGCAGCAGCTACTAGTTATGATTCTTTTGGTCCCCAGGGCTTCACTAAACCTTCATTCTTGTTGGAATTCCAATCCTAAAGCTCCCCTTTTCGTCAAAATTGGTAAAACTCTCTCATTTTTGGGCAAGATGCCTGAAAATTGAGAAATACCACTTGTAAGCAAAAAATGAGCTAATGAAAGCATATTCACCATCTTCTTGCTAAGATTAGTGAAGAGATTGTCGAGGAAAAAGGGCAAATTAGGATCGAAAATCAGTCAAAATCGAGGTTTATCAACTCCCCAAAAATTGTTATGTTAAAATTATTACCACAAGTGCACGGTGCCAGTTCCAACTAGCAACGACAAGTACGGGTCGTATCCACAGGGAACTTGGTTTTAGTAACGAGGTTGACTCCAGCACTCAATTAAGGCAGAAACTGATTCGAGTCAATGAATATGAATACTACGAAAATTATCTACCACAATGCTAGCAAAAATCTCAGGTTCGGATTCACAACACTATTGTGGTCCTTGGATCGAACACTAAGTCTTGCGAATTCGCTCGCACAAATAGCTGAAGTGGAATGGCCATAGGGTAAAGCATGTCTACACCTTCTCTCGAAGATCAATAGACTTGTTGAGCAATCCTACTTATCGATTTTCATGAAACTAGAGACAACAGAACCACATAATCGGGTAACCTACAATTCCCAATTGAAAACCTAACTATTTTCATGTTAAGTAATTCCATCGCTCACAAAGTGGCTCTAAGTTAAGGATTCAACCTTCGTTGATTTCGTAAACCCTAGTTAAGAGCATGAATACAACCCTCTTAGGCAATTCATCGAATATATGGTGCGCTAAGTGAGAATTCAGTCATGAACACATGCATTCTTTTGCAAAAAGCTGGGACATTGATCCAAAATACATAATAGCGGCTAATCCTAACCCAAGATGGGGGATTTAGCCACTAATCATTTCAATAATCTCAATCACCAACAGGAAACTCAAAAACATGATTAAAGATGCAAACTTGGATCAAAATCACTAAGTGAGAGAAAGGGAAACGTACTTTGACTGACTGCGAACGTCTATCGAACCAAAAACAAAGTTCTCAACCTTTAATTCAATCTATATTGATGCTAAAGTATGCAGAAAAAGCCCTAGAAAAATTTGCCAACCATGTTTTTCTAAAAACAAAAACTAAGATCTGTAACCGCCCCACGCAAAACGGGTTAAGTCGTGAGAAAAATTGGGGACGCACGGGTACCCGTGCATCCCAGAGATCGTGCACTGTTGAGGTGCGCGGTTGTGCACAGCTTTTGGCTTCAAGGCACGGTCATGCGCATCCTGCAAACGACTGTGCGCCTGCAGCAGCTACTAGTTCTGATTCTTTCGTTCCCCGGGGTTTCATTAAACCTTCAGTCTTGTTGGAATTCCATCGTAAAGCTCCCCTTTTTGGCAAAATAGGAAAAACTCTCTCATTTTTGGGCAAGACACCTGAAAATTGAGAAATATCACTTGTAAGCACAAAATGAGCTAATGAAAGCATATTCACCCTCTTCTTGCTAATATTATTCAAGCGATTGTGGGGGGAAAAGGGCAAATTAGGACCGAATATAAGTCAAAATCGAGGTTTATCAACTCCCCAAAAACTTGTTACGTTAAAATTATTACCGCAAGTGCACGGTGCCAGTTGTAACTAGCAAGGGCAAGTACGGGTCATATCCATAGGAACTTGGTTTTAGTCACCAGGTTGACTGCAGCACTCAAACGAGGCAAAAACTGATTTAGGTCGATGAATATGAATACTACGGAAATTATCTAACTCAATGCTGGCAAAAATCTCAGGTTGGGATTCACTACACTATTATGGTCTTTAGATCGAACACTAAGTCTTGCGAATTCGCCGCACAAGTAGCTGAAGTGGAATGGCTACAAGTCAAAGCATGTCTGCGCCTTCTCTCGAAGATCAATAGACTGGTTGAGCAATCTTAATTATCTATTTTCATGAAACTAGAATGAACAAAGCCACAGAATCGGGTAAGCTACAATTCCAAATTGAAAACCAAACTATTTTCGTGTTAAGTAATTCCATCGCTCACAAAGTTGCTCTACGTTAAGGATTCAACTTTCGTTGATCTCCTAAACCCTAGTTTATAGCATGAATACAGCTCACTTAGGCAATTCATCGAATATATGGCGCGCTAAGCGAGAATTCAAACATAAATACATGCATTCACTCACAAAAACCTAGGACATAGATCCAAATTACATAATAGGGCTAATCCCAACCCAAGATAGGGGATTTAGCCACTAATCATTTCAATAATATCAATCACAAAAAAGAAACTCAAAAACATGATTAAAGATGAAAGCTTGGGTCAAGATCACAAAGTGAGAGAAAGGGAAACGTACTTTGACTTATTGCGAATGTCTATCGATCTAAAAACAATATTCTCAACCTTTAATTCAATCTAGATTGATGCTAAAGTATGGAGAAAAAGTGCTAGAAAAATCACCTAACCACGTTTTTCAAAAAACAAAAACTAAGATCTATAACCGCCCTTCGAAAAACTGGTTAAGTCACGAGAAAAATTGGGGACGCACGGTCGTGCCTAAACACACGGGCACCCGTGCGTCCCAGACATCGTGCATTGTTAAGGTGCACGGTTGTGCGCAACTTCTGGCGTCAGGGCACGGTCGCGCACACCCTGCAATCGACCGTTTGCCTGTAGCAGCTATTAGTTCTGATTCTTTCTGTCCCTGGGGCTTCACTAAGCCTTCATTCTTGTTGGAATTTCAATCCTAAAGCTCCCCTTTTCGGCAAAATTTGTAAAACTCTCTCATTTTTGGGCAAGATGCCTGAAAATTGAGAAATACCACTTGTAAGCACAAAATGAGCGAATGAAAGCATATTCACCCTCTTCTTGCTGAGATTAGTCAGGAGATTGCGGAGGAAAAAGGGAAAATTAGGACCGAGAATCAGTCCAAATCGAGGTTTATTAACTCCCAAAAAACTTGTTACGTTAAAATAATTACCGTAGATACACAGTGCCAGTTGTAACTAGCAACGACAAGTACGGTTCGTATCCACAGGGAAGTTGGTTTTATTCACTAGGTTGACTGTAGCACTCAGTTAAGTCAGAAACTAATTCAGGTCGATGAATATGAATACTATGGAAATTGTCTAACTCAATGATAGCAAAAATCTCTGGTTGGGATTCGCCACACAATTATGGTCTTTGGATCGAACACTAAGTCTTGTGAATTCGCCCCCACAAAAAGCTGAAGCTGAAAGGGTACAAGTTAAAGCATGTCTATGCGTTGTCTCAAAGATCAATAGACTGGTTGAGCAATCCTAGTTATCCATTTTGATGAAAATAGAATCAACAGAACCACAGAATCGGGTAACCTACAATTCCCAATTGAAAACCAAACTATTTTCATGTTAAGTAACTCCATCGCTGACAAAGTGGCTCTAAGTTAAGGATTGAACTTTCGTTGATCTCCTAAACCTAGTTAAGAGTATGAATAAAACCCTATTAGGCAATTCAACGAATATATGGCGCGCTAAGTGAGAATTCAATTATCAACACATGCATTCAGTCACAAAAACCTATGACATAGATCCAAATTACATAATATGGGCTAATCCCAACCCAAGATAGGGATTTAGCCACTAATCATTTCAATAATCTCAATCAAAAACAAGAAACTCAAAAACATGATTAAAGATTCAAACTTGGGTGAAGATCACAAAGTCAGAGAAAGGGAAGCGTAGTTTGATTGATTGCGAACGTCTATTGATCCAAAAACAAAGTTCTCAACCTTTAATTCAATCTAGATTGGTGAGAAAGTATGGAGAAAAATCGCGTAACCCAGTTTTTTTAAAAACAAAAACTAAAATCTGTAACCGCCCCTCAAAAAACTGGTTAAGTCATGAGAAAAATTGGGGACGCACGGTCGTGCCTAAACGCACGGGCACCCGTGCATCCTAGAGATCGTGCAATGTTGATGTGCACGGTTGTGCGTAGCTTCTGGCTTCAAGGCACGGTTGTGCGCACCAAGCAATCGACCGTGCGCCTGCAGCAGCTACTAGTTTTAATTCTTTTGGTCCCCAGGGCTTCACTAAACCTTCATTCTTGTTGGAATTCCAATCCTAAAGCTCCCCTTTTTGGCAAAATTGGTGAAACTCTATAATTTTTGGGCAAGACACCTGAAAATTGAGAAATACCACTTGTAAGCACAAAATGAGCTAATGAAAGCATATTCACCCTCTTCTTGCTAAGATTAGTCAAGAGATTATAGAGGAAAAAGGGAAAATTAGGACCGAAAATCAGTAAAAATTGAGGTTTATCAACTCCCCAAAAACATGTTATGTCAAAGTTATTATCGCAGGTGCACAGTGCCAGCTGAAACAAGTAACGACAACTATGAGTTGTATCCACAGGGAACTTGGTTTTAGTTACCATGTTCACTACATCACTTAATTAAGGTAGAAACTGATTTAGGTCGATGAATTTGAATACTACGAAAATTATCTAACTCAATGCTAGCAAAAATCTCAGGTTGGGATTCACCACACTCTTATGGTCTTTGGATCGAACACTAAGTCCTACGAATTGGCCCACACAAACAGGTGAAGTGGAACGACTACAAGTTAAAGCATGTCTACGCCTTCTCTCGAAGATCAATAAACTGGTTGAGCAATCCTAGTTTTCTATCTTCATGAAACTAGATTGAACAGAATGACAGAATTCGGTAACGTACAATTCCCAAATAGAAACCTAACTATTTTCGTGTTAAGTAATGCCATTGCTCACAAAGTGGCTCTAAGTTAAGGATTCAACTTTCGTTGATCTCCTAAACCCAAGTTAATAGCATGAATACAGCCCTCTTATGCAATTCATCGAATATATGATGCGCTAAGTGAGAATTGAAACATAAACACTTGCATTCACTCACAAAAACATAGGACATGGATCCAAATTACATAATAGGGGCTAATCCCAAACCAAGATAGGGGATTTAGCGAGTAATCATTTCAATAATCTCAATCACAAACAAGAAACTCAAAAACATGATTAAAGATGCAAACTTGGGTCAAGATCACAAAGTGAGAGAATGGGAAATGTACTTTGACTGATTGTGAATGTCTATCGAACCAAAAACAAAGTTCTCAACCTTTAATTCAATCTAGATTGAAGCTAAAGTATGGAGAAGAAGCCCTAGAAAAATCGCCTAACCATGTTTTTCTAAAAACAAAAACTAAGATCTGTAACCGCCCCATGCAAAACTGGTTTTGTGCAGCTTCTGGCTTCAAGGCACAGTTGTGTGTAGCTTCTGGATTCAAGGCACGGTCGTGCGCGCCCTGCAATCGACTGTGCGCCTGCAGCAGCTACTAGTTCTGATTCTTTTAGTCCTCGGGGCTTTATTAAACCTTCATTCTTGTTGAAATTCCTATCCTAAAGCTCCCTTTTTTGGCAAAATTGGTGAAACTCTCTCATTTTTGGGCAAGATGCCTGAAAATTGAGAAATACCACTTGTAAGCACAAAGTGAGCTAATGAAAGCATATTCACCCTCTTCTTGCAAAGATTAGTCAAGAGATTATGGAGGAAAAAGGGCAAATTAGGACCGAAAATCAGTCAAAATCAAGGTCGCAAGTGCACTCAATTAAGTTAATATTATTACCGCAAGTGCACTGTGCCAGTTGTAACTAGCAGCGGCAAATACAGGTCGTATCCACAGGGAACTTGGTTTTAGTCACCAGGTTGACTACAACACTCAATTAAGGCAGAAACTGATTCGGGTCGATGAATATGAATACTACGAAAATTATTTAACTCAATGCTAGCAAAAATCTCAGGTTAGGAGTCACCACACTATTATGGTCTTTGGATCGAACACTAAGTCTTGCGAATTCGCCCGCACAAATAGCTGAAGTGGAATGGCCACAGGGTAAAGCATGTCTACGCCTTCTCTCGCAGATCAATAGACTAGTTGAGCAATCCTACTTATCTATTTTCATGAAACTAGAGACAATAGAACCATAGAATCGGGTAACCTACAATTCCCAATTGAAAACCTAACTCTTTTCATGTTAAGTAATTCCATCGCTCACAAAGTGGCTCTAAGTTAAGTATTCAACTTTCGTTTATCTCCTAAGCCCTAGTTAAGAGCATGTATACAACCGTCTTAGGCAATTCATCAAATATATGGTGCGCTAAGTGAGAATTCAATCACCAACACATGCATTCATTCACAAAAACCTAGGACATAGATGAAAATTACATAATACGGGCTAATCCCAACCCAAGATGGGGGTTTTAGCCACAAATCATTTCAATAATCTCAATCACATACAGGTAACTCAAAAACATGACTGAAGATGCAAACTTGGGTGAAGATCACAAAGTGAGAGAAAGGGAAATGTACTTTGATTGATTGCAAACGTCTATCGATCCAAAAACAAAATTCCCAACCTTTAATTCAATCTAGATTGATGCTAAAGTAAGGCGAAAAAGCCCGAGAAAAATCGCCTAACCTAGTTTTTCTAAAAACAAAAACTAAAATCTGTAACCGCCCCACGCAAAACATGTTAAGTCACGAGAAAAATTGGGGACGCACTGTCGTGCCTAAACGCACTGGCACCCGTGTGTCCTAGAGATCGTGCATTGTTGAGGTGCGTGGTTCTGCGCAGCTTCTGGCATCAAGGCACGGTTGCGCGCATCCTGCAATCGACCGTGCGCCTGCAACAACTACAAGTTCTGATTCTTTTGGTCCCCGGGGCTTCATTAAACCTTCATTCTTGTTGGAATTCCATTTTTAAAGCTCCCCTTTTCGGCAAAATTGGTAAAACTCTTTCATTTTTCGGCAAGATACCTGAAAATTGAGAAATACCACTTGTAAGCACAAAACGAGCTAATGAAAGCATATTCACCCTCTTCTTGCTGATATTAGTCAGGAGATTGCGAAGGAAAAAGGGAAAATTAGGATCGAAAATCAGTCAAAATCGAGGTTTATTAACTCCCCAAAAACTTGTTACGTTAAAATTATTAGATACACAGTGCCAGTTGTAACTAGCAACGACAAGTACGGTTCGTATCCACAGGGAAGTTGGTTTTAGTCACTAGGTCGACTGCAGCACTCAGTTAAGTCAGAAACTGATTCAGGTCGATGAATATGAATACTATGGAAGTTGTCTAACTCAATGATAGCAAAAATCTCAGGTTGGGATTCGCCACACAATTATGGTCTTTGGATCGAACACTAAGTCTTACGAATTCGGCCGCATTAATAGCTGAAGTGGAATTGCTACAAGTTGAAGCATGTGTACGCCTTCTCTCGTAGATCAATAGACTGGTTGAGCAATCCTACTTATCTATTTTCATGAAACTAGAGACAACAGAACCACAAAATCAGGTAACCTACAATTCCCAATTGAAAACATATCTATTTTCATGTTAAGTAATTCCATCGCTGACAAAGTTGCTCTAAGTTAAGGATTCAACTGTGGTTGATCTCCTAAACCCTAGTTAAGAGCATGAATACAACCCTCTAAGGAAATTCATCAAATATATGGCTCGTTAAGTGTGAATTCAATCATAAACACAGGCATTCATTCACAAAAACCTAGGACATAGATCCCAATTACACAATAAGGGCTAATCCTAACCAGATATAGGTTATTAAACAACTAATCATTTCAATAATCTCAATCACAAACAAGAAACTCAAAAACATGATTAAAGATCCAAAGTTGGGTCAAGATCACAAAGTGAGAGAAAGGGAAACGTACTTTGATTGATTGTGAACGTCTATCGATCCAAAAAAAAACATCTCAACCTTGAATTCAATATGGATTGATGCTAAAGTATGGAGAAAAAGCCCTAGAAAAATCGCCTAACCACGTTTTTCTAAAAGCGAAAACTAAGATTTGTAACCGCCCCATGCAAAACTGGTTAAGCCGTTAGAAAAATATAGGACACACGATCGTGCCTAAACGCACGGGCACCTGTTCCTCCCAGAAATCATCCACGGTTGTGCGCAGCTTCTGGCTTCAAGGCACCGTCGTGCGCATCCTGCAATCGACCGTGCGCTTGCAACAGCTACTAGTTTTGATTCTTTCGGTCCCCGGGGCTTCATTAAACTTTCATTCTCATTGGAATTCCAATCCTAAAGCTCTCCTTTTCGGAAAAATTGGTAAAACTCTCTCATTTTTGGGCAAGATGCCTGAAAATTAAGAAATACAACTTGTAAGCACAAAATTAGCTTATAAAAGCATATTCACCCTCTTCTTGCTAAGATTAGTCAAGAGATTGTCGAGGAAAAAGGGAAAATTAGGTCCGAAAATCAGTCAAAATCAATGTTTAGCAACTCCCTTAAAATTGTTATGTTAAGATTATTACAGCAAGTGCACTGTGCCAGTTGTAATTAGCAGCGGCAAATACGGGTCGTATCCATAGCGAACTTGGTTTTAGTCACCAGGTTGACTGCAGCACTCAATCAAGGCAGAAACTGATTCAGGTCGATGAATATGAATACTATGGAAATTATCTAACTTAATGCTAGCAAAAATCTTAGGCTGGGACTCACCACACTATTATGGTCTTTGGATCGAACACTAAGTCTTGCGAATTCGCCCACCCAAATAGCTGAAGTAGAATGGCCACAGGGTAAAGCATGTCTATGGCTTCTCTTGTAGATCAATAGACTTGTTGAGCAATCCTACTTATCTATTTTCATGAAACTAGAGACAACAGAACCATAAAATCGGGTAACCTACAATTCCTAATTGAAAACATATCTATTTTCATGTTAAGTAATTCCATCGCTAACAAAGTGGCTCTAAGTTAAGGATTCAACTATCGTTGATCTCCTAAACCCTAGTTAAGAGCATGAATACAACCCTCTAAGGCAATTCATTGAATATATGGCTCGCTAAGTGAGAATTCAATCATAAACGCAGCCATTCATTCCCAAAAACCTAGGACATAGATCCCAATTACATAATAGGGGCTAATCTCAACCAGATATAGGTTATTAAACAACTAATCATTTCAATAATCTCAATCAAAAACAAGAAACTCAAAAACATGATTAAAGATGCAAACTTGGGTCAAGATCACAAAGTGAGAGAAAGGGAAACGTACTTTGACTGTTACGAACGTCTATCGATCCAAAAAAGAACTTCTCAACCTTTAATTCAATCTAGATTGATGCTAAAGTATGGACAAAAAGCCCTAGAAAAATCGCCTAAGCACGTTTTTCTAAAAGTGAAAACTAAGATCTGTAACCGACCCATGAAAAACTGGTTAAGTCGTGAGAAAAATGTGGGACATACGATCGTGCCCAAATGCACGGGCACCTGTTCCTCCCAGAAATCATTCACGGTTGTGCGCAGCTTCTGGCTTCAAGGCACGGTCGTGCGCACCCTGCAATCGACTGTGCGCCTGCAGCAGCTACTAGTTTTGATTCTTTCGGTCGCCGGGGCTTCATTAAACCTTCATTCTTGTTAAGTAATTCCATCGCTCACAAAGTGGCTCTAAGGTAAGGATTCAACTTTCCTTGATCTCCTAAACCCTAGCTAAGAGCATGAATACAACCCCGTTAGGCAATTCATCGAATATATGACGCGTTAGGTGAGAATTGAATCATCAACACATGCATTTATTCAGAAAAACCTAGGACATAGATCCAAAATACATAATAGGGGCTAGTCTCAACCCAAGATGGGGGATTTAGCCACTCATCATTTCAATAATCTCAATAACCAACAGGAAACTCAAAAACATGATTAAAGATGCAAACTTGGGTCAAGATCATAAAGTGAGAGAAAGGGAAATGTACTTTGATTGATTGCGAACGTCTATTGATCCAAAAGCAAAGTTCTCAACCTTTAATTCAATCTAGATTGATGCTAAAGTATGGAGAAAAAGCCCTAGAAAAATCGCCTAACCTAGGTTTTCTAAAAACAAAAACTAAGATCTGCAACCACCCCACGCAAAACTGGTTAAGTCGCGGGAAAAATTGGGGACGCACGGCAGTGCCTAAACGCACGGGCACTCGTGCGTCAAAGAGATCGGGCACTATTGAGGTGCGCGGTTGTGCGTAGCTTCTGGCTTCAAGGTGGAATGGCTACAGGTTAAAGCATCTCCATGCCTTCTCTCGAAGATCAATAGACTGGTTGAGCAATCCGAGTGATCTATTTTCATGAACCTAGAATCGACAGAACCACAGACTCGGGTAACCTACAATTCCCAATGGAAAACGTAAATATTTTCATGTTAAGTTATTGCATTGCTCACAAAGTGGCTCTAAGTTAACGATTCAACTTTCGTTGATCTCCTAAACCCTAGTTAAGAGCATGAATGCAACCCTTTCAGGCAATTCATCGAATACATGGCACACTAGGTGAGAATTCAATCATAAACACAGGCATTCATTCACAAAAACCTAGGACAAAGGTCCAAATTACATAATAGGGGCTAATCCCAACCCAAGATAGGGGATTTAGCAACTGATCATTTCAATAATCTCAATCACAAAAAAGAAACTCGTAAACATGATTAAAGATGCAAACTTGGGTCAAGATCACAAAGTGAGAGAAAGGGAAACATACTTTGAATGATTGCGAATGTCTATCGATCCAAGACCAAAGTTCTCAACCTTTAATTCAATCTGGATTGATGCTAAAGTATGGAGAAAAAGCCCTAGAAAAATCGCCAAACCTAGTTTTTCTAAAAACAAAAACTAAGATCTGTAACGGCCCCTCGCAAAACTGGTTAAGTCGCGAGAACAATTAGGGACCCACGGCCACCTGTGCGTCCCAGAGATCGTGCACGGTTGAGGTGCACGGTTGTGCGCCCGACTGTGTGCAGCTTTTGGCTTCAAGGCGCGGTCGTGCGCACCCTGCTATCGACCGTGCACTTGCAGCAGCTACAAGTTCTGATTCTTTTGGTCTCCGGGGCTTTATTAAACCTTCCTTCTTGTTGGAATTCCAATACCAAAGCTTCCCTTTTCAGCAAAATTGGTAAAAGTCTCTCCTTTTTGGGCAAGATACAAGCTAATGAAAGCATAATCACCCTCTTATTGCCAAGATTAGTCAAGAGATTGTGGAGGAAAAAGGGAAAATTAGGACTGAAAATCAGTCAAAATCGAGGTTTATCAGCTCCCCAAAAACTTGTTACGTGAAAATTATTTGCGCAAGGGCACGTTGCCAGTTGTAAGTAGCAGCGGCGGCAAGTACGAGTCGTATGCACAGGGAACTTGGTTTTTCTCACCAGGTTGACTGCAACACTCAATTCAGGCAGAAACATAGTTCAGGTCGATGAATGTGAATACTACTGAAATTGTCTGACTCAAAGCTAGCAAAAAACTCAGGTTGCGATTCACCGCACTATTATGGTCTTCGGATCGAACACTAAGTCTTGTGAAGTCGCCCGAACAAATAGCTGAAGTGGAATGGCTACAAGTGAATGCATGTCTACGCCTTCTCTTGAAGATCAATAGACTGGTTTAGCAATCCTAGTAATCTATTTTCATGAAACTAGAATCAACAGAACCACTGAATCGGGTAACCTACAATTTCTAATTAAAAACCTAACTATTTTCGTGTTGAGTAATTCCATTGCTTATAAAGTGGCTCTAAGTTAAGGATTCAAGTTTCGTTGATCTCCTAAACCCTGGTTAAGAGCATGAATACAACCCTCTCAGGCAATTCATTGAATATATGTCACGCTAAGTGCCAATTCAATCATAAACACATGCAATCATTCACAAAAACCTAGGACATAAATCCAAATTACATAATAGGGGCTAATCCCAACACAAGATATGGGATTTAGCAACTAATCATTTTAATAATCTCAATCACAAAAAAGAAACTGAAAAGCATGATTAAGGATGAAAACTTGGGTCAAGATCACAAAGTGACAGAAAGGGAAACGTACTTTGAATGATTACGAACATCTATCGATCCATGAACAAAGTTCTCAACCCTTCATTCAATCTAGATTGATGCTAAAGTATGGCAAAAAAGCCCTAGACAAATCGCCTAACCATATTTTTCTAAAAACAAAATCTAAGATTTGTAACCGCCCCTAGCAAAACTGGTTAAGTCGCGAGTAAAACTTGGGGCACACGGGCGCCCGTGTGTCCCAGAGATCGTGCACGGTTGAGGTGCACGGTTGTGTGCGCCGACTGTTTGCTGCATCTGGCTTCAAGGCACGGTCGTGCGCACGCTACAATCGACC
>JACYFF010031954.1:64718790-64778325 GCA_017589665.1 Selenicereus undatus | reverse complement strand
GGAAAAGGGCAAATTAGGACCGAAAATAAGCCAAAATCGAGGTTTATCAACTCCCGAAAAACTTGTTATGATAAAATTAATAGCGCAAGTGCACGGCGCCAGGTCTAACTAGGAACGGCAAGTACGGGTCGTATCCACAAGGAACATGGTTTTACTCACCAAGTTGATTGCAACACTCAATTATGGCAGAAACCTCAATTATGGCAGAAACCGATTCAGGTCGATGAATATGAATACTACGGAAATTATCTAAGTCAATGCTAGCAAAATTCTCCGGTTGGGATTCACCACACTATTATGGTCCTTGGATCGAACACTAAGTCTTGCGAATTCGCTCACACAAATAGCTGAAGTGGAGAGGCTACAAGTTAAAGCATGTGTGCGCCTTCTCTCGAAGATGAATAGACTGGTTGAGCAACCCTAGTTATATATTTTCATGGAACTAGAATCAACAGAACCACATAATCAAGTAACCTACGATTCCCAATTGAAAACCTAACTATTTTCATGTTCAGTAATTGCATCGCTTATAAAGTGGCTCTAAGTTAAGGATTCAAGTTTTGTTGATCTCCTAAACCCTTGTTAAGAGCATGAATACAACCCTCTTAGGCAATTCATTGAATATATGTCACGCTAAGTGAGAATTCAATCATAAACACAGGCAATTATTCACAAAAACCTAGGACAGAGATCCAAATTACATAACAGGGGCTAATCCCAACACAAGATATAGGATTTAGCAACTAATCATTTCAATAATCTCAATCACAAATAAGAAACTGAAAAACATGATTAAGGATGAAAACTTGGGTCAAGATCACAACTTGACAGAAAGGGAAACGTACTTTGATTGATGGCGAACGTCTATCGATCCAAGAACAAAGTTCTCAACCTTTAATTCAATCTAGATTTATGCTAAAGTATGGCAAAAAAGGCATAGAAAAATCGCCTAACCATATTTTTCTAAAAACAAAATCTAAGATTTGTATCCGCCCCTCGCAAACTGGTTAAGTCGCGAGAAAAAATTGGGACACACGGGCGCCCGTGCGTCCCAAAGATCGTGCATGGTTGAGGTGCACGGTTGTGCGCGCCGACTGTTTGCTGCGTCTGCCTTCAAGGCACAGTTGTGCGCACACTGCAATCGACCGTGCGCCTGCAACCACTACTAGTTCTGATTCTTTTGGTCCCCGGGGCTTCATTAAGCCTTCATTCTTGTTGGAATTCCTGTACTAATGCTGCCCATTTTGGCAAAAGTGGTAAAACTCTCTCATTCTAGGGCAAGATACCTGAAAATTGAGAAATACCACTTGTAAGCACAAAATGAGCTAATGAAAGCGTATTCACCCTATTCTTGCCAAGATTAGTCAAGAGATTGTGGAGGGAAAAGGGCAAATTAGGACCGAAAATAAGTCAAAATCAAGGTTTATCAACTCCTCAAAAACTTGTTATGTTAAAATTATTAGCGCAAGTGCACGGTGGCAGGTCTAACTAGGAATGGCAAGTACGGGTCGTATCCACAAGGAACATGGTCTTACTCACCAGGTTGATTGCAACACTCAATTAAGGCAGAAACTGATTCAGGTCGACGAATATGAATACTACGGAAATTATCTGTCAATGATAGCAAAAATCTCTGGTTGGGATTCACCACACTATTATGGTCCTTGGATCGAACACTACGTCTTGCGAATTCGCTCGCACAAATAGCTGAAGTGGAATGGCTACAAGTTAAAGCATGTCTACGCCTTCTCTTGAAGATCAATAGACTGGTTGAGCAATCCGAGTGATCTATTTTCATGAAACTAGAATCGACAGAACCACATAATCGGATAACCTACAATTCCCGATTGAAAACGTAAATATTTTCATGTTAAGATATTGCATCGCTCACAAAGTGGCTATAAGTTAAGGATTCAACTTTCGTTGATCTCCTAAACCCTAGTTAAGAGCATGAATGCAACCCTTTCAGGCAATTCATCGAATATATGGCACACTAGGTGAGAATTCAATCATAAACACAAGCATTCATTCACAAAAACCTAGGACATAGGTCCAAATTACATAATAGGGGCTAATCCCAACCTAAGATAGGGGATTTAGTAACTGATCATTTCAATAATCTCAATCACAAGAAAGAAACTCGCAAACATGAGTAAAGATGCAAACTTGGGTTAAGATCACAAAGTGAGAGAAAGGGAAACGTACTTTGATTGATTGCGAATGTCTATCGATCCAAGAACAAATCTCTCAACCTTTAATTCAATCTAGATTGATGCTAAAGTATGGAGAAAAAGCCCTAGAAAAATCGCCTAACCCAGTTTTTCCGAAAACAAAAACTAAGATCTGTAACCGTCCCTTGCAAAACTGCTTAAGTCGCAAGAAAAATTAGGGACCGACGGGCACCTGTGCATCCCAGGGATCGTGCACGGTTGAGGTGCACGGTTGTGCGCCCGACTGTGTGCAGCTTTTGGCTTCAAGGCGCGGTCGTGCACACCCTGCTATCGGCCGTGCACCTAAAGCAACTACAAGTTCTGATTCTTTTGGTCTCCAGGGCTTCATTAAACCTTCATTCTTGTTCGAATTCCAATACCAAAGCTTCCCTTTTCGGCAAAATTGGTAAAAGTCTCTCATTTCTGGGCAAGATACCTGAAAAATGAGAAATACCACTTGTAAGCACAAATTGAGCTAATGAAAGCATAATCACCCTCTTCATGCCAAGATTAGTCAAGAGATTATGGAGGAAAAAGGGCAAATTAGGACCGAAAATCAGTCAAAATCGAGGTTTATCAGCTCCCCAAAAACTTGTTACGTTAAAATTATTAGCGCAAGAGCACGTTGCCAGTTGTAACTAGCAGCGGCAAGTACGGGTCGTTTGCACAGGGAACTTGGTTTTACTCACCAGGTTGACTGCAACACTGAATTCAGGCAGAAACTAGTTCAGGTCGATGAATATGAATACTACTGAAATTGTCTGACTCAATGCTAGCAAAAAACTCAGGTTGTGATTCACCGCACTATTGTGGTCTTTGGATCGAACACAAAGTCTTGTGAAGTCGCCCGGACAAATAGCTGAAGTGGAATGGCTACAAGTTAAAGCATGTCTACGTCTTCTCTTGAAGATCAATAGACTGGTTTAGCAATCCTAGTTTTCTATTTTCATGAAACTAGATTCAGTAGAACCACTGAATCGGGTAACCGACAATTCCCAATTGAAAACCTAACTATTTTCTTGTTGAGTAATTCCATCGCTTATCAAGTGGCTCTAAGTTAAGGATTCAGGTTTCGTTGATCTCCTAAACCCTGGTTAAGAGCATGAATAAAACCCTCTCAGGCAATTCATTGAATATATGTCACGCTAAGTGAGAATTCAATCATAAACATAGGCAATCATTCACAAAAACCTAGGACATAGATCCAAATTACATAATAGGGGCTAATCCCAACACAAGATTTGCGATTTAGCATCTAATCATTTCAATAATCTGAATCACAAACAAGAAACTCAAAAACATGATTAAGGATGAAAACTATGGTCAAGATCACAAAGTGACAGAAGGGGAAACGTACTTTGATTGATTGCGAACGTCTATCGATCCAAGAACAAATTTCTCAACCTTCAATTGAATCTAGATTGATGCTAAAGTATGGCGAAAAAGCCCTAGAAAAATCGCCTAACCCAGTTTTTCTAAAAACAAAATCTAAGATTTGTAACCGCCCTTTGCAAAACTGGTTAAGTCACGAGAAAAATTTGGGACACACGGACGCCCGTGCGTCCCAGGGATCCTGCACGGTTGAGGTGCACGGTCGTGCGCCTGACTGTTCGCTGCTTCTGGCTTCAAGGCGCGGTCGTGCGCGCGCTACAACCGACCGTGCGCTTGCAATAGCTACTAGTTCTGATTCTTTTGGTCCCCGAGGCTTCATTAAACCTTCATTCTTGTTGGAATTCCAGTACTAAAGCTGCCCATTTCGGCAAAATTGGGAAAACTCTCTCATTTTAGGGCAAGATACCTGAAAATTGAGAAATACGACTTGTAAGCGCAAAATAAGCTAATGAAAGCGTATTCACCCTATTGTTGCCAAGATTAGTCAAGAGATTGTGGAGGGAAAAGGTTAAATTAGGACCGAAAATAAGTCAAAATTGAGGTTTATCAACTCCCCAAAAACTTGTTACGATAAAATTAATAGCGCAAGTGCACGGTGCCAGGTCTAACTAGGAACGGCAAGTACGGGTCGTATCCCCAAGGAACTTGGTTTTACTCACCAGGTTGATTGCAGCACTCAATTAAGGCAGAAACTGATTCAGGTCGATGAATATGAATACTACGGAAATTATCTAAGTCAATGCTAGCAAAAATCTCCGGTTGGGATTCACCACACTATTATGGACCTTGGATTGAACACTAAGTCTTGCGAATTCGCTCGCACAAATAGTTGAAGTGGAATGGCTACAAGTTAAAGCATGTCTACGCCTTCTCTTAAAGATCATAGAATGGTTGAGCAATCCGAGTGATCTATTTTCATGAAACTAGAATCGATAGAACCATAGAATCGGGCAACCTACAATTCCCAATTAAAAACGTAACTATTTTCATGTTAAGTTATTCCATCGCTCACAAAGTGGCTCTAAGTTAAGGATTCAACTTTCGTTGATCTCCTAAACCCCAGCTAAGAGCATGAATATAGCCCTTCCAGGCAATTCATCGAATATATGGCATGCTAAGTGAGAATTCAATCATAGCCATAGGCATTCATTCACAAAAACCTAGGACATAGATCCAAATTACATAATAGGGGCTAATCCCAACCCAAGATAGGGGATTTAGCCACTGATCATTTCAGTAATCTCAATCACAAAAAAGAAACTCGCAAACATGATTAAAGATGTAAACTTGGGTCAAGATCACAAAGCGAGAGAAAGGGAGACGGACTTTGATTGATTGCGAATGTCTATCGATCCAAGAACAAAGTTGTCAACCTTTAATTCAATCTACATTGATGCTAAAGTATGGAGAAAAAGCCCTAGAAAAATCGCCTCACCCAGTTTTTCCAAAAACAAAAACTAAGATCTGTAACCGCTCCTCGCAAAACTGGATAAGTCGCGAGAGAAATAGGGGGCCCACGGGCACCTATGCGTCCCAGAGATCGTGCATGGTTGAGGTGCACGGTTGTGCGCCCGACTGTGCGGGGCTTCTGGCTTCAAGGTGCGGTCGTGAGCACCCTGCTATCGACCGTGCGCCTGCAGCAGCTACTAGTTCTAATTCTTTTGGTCCTCGGGGCTTCATTAAACCTTCATTCTTGTTGGAATTAAAATACCAAAGCTCCCCTTTTGGCAAAATTGGTAAAACTCTCTAATTTTCGGGCAAGATACCTGAAAATTGAGAAATACCTCTGGTAAGCACAAAATCAGCTAATGAAAGCATAATCACCCTCTTCTTGCCATGATTAGCCAAGAGATTGTGGAGGAAAAAGAGCAAATTAGGACCAAAAATCAGTCAAAATTGAGGTTTGTCAACTCCCCAAAAACTTGTTACGTTAAAATTATTAGCGCAAGTGCACGGTGCAAGTTGTAATTAGGAATGGCAAGTACGCGTCGTATCCGTAGGAACTTGGTTTTACCCACCAGGTGGATTACAACACTCAATTCAGGCAGAAACTGGTTCAGGTCAATGAATATGAATACTACTGAAATTATCTAACTCAATGATAGCAAAAAACTCAGGTTGGGATTCACCACACTATTATGGTCTTTCGATCGAACACTACGTCCTGTGAAGTCGCCTGCACAAATAGCTGAAGTGGAATGGCTACAATTTAAAGCATGTCTTCACCTTCTCTCGAAGATCAATAGACTGGTTGAGCAATCCTAGTTATCTATTTTTGTCAAACTAGAATCAACAGAATCACAGAATTAGGTAACCTACAATTCCCAATTGAAAACCTAACAATTTTCATGTTAAGTGATTCCATCGCTCACAAAGTGGCTCTAAGTTAAGGATTCAACTTTCGTTGATCTCCTAAACCCTAGCTAAGCGCATGAATACAACCCTCTGAGGCAATTCGTCGAATATATGGAACGCTAAGTGAGAATTCAATGATAAACACATGCATTCATTCACAAAAACCTAGGACATAGGTCCAAATTACATAATAGGGGCTAATCGCAACCCAAAATACAAGATTTCGCCACTAATCATTTCAATAATCTCAATCTCAAACAAGAAACTCAAAAACATGATTAAAGATGTAAACTTGGGCCAAGATCATAAAGTGAGAGAAAGGGAAACGTACTTTGATTGATTGTGAATGTCTATCGATCCAAGAACAAAGTTCTCAACCTTTAATTCAGTCTAGATTGACGCTAAAGTATGGGGAAAAACCCCTAGAAAAATCGCCTAACCCAGTTTTCCTAAGAACAAAAACTAAGATTTGTAACCGCCCCTCGCAAAACTGCTTAAGTCGCGAGAAAAATTGGTGACGCACAGGCACCCGTGCGTCCCAGAGATCGTGCACGGTTGCGTGCCTGACTGTTCGTAGCTTCAGGCTTCATGGCGCGGTCATGCGCACGGTCTGCAGCAACAACTAGTTCTGATTCTTTTAGTCCCCGGGGCTTCACTAAACCTTCATTCTTGTTGGAATTCCAATACCAAAGCTCCCCATTTCGGCAAAATTGGTAAAACTCTCTCATTTTTGTGCAAGATACCTGAAAATTGAGAAATACCACTTGTTAAGCACAAAATGAGTTAATGAAAGCATATTCACCCTCTTCTTTACAAGATTAGTCAAGAGATTGTGGAGGGAAAAGGGCAAATTATGAATGAAAATTAGTCAAACTCGAGGTTTATCAACTCCACAAAAACTTGTCACGTTAAAATTATTAGCGCAAGTGCACGGTGCCAGGTCTAACTAGGAACGACAGTACGGGCCGTATCCAATGGGAACTTGGTTTTACTCACCAGGTTGACTGCAACACTCAATTAAGGGAGAAACTGATTCAAGTCGATGAATATGAATACGACGGAAATTATCTAACTCAATGCTAGCAAAAATCTAGGGTTGGGATTCACCACACTACTATGGTCTTTGGATCGAACACTAAGTCTTGCGAATTCACTCACTCAAATAGCTGAAGTGGAATGGCTAAAAGTTAAAGCACTTCTACGCCTTCTCTTGAAGATCAATAGACTGCTTGAGCAATCCTAGTGATCTACTTTCATGAAACCAGAATCAACAGAACCACAAAATCTAGAAACCTACAATTCCCAATTGAAAATGTAAATATTTTCATGTTAATTTATTCCATCGCGCATAAAGTAGCTGTAAGTTAAGGAATCAACTTTCGTTGATCTCCTAAAGCGTAGTTAAGAGCATGAATACAACTCTTTGAGGCAATTCATCGAATATGTGGCACGCTAAGTGAGAATTCAATCATAAACACAGGCATTCATTCACAAAAACTTAGGACATAGATCCAAATTACATAATAGGGGCTAATCCCAACCCAAGATAGGGGATTTAGCCACTCATCATTTCACTAATCTCAATCACAAAAAAGAAGCTCGCAAACATGATTAAAGATGCAAGCTTAGGTCAAGATCACAAAGTGTGAGAAAGGGAAACGTACTTTGATTGATTGCAAACGTATATCGATGCAAGAACAAAGTTCTCAACCTTTAGTTCAAACTAGGTTGATGCTAAAGCTTGGACAAAAAGCCCTAGAAAAATCGCCTAACCCCGTTTTTCTAAAAACAAAAACTAAGATTTGTAACTGCCCTTGCAAAACTGGTTAAGTCGCGAGAAAAATTGGGGACCCACGGGCACCTGTACATCCCAGAGATCGTGCACGGTTGTGTGCCCGATTATGCGCAGCTTCTGGGTTCAAGGCGCGGTCATACGCACCCTGCTATCGGCCGTGCTCAGCTTCTGGGTTCAAGGCGCGGTCGTGCGCACCCTGCTATCGACCGTGCGCCTGCAGCAGCTACTAGTTCTGATTCTTTTGGTCTTCGGATCTTCATTAAACCTTCATTCTTGTTGGAATTCCAATACCAAAGCTCCCCTTTTTCGGCAAAATTGGTAAAACTTTCTCATTTTTGGGCAAGATACCTGAAAATTGAGAAATACCACTTGTAAGAACAAAATGAGCTGATGAAAGCATAATCACCCTCTTCATGCCAAGATTATTCATGAGATTTTGGAGCAAAAAGGGCAAATTAGGACCGAAAATCAGTCAAAATCGAGGTTTGTCAACTCCCCAAACACTTGTTACGTTCAAATTATTAGCGCAAGTGCACGGTTCCAGTTATAACTAGCAACGGCAAGTACGGGTCGTATCCGCAAGGAACTTGGTTTTAGTCATCAGGTCGACTGCAGCACTCAATTCAGGCAGAAACTAGTTCAGGTCAAAGAATATGAATACTACTGAAATTATCTAACTCAATGCTAGCAAAAAACTCAGGTTGGGATTCACCGCACTGTTATGGTCTTTGGATCAAACACTAAGTCTTTTGAACTTGCCCGCACAAATAGATGAAGTGGAATGGCTGCAAGTTAAAGCATGTCTATGCCTTCTCTCGAAGATCAGTAGACCGGTTGAGCAATCCTAGTTATCTATTTTCATGAAACTAGAATCAACAGAACCACAGAATCGGGTAACCTACAACTCCCAATTGAAAACCTAAGAATTTTCATGTTAAGTGATACCATCGCTCACAAAGTGGCTTTAAGTTGAGGATTCAACTTTCGTTGATTTCCTAAACTCTAGCTAAGTGCATGAATACAACCCTCTCAGGCAATTCATCGAATATATTGCATGCTAAGTGAGAATTCAATCATAAACACAGGTATTCATTCCACAAAACCTAGGGCATAGATCCAAATTACATAGTAGGGGCTAATCCCGACCCATGATAGGGGATTCAGCCACTGGTCATTTCAGTAATCTCACTCACAAAAAACAAACTCGCAAACATGATTAAAGATGCAAACTTAGGTCAACATCATAAAGTGAGAGAAAGGGAAGTGTACTTTGATTGATCGCAAATGTCTATCGATCCAAGAACAAATTTCTCAACCTTTAATTCAATCTAGATTGATGTTAAAGTATGGAGAAAAACACCTACAAAAATCGCCTAACCCATTTTTTCTGAAAATAAAAACTAAGATCTGTAACCGCCCCTCGCAAAACTGGTTATGTCGCGAGAAAAATTGGGGACGTACGGGCACCCGTGCGTCCCAGAGATCACGCACGGTTGAGGTGCATGGTTGTGCGCCCGACCATTCGCAGCTTCTGGCTTGAAGGTACGGTCGTGCGCACGGTGCAATTGACCATGCCCTTGTAGCAGCTACTAGTTCTGATTCTTTTGGTCCCCGATGCTTCATTAAACCTTCATTCTTGTTGGATTTCCAATACTAAAGCTCCCCATTTCGGCAAAATTGGTAAAACTCTCTCATTTTTGGGCAAGATACCTGAAAATTGAGAAATACCACTTGTAAGCACAAAATGAGCTAATGAGAGCATATTCATCCTCTTCTTGCCATGATTAGTCAAGAGATTGTGGAGGGAACAGGGCAAATTAGGACCGAAAATAAGCCAAAATCGAGGTTTATCAACTCCCCAAAAACTATTTACATTAAAATTATTAGCGCAAGTGCACGGTGCCAGGTCTAACTGGGAACGACAAGTACGATTCGCATCCACACGGAACATGGTTTTACTCACCATCTTGACTGCAGCACTCAATTAAGGCAGAAACTGATTCACGTTGATGAATATGAATACTACGGAAATTCTCTAACTCAATGCTAGGAAAAATCTCACGCTGGGATTCACAACACTATTATGGTCTTTGGATCGAACACTACGTCTTGCAAATTCGCTCGCGCAAATAGCTGAAGTGGAATGGCTGCAAGTTAAAGCATGTCTACGCCTTCTCTGGAAGATCAATAGACTAGTTGAGCAATCCTAGTGATCTATTTTCATGAAACTAGAATCAACAGAACCGCAGAATCGGGTACCCTACAATTCCCAATTGAAAACGTAAATATTTTCATGTTAAGTTATTCCATCGCTCACAAAGTGGCCCTAAGTTCAGGATTCAACTTTCGTTGATCTCCTAAGCCCTAGTTAAGAGCATGAATATAACCCTTTCGTGCAATTCATCGAATAAATGGCACGCTAAGTGAGAATTCAATCATAGACACATGCATTCATTCACAAAAACCTAGGTCATACATCTAAATTACATAATAGGGGCTAATCCCAACCTAAGATAGGGGATTTAGCCACTGATCATTTCAATAATCTTAATCACAAAAAAGAAACTCGCAAACATGATTAAAGATGCAAACTTGGGTCAAGATCACAAAGTGAGAGAAAGGGAAACGTACTTTGATTGATTGTGAATGTCTATCGATCCAAGAACAAAGTTCTCAGCCTTTAGTTCAATCTAGATTGATACCAAAGCATGGAGAAAAACCCCAAGAAAAATCGCCTGACCCAGTTTTTCTAAAAACAAAAGCTATGATCTGTAGCCACCCCACGAAAAACTTGTTAAGTCGCAAGAAAAATTGGGGACGCACCCAGAGATCTTGCACGGTTGAGGTGCACGGTTGTGCGCCTGACTGTTCGCGGCTTCTTGCTTGAAGGCGCAGTCGTGCACACGCTGCAACCGACCGTGAGCCTACGGTAGCTACTAGTTCTGATTCTCTTGGTCCCCGAGGCTTCATTAAATGTTCATTCCTTTTGGAATTCCAATACTAAAGCTCCCCATTTCGGCAAAATTGGTAAAACTGTCTCATTTTTGGGCAAGATACCTGAAATTTGACAAACACCACTTGTCAGTACAAAATGAGCTAATGAAAGCATATTCATTCTCTTCTTGCCAAGTTTAGTCAAGAGATTGTAGAGGGAAAAGGGCAAATTAGTAACGAAAATTAGCCAAAATCGAGGTTTATCAACTTCCCAAAAACTATTTATGTTAAAATTATTAGCGCAAGTGCACAGTGCCAGGTCTAACTAGGAATGGCAAGTACGAGTCGCATCCACACGGAACTTGGTTTTACTCACCCGGTTGACTGCAGCACTCAATTAAGGCAGAAACTGATTCAGGGTGATGAATACGAATACTACGGAAATTATCTAACTTAATGCTAGCAAAAATCTCCGGCTGGGATTCACAACACTATTATGGTCTTTAGATCGAACACTACGTCTTGCGAATTCGCTCGCACAAATAGCTAAAGTGGAATGCCTATAAGTTAAAGCCTGTCTTCGCCTTCTCTTGAAGATCAATAGACTGGTTAAGCAATCCTAGTGATCTATTTTCATGAAACTAGAATCAACAAAACTGCAGAATCGTGTAACTTACAAATCAGTCAAAATCAAGGTTTATCAACTCCCCAAAAACTTGTTACGTTGAGATTATTAGCACAAGTGCACGATGCCAGGTCTAACTTGTAATGGCAAGTACGGGTCGTATCCATATGGAAAGTGGTTTTAGTCACCAGGTTGACTGCAGTACTCAATTCAGGCAGAAACTGATTCAGGTCGATGAATATGAATACTACGCAAAATTATCTAAGTCAATGCTAGAAAAAATCTCAGGTTGGGATTCACTGCACTATTATGGTCTTTGAATCGAACATTAAGTCTTGCGAATTTGGCCGCGCAAACAGCTAAAGTGGAATGGCTACAAGTTAGAGCATGTCTACGCCTTCTCTCGAAGATCAATAGACCGGTTGAGGAATCCTAGTTATCTATTTTCATGAATCTACAATCAACAAAAGCACAGAAAACTTAAGTAAAGATCACAAAGTGAGAGAAAGGGAAACGTACTTTGATTGATTGTGAACGTCTATCGATCCAAGAAGAAAGTTCTCAACCTTTAATTCAATCTAGATTGATGCAAAAGTATGGAGAAAAAGCCCTTGAAAAATCAACTAACCCAATTTTTCTAAAAAAAATTCTAAGATCTGTAACTGCCCATCGCAAAACTGGTTAAGTCGCGAGAAAAATTGGGGATGCACGAGCACCCGTGCGTCCCAGAGATCGTGTACGGTTGAGGTGCACGGTTGTGCGCCAGACTGTGCGCAGCTTCTGGCTTCAAGCCGCGGTCGCGCGCACCCTGCTATCAACCGTTCGCCTACAGCAACTACTAGTTCTGATTCTTTTGGTCCCCGGGGCTTCGTTAAACCTTCATTCTTGTTGGAATTACAATACCGAAGCTCCTCTTTTCGGCAAAATTGGTAAAGCTCTCTCATTTTTTGGCAAGATACCTGAAAATTGAGAAATACCACTTGTAAGCACAAATTGAGCTAATGAAAGCAAACTCACCCTCTTCTTGCCAAGATTAGTCAAGAGATTGTGGAGGGAAAAGGGCAAATTAGGACTGAAAATCAGTCAAAATCGAGGTTTATCAACACCCCAAAAACTTGTTACGTTGAAATTATTAGCGCAAGTGCACGGTGCCACGTTTAACTAGCAACGGCAAGTACGGGTCGTATCCACAGGGAACGTGGTTTTACTCACTAGGTTGACTCCAGCACTCAATTCAGGCAGAAACTGATTCAGGTCGATGAATATGAATACTACGGAAATTATCTAACTCAACGCTAGAAAAAATATCAGGTTGGGATTCACTGCACTATTATAATCTTTTGATCAAACACTATGTCTTGCGAATTCGCCCGCACAAATAGCTGAAGTGGAATGGCTACAAGTTAAAGCATGTCTACGCCTTCTCTGGAAGATCAATAGACTGGTTAAACAATCCTAGTTATCTGTTTTCATGAAACCAGAATCAAAAGAACCACAGAATCAGGTAACCTACAATTCCCAATTGAAAGCGTAACTATTTTCATGTTGAGTAATACCATCACTCACAAAGTTAAGAGCATGAATACAACCGTCTAAGGCTATTCATCGAATATATGGCACGCTAAGTGAGAATTCAATCATGACCACAGACATTCATTCACAAAAACCTAGGACGTAGATCCAAATTACATAATAGGGGCTAATCGCAAGACAAGATAGGGGATTTAGCCACTAATCATTTCAATAATCTCAATCACAAACGAGAAACTAAAAAACATGATTAAAGATGCAAACTTTGGTCAAGATCACAAAGTGAGAGAAAGGGAAACGTACTTTGATTGATTACGAATGTCTATCGATCCGAGGATAAAGTTTTGAACCTTTAATTCAATCTAGCTTGAGGCTAAAGTATGGAGAAAAAGCCCTAGAAAAATCGCCTAACTCAGTTTTTCTAAAAATAAAAACTAAGATTTGTAATTGCCCCTCGCAAAACTAGTTAAGTCGCGAGAAAAATTGGGGACGCATGGTCGTGCGTAAATGCACGGGCACCCGTGCATCCTAGAGATCGTGCACGGTTGAGGTGCACGGTTGTGCTCCTAACTGTGCACAGCTTTTGGGTTCAAGGCACGGTGGTGCGCATACTGCAATTGAACGTGCATCTGCAACAGCTGCTATTTCTAATTCTCTTGGTCCCCAGGGCTTAATCAGACCTTCATTGTTGTTGGAATTCCAATACTAAAGCTCCCCTTTTCAGCAAAATTGGTAAAATTCTCTCATTTTTGGGCAAGATACTTGAAAATTGAGAAATACCACTTGTAAGCACACAATGAGCTAATGAAAGCATATTCACCCTCTTCTTGCAAAGATTTATCAACAGATTGCGGAGGAAAAAGGGCAAATTAGCACCGAAAATTAGTCAAAATGAGGTTTATCAACTCCCCAAAAACTTGTTACGTTAAAATTAATAGCGCAAGTGCACTACGCTAGGTCTAACTAGCAACGGCAAGTACGCGTCGCATCCACAGAGAACTTTGTTTTACTCACAAGGCTGATTGCAACACTCAATTCAGGCAGAAACTGATTCAGGTCTATGAATATGAATACTACGGAAATTATCTAACTCAATGCTAGAAAAAATCTCAAGTTGAGATTCACCGCAATACTATGGTCTTTGGATCGAACGCTAAGTCTTGGGAATTCGCCAGCACAAATAGCTGAAGTGGAATGGCTACAAGTTAAAGCAAGTCTACGACTTCTCTCAATGATCAATACAGTGGTTGGGCAATCCTAGTTATCTATTTTCATGAAACTAGAATGAACAGAACCACAGAATCGGGTAACCTACAATTCCCAATTAAAAACCTAACTATTTTCATGTTAAGTAATTCCATCGCTCACAAGGTGGCTCTAAGTTAAGGATTCAACTTTCGTTGATCTCCTAAACCCTAGTTAAGCGCATGAATACAACCCTCTCCGGCAATTCATCGAATATATGGCATGCTTAGTGAGAATTCAATCATAAACACATGCATTCATTCACAAAAACCTAGGACATAGATCCAAATTACAAAATAAGTGCTAATCCCAACCCAAGATAGGGGATTTAGCCACAATCATTTCAATAATCCCAATCACAAACAAGAAACTCAAAAACATGATTAAAGATGCAAACTTGGGTCAAGATCACAAAGTGAGAGAAAGGGAAACGTACTTTCATTGATTGCGAATGCTTATCGATCCAAGAACAAAGTTCTCAACCTTTAATTCAATCAGGATCGAGGCTAAAGTATGGAGAAAAAGCCCTAGAAAAATTGCCTAACTCAGTTTTTCTAGAAACAAAAACTAAGATCTATAACTGCCCCTCGCAAAACTGGTTAAGTCGCAAGAAAAATTTGGGACGCTTGGTCGTGCCTAAACCCATGAGCACCTGTACGTCCCAGAGATCGTGCACGGCTGAGGTGCACGATTGTGCGCCCGACTGTGTGTAGGTTCTGACTTCAAGGCACGATGGTGCGCACCCTGCAATCGAACGTGTGCCTGCAGCAGCTTCTAGTTCTGATTCTTTTGGTCCCCAGGGCTTCATCAAACCATCATTCTGGTTGGAATTCAAATACTAAAGCTCCCCTTTTCAGCAAGATACCTGATAATTTAGAAATACCACTTGTAAGCACAAAATGAGCTAATGAAAGCATATTCACCCTCTTCTTCCCAAGATTAGCCAAGAGATTGTGGAGGAAAAAAGGCAAATTAGGACCGAAAATAAGTCAAAATCGAGGTTTATCAACTCTCTAAAAGCTTGTTACATTAAAATTAGTAGCGCAATTGCACGATACCAGTTGTAACTAGCAACGATAAGTACGAGTTATATGCGCAGGGAACTTGGTTTTACTCACCGGGTTGACTACAACACTCAATTCAGGCAGGAATTGATTCAGGTTGACGAATATGAATACTATAGAAATTATCTAACTCAATGCTAGCAAAAATCTCCAGTAGGGATTCACCGCACTATTATGGTCCTTGGATCGAACACTAAGTCTTGTCAACTCACCCACACAAATAACTGTTGTGGAAAGGCTACAAGTTAAAGCTTGTCTACGCCTTCTCTCGAAGATCAATAGACTGGTTGGCCAATCCTAGCTATCTATTTTCATGGAACTAGAATCAACAGAACCACAAAATCGGGTAACCCACAATTCCCAACTGAAAACCTAACTATTTTCGTGTTGAGTAACTCCATCGCTCACAAAGTTGCTCTAAGTTAAGGATTCAACTTTCGTTGATCTCCTAAACCCTAGTTAAGAGCATGAATACAACCCTCTCAGGCAATTCGTCGAAGATATCGCGTGCTAAGTGAGAATTCAATCATAAACACAGGTTACCATTTACAAAAACCTGGGAAATAAATCCAAGTTAGATAATAGGTGCTAATCCCAACCCAAGATAGGGGATTTAGCCACTAATCATTTCAATAATCTCAATCACAAACAAGAAACTCAAAAACATGTTTAAAGATGCAAACTTGGGTCAAGATCACAAAGTGAGAGAAAGGGAAACATACTTTGATTGATTGCGAACGTCTATCGATGCAAGAACAAGGTTCTCAACCTTTAATTCAATCTAGATTGATGCTGAAGTATGGAGAAAAAGCCCTAGAAAAATCGCCTAACCTAGTTTTTCTAAAAACAAAAGCTAAGATCTGTAACCACCCCTTGCAAAACTGGTTATGTCGCAAGAAAAATTTGAGGCGCACGGTCGTGCCTAAACGCACGGGCACCCCTGGGTCCCAGAGATCGTCCACGGTTGTGCGCCCGACTATGTGCAGCTTCTGGCTTCAAGGCACGGTGGTGTGCACCCTGCAATTGACCATCCGCCTGCAGCAGCTACTAGATCTAATTCTTTTGGTCCCCGGGGCTTCGTTAAACCTTCATTCTTGTTGGAATTCCAATGCTAAAGCTCCCCTAGGCAAGATACCTGTAAATTGAGAAATACCACTTGTAAGCACAGAATGAGCTAATGAAAGCGTATTCACCCTCTTCATGCCAAGATTAGTGAAGCGATTGTTGAGGAAAAAGGGCAAATTAGGACCGAAAATTAGTAAAAATTGAGGTTTATTAACTCTCCAAAAGCTTGTTACGTTGAAATTATTAGCGCAAGTACACGGTGCCAAGTCTAACTAGCAATGGCAAGTACGGGTCGTATCCACAAGGAACTTGGTTTTACTCACTAGGTTGACTGCAGCACTCAACACAGGCAGAAACTGATTCAGTTCGATGGGTATAAGTGCTACATAAATTATCTAACTCAATGCTAGCAAAAAACTCAGGTTGGGATTCACCGTACTATTATGGTCTTTGGAGCGAACGCTGTCTTGTGAGTTAACCCGTACAAATACTGAAGTGGATTGGCTACAAGTTAAAGCATGTCTACGTCTTCTCTCGAATATCAATAGACTGGTTGAGCAATCCTATTTATCTATTTTCATGAAACTAAAACCTAACAATTTTCATATTATGTGATTCCATCGCTCAGAAAGTGGCTCTAAGTTAAGGATTCAACTTTCATTGATCTCCTAAACCCTAGCTAAGCACATGAATACAACCCTCTAAGGCAATTCATCGAATATATGGCACGCTAAGTGAGAATTCAATCATAAACACAGGCATTCATTCACAAAAACCTAGGATATAGATCAAAATTACATAATAGCGGCTAATCCCAACCCAAGATAGAGGATTTAGCCACTAATCATTTCAATAATCTCAATCACAAACAAGAAACTCAAAAAGATGATTAAAGATGCAAACTTGGGTCAAGATCACAAAGTGAGAGAAAGGGAAACGTACTTTGATTGATTGTGAACGCCTATCTATCCAAGAACAAAGTTCTCAGCCTTTAATACAATATGGATCGAGGCTAAAGTATGGAGAAAAATCCCTAGAAAAATCGCCAAACCTAGTTTTTCTAAAAACAAAAACTAAGATCTGTAACAACCCGTCGCAAAACTGGTTAAGTCGCGAGAAAAATTGGGGACGCACGATTGTGCCTAAACGCACGGGCACCCGTGCGTCCCAGAGATCGTGCACGGTTGAGGTGCACCGTTGTGCGCAGTTTCTGGCTTCAAGGCACGGTGGTGCGCACCCTGCAATCGACCATACAGCAGCTACAAGTTCTGATTTTTTTGGTCCCCGGTGCTTCATTAAACCTTCATTCTTGTTGGAATTCCAATACTAAAGCTCCCCTGGGCAAGATACATGCAAATTGAGAAATACCACTTGTAAGCACAAAATGAGCTAATGAAAGCATGTTCACCCTCTTCTTCCCAAGATTAGTCAAGAGATTGTGGGGGGAAAAGGACAAGTTAGGACCGAAAATTAGTCAAAATCGAGGTTTATCAACTCCCCAAAAACTTGTTACGTTCAAATTATTAGTGCAAGTGCACGGCGCCATGTCTAACTAGTAAGGACAAGTACGGGTCGTATCCACAGGGAACTTGGTTTTACTCACCAGGTTGACTCCAGCACTCAATTCTGGCAGAAACTGATTCACGTCGATGAATATGAATACTATACAAATTATCTAACTCAAAGCTAGCAAAAAACTCAGGTTGGGATTCATTGCACTATTATGGTCTTTGGATCGAACACTAAGTCTTGTGAATTCGCCAGCACAAATAGCTGAAGTGGAATGGCTACAAGTGAAAGCGTGTCTACGCCTTCTCTCGAAGATCAATAGACTGGTTGAGCAACCCTAGTTATCTACTATCATGGAGCTAGAATCAACAGAACCACAAAATTAGGTGACCTACAATTCCCAATTAAAAACCTAACTGTTTTCATGTTGAGTAATTCCAATGCTCACAAAGTGGCTCTAAGTGAAGGATTAAACTTTCGTTGATATCCTAAACCCTAGTTAAGAGCGTGAATACAACTTTCTCAGGCAATTCATCGAATATGTGGCACGCTAAGTGAGAACTCAATCATAAACACAGGCATTCATTCATAAAAACCTAGGATATAGATCCAAATCACATAATAGGGCCAATCCCAACCAAAGATAAGGGATTTAGCGACTAATCATTTCAATAATCTCAATCACAAACTAGGAACTCAAAAACATAATTAAAGATGCAAATATAAGTCAAGATCACAAAGTTAGAGAAAGGGAAACGTACTTTGATTAATTGCGAACGTCTATCGATCCAAGAACAAAGTTGTCAACCTTTAATTCAATCTAGATTGATGCTAAAGTATGGAGAAAAAGCCACAGAAAAATCTCCTAACCCAGTTTTCCTAAAAAAAAAAACTAAGATCTGTAACCGCCCATCGCAAAACTGGTTATGTAGTGAGAAAAATTGGGGATGCACGGTCGTGCCTAAACGCACAGGCACCCATGCATCCCAGAGATCGTGCACGGTTAAGGTGCATGGTTAAGGAGCACAGTTGTGCGCCCGACTGTGCGCAACTTCTTCTTTTAAAGCACGGTGGTGTGCACCCTGCAATCGACCGTGGGCCTGCAGCAGCTACTAGTTCTAATTCTTTTGGTCCCTGGGGCTTCATTAAACCTTCATTCTTGTTGGAAATCAGATACTAAAGCTCCCCTGGGCGAGATACCTATAAATTGAGAAATACCACTTGTAAGCACAAAATGAGCTAATGAAAGCATATTCATGCTCTTCTTGTCAAGATTAGTCAAGAGATTGTGGAGGAAAAAAGGCAAATTAGGACCCAAAATTAGTGAAAATCAAGGTTTATCAACTCCCCAAAAACTTGTTACGTTCAGATTATTAGCGCAAGTGCACGGTGCCAGGTCTAACTAGCAACGGCAAGTATGGGTCGCATCCACAGGGAACTTGGTTTTACTCACTAGGTTGACTGCAACACCCAATTCTGGAAGAAACTGGTTCGGGTCGATGAATATGAATACTACGAAAATTATCTAACTCAATGCTAGAGAAAATCTCAGGTTGGGATTCCTTGCACTATTATTGTCTTTGGATCGAACACTAAGTCTTGCGAAATCGCCCGCACAAATAGCTGAAGTGGAATGGCTATAAGTTAAAGCATGTCTACGCCTTCTCTCGAAGATCAATAGACTGGTTGAGCAACCCTAGTTATCTATTTTCATGGAACTAGAATCAACAGAACCACATAATCAAGTAACCCACAATTCCCAATTGAAAACCTAACTATTTTCATGTTCAATAATTCATCGCATACAAAGTGGCTGTAAGTTAAGGAGTCAACTTTCGTTGATCTCCTAAACCCTAGTTAAGAGCATGAATACAACCCTCTCAGGCAATTCATCGAATATATGGCACTCTAAGTGAGAATTCAATCATAAACAGAGGAGTTCATTCACAAAAACCTAGGATATAGATCCAAATTACATAATAGCGGCTAATCTCAACCCAAGATAGGGGATTTAGCCACTAATCATTTCAATAATCTCAATCACAAATAAGAAGCTCAAAAAGATGATTAAAGATGCAAACTTGGGTCAAGATCACAAAGTGAGAGAAAGGGAAACGTACTTTGATTGATTGCGAATGCCTATCGATCCATGAACAAAGTTCTCAACCTTTAATTCAATCTGGATCGAGGCTAAAGTATGGAGAAAAATCCCTAGAAAAATCGCCTCACCCAGTTTTCTTAAAAACATAAACTAAGATTTGTAACACACCATCGCAAAACTGGTTAAGTCGCGAGAAAAATAGGGACGCACGGTTGTGCCTAAACGCACGGGCACCCGTGCGTCCCAGAGATCGTGCACAGTTGAGGTGCACCGTTGTGCGCCCGATTGTGCGTAGTTTCTAGCTTCAAGGCACGGTGGTGCGCACCTTGCAATCGACCATGCGCCTGCAGCAGCTACAAGTTCTGGTTCTTTTGGTCCCCGGTGCTTCGTTAAACCTTCATTCTTATTGGAATTCCAATACTAAAGCTCCCCTGGGCAAGATACATGCAAATTGAGAAATACCACTTGTAAACACAAAATGAGCTAATAAAAGCATGTTCACCCTCTTCTTCCCAAGATTAGTCAAGAGATTGTGGGGGGAAAAGGGCAAGTTAGGACCGACAATTAGTCAAAATTGAGGTTTATCAACTCCCCAAAAACTTGTTACGTTCAAATTATTAGTGCACGGTGCCAGGTCTAACCAGCAAGGACAAGTACGGGTCGTATCCACAGGGAACTTGGTTTTACTGATCAGGTTGACTACAACACTCAATTCTGGCAGAAACTGATTTAGGTCGATGAATATGAATACTACAGAAATTATCTAACTCAACGCTAGCAAAAAACTCAGGTTGGGATTCATCGCACTATTATGGTCTTTGGATCGAACACTAAGTCTTGTGAATTCGCCCGCACAAATAGTATAAGTGGAATGGCTATAGGTGAAAGCATGTCTACGCCTTCTCTCGAAGATCAATAGACTGGTTGAGCAACCCTAGTTATCTACTTTCATGGAGCCAGAATCAACAGGGCCACAAAATCAGGTGACCTACAATTCCCAATTAAAAACCTAACTGTTTTCATGTTGAGTAATTCCAACGCTCACAAATTGGCTCTAAGTGAAGGATTCAACTTTCGTTGATATCCTAAACCCTAGTTAAGAGCATGAATTCAACTTTCTCAGGCAATTCATCGAATATGTGGCACGCTAAGTGAGAACTCAATCAAAAACACAGGCATTCATTCATAAAAACCTAGGATATAGATCCAAATTACATAATAGGGGCTAATCCAAACCAAAGATAGGGGATTTAGCAACTAATCATTTCAATAATCTCCATCACAAACAAGAAACTCAAAAAGATGATTAAAGATGCAAACATGGGTCAAGATCACAAAGTGAGAGAAAGGGAAACGCACTTTGATTAATTGCGAACGTCTATCGATCCAGGATAAAAGTTGTCAACCATTAGTTCAATCTAGATTGATGCTAAAGTATGGACAAAAAGCCATAGAAAAATCGCCTAACCCAGTTTTCGTAAAAACAAAAACTAAGATCTGTAACCGCCCATCGCAAAACTGGTTATGTTGCGAGAAAAATTGGCGATGCATGGTCGTGCGTAAACGCATAGGCACCCATGCATCCCAGAGATCGTGCACAATTGAGGTGCACGGTTGTGCGCCCGAGTGTGCGCAGCCTCTGGTTTCAAGGCAGGGTGGTGTGCACCCTGCAATCGATCGTGGGCCTGCAGCAGCTACTAGTTCCAATTCTTTTGGTCCCTGGGGCTTCATTAAACCTTCATTGTTGGTGGAATTCAAATACTAAAGCTCCCCTGGGCAGGATACCTGTCAATTCAGAAATGCCACTTGTAAGCACAAAATGAGCTAATGAAAGCATATTCACGCTCTTCTTGGCAAGATTAGTCAAGAGATTGTTGAGGAAAAAAGAAAATTTGGACCCAAAATTAGTGAAAATAAAGGTTTATGAACTCCCTAAAAATTTGTTGCGTTAAAATTATTAGCGCAAGTGCACGGTGGCAGGTCTAACTAGCAACGACAAGTACAAGTCGCATCCACAGGGAACTTGGTTTTACTCACTAGGTTGACTGCAACACTCAATTCAGGCAGAAACTGATTCAGGTCGATGAATATGAATACTACGAAAATTATCTAACTCATTGCTAGAGAAAATCTCAGGTTGGGATTCACCGAACTATTATTGTCTTTTGATTGAGCACTATCTCTTGCGAATTCGCCCGCACAAATAGCTGAAGTGGAATGCCTACAAGTTAAATCATGTCTGCACCTTCTCTCGAAGATCAATAGACTCGTTGAGCAACCCTAGTTATCTATTTTCATGGAACTAGAATCAACAGAACCACATAATCAAGTAACCTACAATTCCCAATTGAAAACCTAACTATTTTCAAGTTCAGTAATTCCATCGCACACAAAGTGGTTGTAAGTTAAGGATTCAACTTTCGTTGATCTCCTAAACCCTTGTTAAGAGCATGAATACAAACCTCTTAGGCAATTGATCGAATATATGGCACGCTAAGTGAGAATTCAATCATAAACACAGGCATTCATTCACAAAAACCTAGGATATAGATCAAAATTACATAATAGCGGCTAATCCCAACCCAAGATAGGGGATTTAGCCACTAATCATTTGAATAATCTGAGTGACCAAGAAAAAACTCAAAAATATGATTAAAAATGCAAACTTTGGTCAAGATCACAAACTGAGAGAAAGGGAAACGTACTTTGATTGATTGCGAACGTCTATCGATCCAAGAACAAAGTTCTCAACCTTTAATTCAATCTGGATTGAGGCTAAAGTATGGAAAAAAAGCCCTAGAAAAATCGCCTAACCCAGTTTTTCTAAAAACAAAAACTAAGATCTGCAACAGCCGTCGTAAAACTAGTTAAGTCGCGAGAAAAATTGGGGACGCACGGTTGTGCCTAAATGCACGGGCACCCGTGCGTCCCAGAGATCTTCCACGGTTGAGGTGCACGGTTGTGTGCCAGCCTGTGCGCAGTTTCAGGCTTCAAGGCAAGGTGGTGTGCACCCTGCAATCGACCGCGCGCCTGTAGCAGCTACAAGTTTTGATTCTTTTGGTCCCCGGTGGTTCATTAAACCTTCATTCTGGTTGGAATTCCAATACTACAGCTCTCCTGGGCAAGATACCTATAAATTGAGAAATACCACTTGTAAGCACAAAATGAGATAATGAAAGCATATTTACCCTCTTCTACCAATATAGGTCAACAGATTGTGGAGGAAAAAGGGCAAGTTAGGACCGAAAATTGGTCAAAATCGAGGTTTATCAACTCCCCAAAAACTTCTTACATTCAAATTATTAGTGCAAGTGCATGGTGCCAGGTCTAACTAGCAACAACAAGTACGGGCCCTATCCACAGGGAACTTGGTTTTACTGACCAGGTTGACTGTAGCACTCAATTATGGCAGAAATTGATTTAGGTCGATGAATATGAATACTACAGAAATTATCTAACTCAACGATAGCAAAAAACTCAGGTTGGGATTCATCGCACTATTATGGTCTTTGGATCGAACACTAAGTCTTGTGAATTCGCCCGCACAAATAACTGAAGTGGGATGGCTACAAGTTAAAGCATGTCTGCGCCTTCTCTCGAAGATCGATAGACTGGTTGAGCAACCCTAGTTATCTATTTTCATGGAAGAAGAATCAACAGAACCACATAATCAAGTAACCTACAATTCCCAATTGAAAACCTAACTATTTTCATGTTCAGTAATACCCTCGCACAGAAAGTGGCGGTAAGTTAAGGATTCAACTTTCGTTGATATCCTAAACCCTAGTTAAGAGCATGAATAATACCCTCTCAGGCAATTCATCGAATGTATGGCACGCTAAGTGAGAATTCAATCATAAACACAGGCATTCATTCACAAAAACCTAGGATATAGATCCAAATTACATAATAGCGGCTAATCCCAACCCAAGATAGGCGAATTAGCAACTAATCATTTCAATAATCTCAATCACAAACAAGAAACTCAAAAACATGATTAAAGATGCAAACATGGGTCAAGATCACAAAGTGAGAGAAAGGGAAACGTACTTTGATTAATTGCGAACGTCTATCGATCCAAGAACAAAGTTGTCAACCTTTAATTCAATCTAGATTGATGCTAAAGGATGGAGAAAAAGCCATAGAAAAATCGCCTAACCTAGTTTTCTTTAAAATAAAAACAAAGATCTGTAACCGCCCATCGTAAAACAGGTCAAGCCGCGAGAAAAATTGGGGACGCACGGTTGGTGCCTAAACGCACAGGCACCCATGAATCCCAGAGATCGTGAACGGTTGAGGTGCACGGCTGTCCGCAGCTTCTTGCTTAAAGGCACGGTGGTGCGCCCCCTGCAATCGACCGTGGGCCTGCAGGAGCTACTACTTCTGATTCTTTTGGTCCCCGTGGCTTCAGTAAACCTTCATTCTTGTTGGAATTCAAATACTAAAGCTCCTCTAGGCAAGATACCTGTAAATTGAGAAATACCACTTGTAAGTACAAAATGAGCTAATGAAAGCATATTCACGCTCTTCTTGCCAAGATTAGTCAAGAGATTGTGGAGGAAAAAAGGCAAATTAGGACCCAAAATTAGTGAAAATCAAGGTTTATTAACTCCCTAAAAACTTGTTACGTTAAAATTATTAGCGCAAGTGCACGGTGCCAGTTCTAACTAGCAACGACAAGTACGGGTCGCATCCACAAGGAACTTGGTTTTACTCACTAGGTTGACTACAGCACTCAATTCAGGCAGAAACTGATTCAGGTCGATAAATATGAATGCTACGGAGAATATCTAACTCAATGCTAGAAAAAACCTCAGGTTGGGATTCACCGCACTGTTATTGTCTTTGGATCGAACACTAAGTCTTGAGATTTCGTCCGCACAAATAGCTGAAGTGGAATGGCTACAAGTTAAAGCATGTCTACACCTTCTCTCGAGGATCGATAGACTGGTTGAGCAACCCTAGTTATCTATTTTCATGGAACTAGAATCAACAGAACAACATAATCAAGTAACCTACAATTCCCAATTGAAAACCTAACTATTTTCATGTTTAGTTATCATAAACACAGGCATTCATTCACAAAAACCTAGGATATAGATCCAAATTACATAATAGCGGCTAATCCCAACCCAAGATAGGGGATTTAGCCACTAATCATTTCAATAATCTCAATCACAAACAAGAAACTCAGAAAGATGATTAAAAATGCAATCTTGGGTCAAGATCACAACGTGAGAGAAAGGGAAACGTACTTTGATTGATTGCAAACATCTATCTATCCGAGAACAAAGTTCTCAACCTTTAATTCAATCTGGACAGAGGCTAAAGTATGGAGAAAAAGCCCTAGAAAAATCGCCTAACCCAGTTTTTCTAAAAACAAAAACTAAGATCTGCAACAGTCGTCGTAAAACTAGTTAAGTCGCGAGAAAAATTGGGGACGCACGGTTGTGCCTAATTGCACGGGCACCCGTGCGTCCCAGAGATCGTGCACGGTTGTGCGCCCGACTTTGCGTAGTTTCTGGCTTTAAGGCACGGTGGTGCGCACTCTGCAATCGACCATGCGCCTGCAACAGCTACAAGTTCTGGTTCTTTTGGTCCCAGGTGCTTCATTAAACCTTCATTCTTGTTGGAATTCCTATACCAAAGCTCCGCTGCGCAAGATACATGTAAATTGAAAAATACCACTTGTAAGCACACAAAATGAGCTAATCAAAGCATGTTCACCCTCTTCTTCCCAAGATTAGTCAAGAGATTGTGGAGGAAAAAGGGCAAGTTAGGATCGAAAATTAGTCAAAATCGAGGTTTTTCAACTCCCCAAAAACTTGTTACGTTCAAATTATTAGTGCAAGTGCACGGTGCCAGGTTTAAGTAGCAACGATAAGTACGGGTCCTATACACAGGGAACTTGGTTTTACTCACCAGGTTGACTGCAGCACTCAATTCTGGCAGAAACTGATTCAGGTCGATGAATATGAATACTACAGAAATTATCTAACTCAATGCTAGAGAAAATTTCAGGTTAGGATTCACCGCACTATTATTGTCTTTGGATCGAACACTAAGTCTTGTGAATTCGCTCGCACAAATAGCTGAAGTAGAATGGCTACAAGTTAAAGCATGTCTGCGCCTTCTCTCGAAGATCAATAGACTGGTTGAGCAACCCTAGTTATCTATTTCCATGGAACTAAAATCAACAGAACCACATAACGAAGTAACCTACAATTCCCAATTGAAAACCTAACTATTTTCATGTTCAGTAATTCCATCGCACACAAAGTGGCTGTAAGTTAAGGATTCAACTTTCGTTGATCTCCTAAACCCTAGTTAAGAGCATGAATACAACCCTCTCAGGAAATTCATCTAATATATGGCACGCTAAGTGAGACTTCAATCATAAACACAGGCATTCATTCACAAAAACCTAGGATATAGATCAAAATTACATAATAGCGGCTAATCCCAACCCAAGATAGGGGATTTAGCCACTAATCATTTCAATAATGTCAATCACCAACAAGAAACTCAAAAATATGATTAAAAATGCAAACTTGGGTCAAGATCACAAAGTGAGAGAAAGGGAAACATGCTTTGATTGATTGCGAACGTCTATCGATCCAAGAACAAAGTTCTCAACCTTTAATTCAATTTGGATTGAGGCTAAAGTATGGAAAAATGGCCCTAGAAAAATCGCCTAACCCAGTTTTTCTAAAAACAAAAACTAAGATCTGAACCAGCCGTCTTAAAACTAGTTAAGTCGTGAGAAAAATTGGGGACGCACGGTTGTGCCTAAATGCACGAGCACCCGTGCGTCCCAGAGATCGTGCATGGTTGAGGTGCACGGTCGTGTGCCCGCCTGTGCGTAGTTTCTAGCTTCAAGGCAAGGTGGTGCGCACCCTGCAATGGACCGCGCGCCTGTAGCAGCTATAAGTTTTGATTCTTTTGGTCCCCGGTGGTTCATTAAACCTTCATTCTTGTTGGAATTCCAATACTACAGCTCTCCTGTACAAGATACCTATAAATTGAGAAATACCACTTGTAAGCACAAAATGAGATAATGAAAGCATATTTACCCTCTTTTACCAATATTAGTCGAGAGATTGTGGAGGAAAATGGGCAAGTTAGGACCGAAAATTAGTCAAAATCGAGGTTTATCAACTCCCCAAAAACTTCTTACGTTCAAATTATTAGTGCAAGTGCATGGTGCCAGGTCTAACTAGCAACAACAAGTACGGGTCCTATCCACAGGGAATTTGGTTTTACTGACCAGGTTGACTGTGGCACTCAATTCTTGTAGAAATTGATTTAGGTCGATGAATATGAATACTACAGAAATTATCTAACTCAACGATAGCAAAAAACTCAGGTTGGGATTTATCGCACTATTATGGTCTTTGGATCGAACACTAAGTCTTGTGAATTCGCCCGCACAAATAGCTGAAGTGGGATGGCTACAAGTTAAAGCATGTCTGCGCCTTCTCTCGAAGATTAATAGACTGGTTAAGCAACCCTAGTTATCTATTTTCATGGAACTAGAATCAACAGAACCACATAATCAAATAATCTACAATTCCCAATTGAAAACCTAACTATTTTCATGTTCAGTAATGCCATCGCACACAAAGTGGCGGTAACTTAAGGATTCAACTTTCGTTGATCTCCTAAACCCTAGTTAAGAGCATGAATAATACCCTCTCAGGCAATTCATCGAATGTATGGCACGCTAAGTGAGAATTCAATCATAAACACAGGCATTCATTCACAAAAACCTAGGATATTGATCCGAATTACATAATGGCGGCTAATCCCAACCCAAGATAGGGGAATTAGCAACTATTCATTTCAATAATCTCAATCACAAACAGGAAACTCAAAAACATGTTTAAAGATGCAAACATGGGTCAAGATCACAAAGTGAGAGAAAGGGAAAAGTACTTTGATTAATTGCGAACGTCTATTGATCCAAGAACAAAGTTGTCAACCTTTAATTCAATCTAGATTGATGCTAAAGTATGGAGAAAAAGCCATAGAAAAATCGCCTAACCTAGTTTTCTATAAAATAAAAACAAAGATCTGTAACCACCCATCGTAAAACTGGTCAAGTCGCGAGAAAAATTGGGGACGCACGGTCAGTGCCTAAACGCACAGGCACCCATGCATCCCTGAGATCATGAACGGTTGAGGTGCACGGCTGTCCGCAGGTTCTTGCTTCAAGGCACGGGGGTGTGCCCCCTGCAATGGATTGTGGGCCTACAGCAGCTACTACTTCTGATTTGGTTTGGTCCCCGTGGCTTCAGTAAACCTTCATTCATGTTGGAATTCAAATACTAAAGCTCCCCTGGCCAAGATACCTGTAAAATGAGAAATTCCACTTGTAAGTACAAAATGAGGTAATGAAAGCATATTCATGCTCTTCTTGCCAAGATTAGTCAAGAGATTGTGGAGGAAAAAAGGCAAATTAGGACCCAAAATTAGTGAAAATCAAGGTATATCAACTCTTTAAAAACTTGTTACGTTAAAATTATTAGCGCAAGTGCACGGTGCCAGCTCTAACTAGCAACGTCAAGTACGGGTCGCATCCACAGGGAACTTGGTTTTACTCACTAGGTTGACTGCAACATTCAATTCAGGCAGAAACTGGTTCAGGTGGATGAATATGAATACTACGAAATTATCTAACTCAATGCAAGAGAAAATCTCAGGTTGGGATTCACCGCACTATTATTCTCTTTGGATCGAACACTAAGTCTTGAGATTTCGCCCGCACAAATAGCTGAAGTGGAATGGCTACAAGTTAAAGCATGTCTACACCTTCTCTCGAAGATCAATAGACTGATTGAGCAACCCTAGTTATCTATTTTCATGGAACTAGAATCAACAGAACCACATAATCAAGTAACCTACAATTCCCAATTGAAAACCTAACTATTTTCATGTTCAGTAATTCCATCGCACACAAAGTGGCTGTAAGTTAAGGATTCAACTTTCGTTGATCTCCTAAACCCTTGGTAAGAGCATGAATACAAACCTGTCAGGCAATTCATTGAAAATATGGCACGCTATGTGAGAATTCAATCGTAAACACAGGCATTCATTCACAAAAACCTAGGATATAGATCCAAATTACATAATAGCGGCTAATCCCAACCCAAGATAGGGGATTTGGCCACTAATAATTTCAATAATCTCAATCACAAACAAGAAACTCAGAAAGATGATTAAAAATGCAAACCTGGGTCAAGATCACAGCGTGAGAGAAAGGGAAACGTACTTTGATTGATTGTAAACATCTATCTATCCAAGAACAAAGTTCTCAACCTTTAATTCAATCTGGATAGAGGCTAAAGTATGGAGAAAAAGCCCTAGAAAAATCGGCTAACCTAGTTTTTCTAGAAACAAAAACTAACATTTGCAACAGCCGGCGCAAAACTGGTTTAGTCACGAGAAAAATTGGGGACGCACAGTTGTGCCTAATTGCACAGGCACCCATGCGTCCCAGTGATCGTGCATGGTTGAGGTGCACTATTGTGCGCCCGACTTTGCGCAGTTTCTGGCTTTAAGGCACGGTGGTGCGCACTCTGCAATGTACCGTGCGCCTGCAGCAGCTGCAAGTTCTGGTTCTTTTGGTCCCAGGTGCTTCATTAAACCTTCATTTTTGTTGGAATTCCTATACTAAAGCTCCCCTGGGCAAGATACATGTAAATTGAAAAATACCACTTGTAAGCACAAAATGAGCTAATCAAAGCATGTTCACCCTCTTCTTCCCAAGATTAGTCAAGAGATTGTGGAGGAAAAAGGGCAAGTTAGGACCGAAAATTAGTCAAAATCGAGGTTTTTCAACTCCCCAAAAACTTGTTACGTTCAAATTATTAGTGCAAGTGCACGGTGCCAGGTTTAACTAGCAACGTTAAGTACGGGTTGGATCCACAGGGAACTTGGTTTTACTCACCAGGTTGACTGCAGCACTCAATTCTGGCAGAAACTGATTCAGGTCGATGAATTTGAATAATACAGAAATTATCTAACTCAATGCTAGAGAAAATCTCAGGTTGGGATTCACCGCACTATTGTTGTCTTTGGATCGAACACTAAGTCTTGCGAATTCGCTCGCAGAAATAGCTGAAGCGGAATGGCTACAAGTTAAAGCATGTCTGCGCCTTCTCTCGAAGATCAATAGACTGGTTGAGTAACCCTAGTTATCTACTTCCATGGAACTAAAATCAACAGAACCACATAATCAAGTAACCTACAATTCCCAATTGAAAACCTAACTATTTTCATGTTCAGTTATTCCATCGCAGACAAAGTGGCTGTAAGTTAAGGATTCAACTTTCGTTGATCTCCTAAACACTAGTTAAGAGCATGAATACAACCCTCTCAGGCAATTCATCGAATATATGGAATGCTAAGTGAGACTTCAATCATAAACACAGGCATTCATTCACAAAAACCTAGGATATAGATCAAAATTACATAATAGCGGCTAATCCCAACCCAAGATAGGGGATTTAGCCACTAATCATTTCAATAATCTCAATCACAAACAAGAAACTCAAAAAGATGATTAAAAATGCAAACTTGGGTCAAGATCACAAAGTGAGAGAAAGGGAAACGTACTTTGATTGATTGCGAACGTCTATCGATCCAAAAACAAAGTTCTCAACCTTTAATTCAATCTGGAGTGAGGCTAAAGTATGGAAAAAACGCCCTAAAAAAATCGCGTAACCCAGTTTTTCTAAAAACAAAAACTAAGATCTGCAACAGCTGTCGTAAAACTAGTTAGGTCACGAGAAAAATTGGGGACGCACAGTTGTGCCTAAATGCACGGGCACCCATGCGTCCCAGAGATCGTGCACGGTTGAGGTGCACGGTTGTGTGTCCGCCTATGCGCAATGTTTGGCTTTAAGGCAAGGTGGTGCGCACCCTGCAATCGACAACGCGCTTGTAGCAGCTACAAGTTTTGATTCTTTTTGTCCCCGGCGCTTCATTAAACCTTCATTCTTGTTGGAATTCCAATACTACAGCTCCCCTGGGCAAGATACCTGTAAAGTGAGAAATTCCACTTGTAAATACAAAATGAGATAATGAAAGCATATTTACCCTCTTCTACCAATATTAGTCAAGAGATTGTGGAGGAAAAAGCGCAAGTTAGGACCGAAAATTAGTCAAAATCGAGGTTTATCAACTCCCCAAAAACTTCTTACGTTCAAATTATTAGTGCAAGTGCACGGTGCCAGGTCTAACTAGCAACATCAAGTACGGGTCCTATACACAGGGAACTTGGTTTTACTGACCAAGTTGACTGTAGCACTCAATTCTGGCAGAAATTGATTCAGGTCGATGAATATGAATACTACAGAAATTATCTAACTCAATGATAGCAAAAAACTCAGGTTGGGATTCATCGCACTATTATGCCCTTTGGATCGAACACTAAGTCTTGTGAATTTGCCCGCACAAATAGCTGAAGTGGGATGGCTAAGAGTTAAAGCATGTATGCGCCTTCTCTCGAAGATCAATAGACTGGTTGAGCAACCCTAGTTATCCATTTTCTTGGAACTAGAATCAACATAACCACATAATCAAGTAACCTACAATTCCCAATTGAAAACCTAACTATTTTCATGTTCAGTAATACCATCGCACACAAAGTGGCGGTAAGTTAAGGATTCAACTTTCGTTGATCTCCTAAACCCTAGTTAAGAGCATGAATACAACCCCCTCAGGCAGTTCATCGAATGTACGGCACGCTAAGTGAGAATTCAATCATAAACACAGGCATTCATTCACAAAAACCTAGGATATAGATCCAAATTAAATAATAGCGGCTAATCCCAACCCAAGATAGGGGAATTAGCAACTAATCATTTCAATAATGTCAATCACAAACAAGAAACTCAAAAACATGATTAAAGATGCAAACATGGGTCAAGATCACAAAGTGAGAGAAAGGGAAATGTACTTTGATTAATTTCGAACGTCTATCGATCCAAGAACAAAGTTCTCAACCTTTAATTCAATCTAGATTAATGCTAAAGTATGGAGAAAAATCCATAGAAAAATCGCCTAACTTAGTTTTCTTTAAACTAAAAACAAAGATCTGTAACCGCCCATCGTAAAACTGGTCAAGTCGTGAGAAGAATTGGGGACGCACGGTCGTGCCTAAATGCACAGGCACCCATGCATCCCACAGATCGTGAACGGTTGAGGTGCACGACTGTGAACAGCTTCTTGCTTCAAGGCACGGTGGTGTGCACCCCGCAATCGACCGTGGGCCTGCAGCAGCTACTACTTCTGATTCATTTGGTCCTCGTGGCTTCAGTAAACCTTCATTCTTGTTGGAATTCAAATACTAAAGCTCGTCTGGGCAAGATACCTGTAAATCGAGAAATACCACTTATAAGTACAAAATGTGTTAATGAAAGCATATTCACGCCCTTCCTGCCAAGATTAGTCAAGAGATTGTGGAGGAAAAAAGGCAAATTAGGACCCAAAATTAGTGAAAATCAAGGTTTATCAACTCCCTAAAAACTTCTTACGTTAAAATTATTAGCGTAAGTGCACGGTGCCAGCTCTAACTAGCAACGACAAGTACGGGTCGCATCCCCAGGGAACTTGGTTTTACTCACTAGGTTGACTGCAGCACTCAATTCAGGCAGAAACTGATTCAGCTCGATGAATATGAATACTATGAAATTATCTAACTCAATGCTAGAGAAAATATCCGGTTGGGATTCACCGCACTATTATTGTCTTTGGATCGAACTCTAAGTCTTGCGAATTCGCTCGCACAAATAGCTGAAGTGGAATGGCTACAAGTTAAAGCATGTCTGCGCCTTCTCTCGAATATCAATAGACTGGTTGAGCAACCCTAGTTATCTATTTTCTTGGAACTAGAATCAACATAACCACATAATCAAGTAACCTACAATTCCCAATTGAAAACCTAACTATTTTCATGTTATATAATACCATCGCACACAAAGCGGCGGTAAGTTAAGGATTCAACTTTCGTTGATCTCCTAAACCCTAGTTAAGAGCATGAATACAACCCTCTCAGGCAATTCATCGAATATATGGTACGCTAAGTGAGAATTCAATCATAAACACAGGCATTCATTCACAAAAACCTAGGATATAGATCCAAATTACATAATAACAGCTAATCCCAATCCAATATAGGGGATTTAGCAACTAATCATTTCAATAATCTCAATCACAAACAAGAAACTCAAAAACATGATTAAAGATGCAAACATGGGTCAAGATCACAAAGTGAGAGAAAGGGAAACGTACTTTGATTAATTGTGAACGTCTATCGATCCAAGAACAAAGTTGTCAACCTTTAATTCAATCTAGATTGACGCTAAAGTATGGAGAAAAAGCCATAGAAAAATCGCCTAACCCCGCTTTCTTTAAAACAAAAACAAAGATCTGTAACCGCCCACCGTAAAACAGGTCAAGTCGCGAGAAAAATTTGGGACGCACGATCGTGCCTAAATGCACAGGCACCCATGCATCCAAGAGATCGTGAACGGTTGAGGTGCACAGCTGTGCACAACTTCTTGCTTCAAGGCACGGTGGTGTGCACCCTACAATGGATCGTGGGCCTGCAGCAGCTACTACTTCTGATTGTTTTGGTCCCCGTGGCTTCAGTAAACCTTCATTCTTGTTGGAATTCAAATACTAAGGCTCCCCTAGGCAAGATACCTGTAAATTGAGAAACACCACTTGTAAGTACAAAATGAGCTAATGAAAGCATATTCATGCTCTTCTTGCCAAGATTAGTCAAGAGATTGTGGAGGGAAAAAGGCAAATTATGACCCAAAATTAGTGAAAATCACGGTTTATCAACTCCCTAAAAACTTGTTACGCTAAAATTATTAGCGCAAGTGCACGGTGCAAGCTCTAACTAGCAATGACAAGTAGGGGTCACATCCACAGGGAACTTGGTTTTACTCACTAGGTTGACTGCAACACTCAATTCAGGCAGAAACTGATTCAGGTCGATGAATATGAATACTACGAAATTATCTAACTCAATGCTAGAGAAAATCTCAGGTTGGGATTCACCGCACTATTATTGTCTTTGGATCGAACACTAAGTCTTGCGAATTCGCTCGCACAAATAGCTGAAGTGGAATGGCTACAAGTTAAAACTTGTCTGCGCCTTCTCTCGAAGATCGATAGACTGGTTGAGCAACCCCAGTTATCTATTTTCATGGAACTAGAATCAACATAACCACATAATCAAGTAACCTACAACTCCCAATTGGAAACCTAACTATTTTCATGTTATATAATACCATTGCACACAAAGCGGCGGTAGGTTAAGGATTCAACTTTCGGTTATCTCGTAAACCCTAGTTAAGAACATGAATACAACCCTCTCAGGCAATTCATCGAATATATTGCACGCTAAGTGAGAATTCAATCATAAACACATGCATTCATTCACAAAAACCTAGGATATAGATCGAAATTACATAATAGCGGCTAATCCCAACCCAATATAGGGGATTTGGCCACTAATCATTTCAGTAATCTCAATCACAAACAAGAAACTCAAAAACATGATTAAAGATGCAAACATGGGTCAAGATCACAAAGTGAGAGAAAGGGGAATGTACTTTGATTAATTGCGAACGTCTATCGATCAAAGAACAAAGTTGTCAACCTTTAATTGAATCTAGATTGATGCTAAAGTATGGAGAAAAAGCCATAGAAAAATCGCCTAACCCTGTTTTTTTCAAAACAAAAACGAAGATCTGTAACCGCCCATCGTAAAACAGGTCAAGTCGCGAGAAAAATTTGGGACGCACGGTCGTGCTTAAACGCACAGGCACCCATGCATCCCAGAGATCGTGCGCGGTTGAGGTGCACAGCTGTGCGCAGCTTCTTGCTTCAAGGACGGGTGGTGTGCACCCTGCAATCGACCGTGGGCCTGCAGCAGCTACTACTTCTAATTCTCTTGGTCCCCGTGGGTTCAGTAAACCTTCATTCTTGTTGGAATTCAAATACTAAAGCTACCCTTTGCAAGATACCTGTAAATTGAGAAATACCACTTGTAAGTACAAAATGAGCGAACGAAAGCGTATTCACGCTCTTCTTGGTAAGATTAGTCAAGAGATTGTGGAGGAAAAAAGTCAAATTAGGACCCAAAATTCGTGAAAATGAAGGTTTATCAACTGCCTAGAAACTTGTTACGTTACAATTATTAGCGCAAGTGCACGGCGCCAGGTCTAACTAGCAACGGCAAGTACGGGTGGCATCCACAGGGAACTTGGTTTTACTCACTAGGTTGACCGCAACACTCAATTCAGGCAGAAACTGATTCACCGCACTATTATTGTCTTTGGATCGAACACGAAGTCTTGCGAATTCACTCGCACAAATAGCTCAAGTGGAATGGCTACAGGTTAAAGCATGTTTGTGCCTTCCCTCAAAGATCAATAGACTGGTTGAGCAACCCTAGTTATCTATTTTCATGGAACTAGAATCAAGAGAACCACATAATCAAGTGACCTACAATTCCTAATTGAAAACCTAACTATTCTCATGTTCAGTAATTCCATCGCACACAAAGTGGCTGTAAGTTAAGGATTCAACTTTCGTTGATCTCCTAAACCCTAGTTAAGAGCATGAATACGACCCTCTCAGGCAATTCATCTAATATATGGCATGCTAAGTGAGGATTCAATCATAAACACAGGCATTCATTCACAAAAACCTAGGATATAGATCAAAATTACATAATAGCGGCTAATCCCAACCCAAGATAGGGGATTTAGCCACTAATCATTTCAATAATCTCAATCACAAACAAGAAACTCAAAAATATGATTAAAAATGCAAACTTGGGTCAAGATCACAAAGTGAGAGAAAGGGAAACGTACTTTGATTGATTGCGAACGTCTATCGAGTCAAGAACAAAGTTCTCAACCTTTAATTCAATCTGGATTGAGGCTAAAGTATGGAAAAAAAGCCCTAAAAAAATCGCCTAACCCAGTTTTTCTAAAAACAAAAAGTAAGATTTGTAACAGCCGTCGCAAAACTAGTTAAGTCGCGAGAAAAATTGGGGACGCACAGTTGTGCCTAAATGCACGGGCACCTGTGAGTCCCAGAGATCGTGCACGGTTGAGGTGCACGGTTGTGTGCCCGCCTGTGTGTAGTTTCTAGTTTCAAGGCAAGGTGGTGCGCTCCCTGCAATCGATCGCGCGCCTGCAGCAGCTACAAGTTCTGATTCTTTTGGTCCCCGGTGCTTAATTAAACCTTCATTCTTGTTCGAATTCCAATACTACAGCTCCCCTGGGCAAGATACCTGTAAATTGAGAAATACCACTTGTAAGCACAAAATGAGATAATGAAAGCATATTTACCCTCTTCTACCAATATTAGTTAAGAGATTGTGGGGGGAAAAGGGCAAGTTAGGACCGAAAATTAGTCAAAATCGAGGTTTATCAACTCCCCAAAAACTTCTTACGTTCAAATTATTAGTGCAAGTGCACGGTGCCAGGTCTAACAAGCAACAACAAGTACGGATCGTATCCACAGGGAACTTGGTTTTACTGACCAGGTTGACTGCAGCACTCAATTCTGGCAGAAATTGATTTAGGTAGATGAATATGCATACTACAGAAATTATCTAACTCAACAATAGCAAAAAACTCAGGTTGGGAATCATCGCACTATTATGGTCTTTGGATCGAACACTAAGTCTTGTGAATTCGCCCGCACAAATAGCTGAAGTGGGATGGCTACAAGTTAAAGCATGTCTGCGCCTTCTCTCGAAGATCAATAAACTGGTTCAGCAACCCTAGTTATCTATTTTCATGGAACTAGAATCAACAGAACCCCATAATCAAGTAACCTACAATTCCAAATTGAAAACCTAACTATTTTCATGTTCAGTAATTCCATCGCGCACAAAGTGGCGGTAAGTTAAGGATTCAACTTTCGTTGATCTCGTAAACCCTAGTTAAGAGCTTGAATACAACCCTCTCAGGCAATTCATCGAATATATGGCACGCTAAGTGAGAATTCAATCATAAACACACGCATTCATTCACAAAAACTTTGGATATAGATCTAAATTACATAATAACGGCTAATCCCAACCCAATATAGGGGATTTAGCAACTAATGATTTCAATAATCTCAATCACAAAGAAGAAACTCAAAAACATGATTAAAGATGCAAACATGGGTCAAGATCACAAAGTGAGAGAAAGGGAAACGTACTTTGATTAATTGCGAACGTCTATCGATCCAAGAACAAAGTTGTCAACCATTAATTCAATCTAGATTGATGCTAAAGTATGGAGAAAAAGCCATAGAAAAATCGCCTAACCCAGTTTTCTTTAAAATAAAAACAAAGATCTGTAATCGCCCATCGTAAAACTGGTCAAGTCGCGAGAAAAATTGGGGACGCACGGTCGTGCCTAAACGCACAGGCACCCATGCATCCCAGAGATCGTGAACGGTTGAGGTGCATGGCTGTGCACAGCTTCTTGCTTCAAGGCACGATGGTGTGCACCCTGCCATGGATCATTGGCCTGCAGCAGCCACTACTTCTGATTGTTTTGGTACCCGTGGCTTCAGAAAACCTTCATTCTTGTTGGAATTCAAATACTAAAGCTCCCCGGGGCAAGATACCTGTAAATTGAGAAATACCACTTGTAAGTACAAAATGAGCTAATGAAAGCATATTCACGCTCTTCTTGCCAAGACTAGTCAAGAGATTGTGGAGGAAAAAAGGCAAATTAGGACCCAAAATTACTGAAAATCAAGGTTTACCAACTCCCTAAAAACTTGTTACGTTAAAATTATTAGCGCAAGTGCACGGTGCCAGTTCTAACTAGCAACGACAAGTACGGGTCGCATCCACAGGGAACTTGGTTTTACTCACTAGGTTGACTGCAGCACTCAATTCAGGAAGAAACTGATTTAGGTCAATGAATATGAATACAACGGAAATTATCTAACTCAATGCTAGAAAAAATCTCAGGGTGGGATTCACCGCACTATTATTGTCTTTGGATCGAACACTAAGTCTTGCGAATTCGCCCGCACAAATAGCTGAAGTGGAATGGCTACAAGTTAAAGCTTGTCTGCACATTCTCTCGAAGAACGATAGGCTGGTTGATCAACCCTAGTTATCTATTTTCATGGAACTAGAATCAACAGAACCACATTAATCAAGTAACCTACAATTCCCAATTGAAAACCTAACTATTTTCATGTTCAGTAATTCCATCGCGCACAAAGTGGCTATAAGTTAAGGATTCAACTTTCGTTGATCTCCTAAGCCCTAGTTAAGAGCATGAACACAACCCTCCTAGGCAATTCATCAAATATATGGCACGCTAAGTGAGAATTCAACCATAAACAGAGGAGTTCATTCACAAAAACCTAGGATATAGATCCAAATTACATAATAGCGGCTAATCTCAACCCAAGATAGGGGATTTAACCACTAATCATTTCAATAATCTCAATCACAAACAAGAAACTCAAAAAGATGATTAAAGATGCAAACTTGGGTCAAGATCGCAAAGTGAGAGAAAGGGAAACGTACTTTGATTAATTGCGAACGTCTGTCGATCTAAGAACGAAGTTCTCAACCTCTAATTCAATCTGGATCGAGGCTAAAGTATGGAGAAAAGCCCTAGAAAAATCGCCTAACCCAGTTTTTCTAGAAACAAAAACCAAGATTTGTAACCGCCTCTTGAAAAACTGGTTATGTCACGAGAAAAATTTGGAGCGCACGGTCGTGCCTAAACGCACGAGCAGCACTGGGTCCCAGAGATCGTGCACGGTTGTGCGCAGCTTCTGGCTTCAAGGCACGGTGGTGTGCACCCTGCAATCGACCATCCGCCTACAGCAGCTACTAGTTCTGATTCTTTTGGTCCCCGGGGCTTCATTAAACCTTCATTCTTGTTGGAATTCAAATACTAAAGCTCGCCTAGGCAAGATACCTTTAAATTGGGAAATATCACTTGTAAGCACAAAATGAACTAATGAAAGCATATTCACCCTCTTCACGCCAAGATTAGTGAAGAGATTGTGGGGGAAAAGGGGCAGATTAGGATCAAAAATCAGTAAAAATTGAGGTTTATCAACTCTCCAAAAGCTTGTTACGTTGAAATTATTAGAGCAAGTGCACGGTGCCAAGTCTAACTACCATCGACAAGTACGGGTAGTGTCCATCGGGAACTTGGTTTTACTCACTAGGTGACTGCAGCACTCAACTCAGGCAGAAATTGATTCAGTTCGATGAATATGAATACTACAGGAATTGTCTAACTCAATGCTAGCAAAAAACTCAGGTTGAGATTCACCGTGCTATTATGGTCCTTGGATCGAACGCTGTCTTGTGAGTTGACCCGCACAAATAGCTGAAGTGGAATGGCTGTAAGTTAAAGAATCTCTACGCCTTCTCTCGAAGATCAATAGACTGGTTGAGCAACACTAGTTATCTATTTTCATGGAACTATAATCAACAGAACCACATAATCAAGTAACCTACATTTCCCCATTGAAAACCTAACTATTTTCATGTTCAGTAATTCCATCGCACACAAAGTGGAGGTAAGTTAAGGATTCAACTTTCGTTGATATCCTAAACCCTAGTTAAGAGCATGAATACAACCCTCTCAGGCAATTCATTGAATATATGGCAGTCTAAGTGAGAATTCAATCATAAACACAAGCATTCAATCACAAAAACCTAGGAGATAGATCCAAATTACATAATAGCGTCTAATCCCAACCCAAGATAGGGGATTTAGCAACTAATCATTTCAATAATCTCAATCACAAAGAAGAAACTCAACAACATGATTAAACATGCAAACATGGGTCAAGATCACGAAGTGAGAGAAAGGGAAACGTACTTTGATTAATTGCGAACGTCTATCGATCCAAGAACAAAGTTGTCAGCCTTTAATTCAATCTAGATTGTTGCTAAAAGTATGGAGAAAAAGCCATAGAAAAATCGGCTAACCCAGTTTTTTCTAAAACAAAAACAAAGATCTGTAACCGCCCATCGTAAAACAGGTCAAGTCGCGAGAAAAATTGGGGATGCAAGGTCGTGCCTAAATGCACAGGCACCCATGCATCCCAGAGATCGTGAACGGTTGAGGAGCACAGCTGTGCGCAGCTTCTTGCTTCAAGGCACGGTGGTGTGCACCCTGCAATGGATCGTGGGCCTGCAACAGCTACTACTTCTGATTCTTTTGGTCCCCGTGGCTTTAGTAGACCTTCATTCTTGTTGGAATTCAAATACTAAAGCTCCCCTGGGTAAGATACCTGTAAATTGAGAAATACCACTTGTAAGCACAAAATGAGCTCATGAAAGCATATTCACTCTCTCCTTGCCAAGATTAGTTAAGAGATTGTGGCGGAAAAAAGGCAAATTAGGACCCTAAATTAGTGAAAATCAAGGTTTATCAACTCCCTAAAAATTGTTACGTTAAAATTACTAGTGCAAGTGCAAGGTGCCAGTTCTAACTAGCAACCGCAAGTACGGGTCGCATCCACAGGGAATTTGGTTTTACTAACTAGGCTGACTGCAACACTCAATTCAGGCAGAAACTGGTTTAGGTCGATGAATATGAATACTACAGAAATTATCTAACTCAATGCTAGAAAAAAACTCAGGTTGAGATTCACCGTGCTATTATGGTCCTTGGATCGAACGCTGTCTTGTGAGTTCACCCGCACAAATAGCTGAAGTGGAATGGCTATAAGTTAAAGCATGTTTACGCCTTCTCTTCAAGATCAATAGACTGGTTGAGCAACCCTAGTTATCTATTTTCATGGAACTAGAATCAATAGAACCACATAATGAAGTAACCTACAATTCCCAGTTGAAAACCTAACTATTTTCGTGTTCTGTAAGTCCATCGCACACAAAGTGGTTGTAAGTTAACGATTAAACTTTTTTTGATCTCCTAAACCCTAGTTAAGAGCATGAATAGAACCCACCCAGGAAATTCATCGAATATATGGCACGGTAAGTGAGAATTCAATCATAAACACAGGCATTCATTCACAAAAACCTAGGGTATAGATCCAAATTTCATAATAGCGGGTAATCGTAACCCAAGATAGGGGATTTAGCAACTAATCATTTCAATAATCTCAATCACAAACAAGAAACTCAAAAACATGATTAAAGATGCAAACATGGGTCAAGATCACAAAGTGAGAGAAAGGGAAACGTACTTTGATTAATTGCGAACGTCTATCGATCCAAGAACAAAGTTGTCAACCTTGAATTCAATCTAGATTGATACTAAAGCTGCCCTGGGCAAGATACCTGTGAATTGAGAAATACCACTTGTAAGTACAAAATGAGCTAATGAAAGCATATTCACGCTCTTCTTGCCAAGATTAGTCAAGAGATTGTGGAGGAAAAAAAGGAAAATTAGGACCCAAAATTTCTGAAAATCAAGGTTTATCAACTGCCTAAAAACTTGTTACGTTAAAATTATTAGTGCAAGTGCACGGTGCCAGTTCTAACTAGCAACGGCAAGTACGGGTCGCATCCACAGGGAACTTGGTTTTACGCACTAGGTTGACTGTAGCACTCAATTCAGGTAGAAACTGATTTAGGTCGATGAATATGAATACTACGGAAATTATCTAACTCAATGTTAGAAAAAATCTCACGGTGGGATTCACCGCACTATTATTGTCTTTGGATCGAACACTAAGTCTTGCGAATTCACCCGCACAAATAGCTGAAGTGGAATGGCTACAAGTTAAAGCTTGTCTACACCTTCTCTCGAAGATCGATAGACTGGTTGAGCAACCTTAGTTATCTATTTTCATGGAACTAGAATCAACAGAACCACATTAATCAAGTAACCTACACTTCCCAATTGAAAACCTAACTATTTTCATGTTCAGTAATTCCATCGCACACAAAGTGGCTATAAGTTAAGGATTCAACTTTCGTTGATCTCCTAAGCCCTAGTTAAGAGCATAAATACAACCCTCCTAGGCAATTCATCGAATATATGGCACGCTAAGTGAGAATTCAATCATAAACGGAGGAGTTCATTCACAAAAACCTAGGATATAGATCCAAATTACATAATAGCAGCTAATCTCAACCCAAGATAGGGGATTTGCCACTAATCATTTCAATAATCTCAATCACAAACAAGAAACTCAAAACGATGATTAAAGATGCAAACTTGGGTCAAGATCACAAAGTAAGAGAAAGGGAAACGTACTTTGATTGATTGCGAACGTCTATCGATTTAAGAACAAAGTTCTTAACCTTTAATTCAATCTGGATCGAGGCTAAAGTATGGAGAAAAGCCCTAGAAAAATCGCGTAACCCAGTTTTTCTAAAAACAAAAACTAAGATCTATAACCGCCTCTCCCAAAACTTGTTATGTTACGAGAAAAATTTGGGGCACACAGTCGTGCCTAAACGCACGGGCACCACTGGGTCCCAGAGATCGTGCACGGTTGTGCGCTCGACTGTGCGCAGCTTCTGGCTTCAAGGCACGGTGGTGTGCACCCTGAAATTGACCATCCGCCTACAGCAGCTACTAGTTCTGATTCTTTTGGTCCCCGGGGCTTCATTAAACCTTCATTCTTGTTGGAATTCAAATACTAAAGCTCCCCTAGGCAAGATACCTTTAAATTGGGAAATACCACTTGTAAGCACAAAATGAACTAATGAAAGCATATTCACCCTCTTCATGCCAAGATTAGTGAAGAGATTGTGAAGGAAAAGGGGCAGATTAGGATCGAAAATCAGTAGAAATTGAGGTTTATCAACTCTCCAAAAGCTTGTTACGTTGAAATTATTAGCGCAAGTGCACGGTGCTAGGCCTAACTAGCATCGGCAAGTACGGATCGTATCCAACGGGAACTTGGTTTTACTCACTAGGCTGACTGCAACACTCAACTCAAGCAGAAATTGATTCAGTTCGATGAATATGAATACTACAGAAATTATCTAACTCAATGCTAGCAAAAAACTCAGGTTGAGATTCACTGTGCTATTATGGTCCTCGGATCGAACGCTGTCTAGTGAGTTCACCTGCACAAATAGTTGAAGTGGAATGGCTATAAGTTAAAGCATGTCTACGCCTTCTCTCAAAGATGAATAGACTGGTTGAGCAACCCTAGTTATCTATTTTCATGGAACTAGAATCAACAGAACCACATAATGAAGTAACCTACAGTTCCCAATTGAAAACCTAACCATTTTCATGTTCAGTAATTCCATCGCACCCAAAGTGGCTCTAAGCTAAGGATTCAACTTTTGTTGATCTCCTAAACCCTAGTTAAGAGCATGAATACAACCCACCCAGGCAATTCATCGAATATACGGCACGCTAAGTGAGAATTCAATCATAAACACAGGAATTCATTCACAAAAACCTAGGATATATATCCAAATTACATAATAGAGGCTAATCGCAACCCAAGATAGGGGATTTAGCAACTAATCATTTCAATAATCTCAATCACAAACAAGAAACTCAAAAACATGATTAAAGATGCAAACATGGGTCAAGATCACAAAGTGAGAGAAAGGGAAACGTACTTTGATTAATTGCAACGTCTATCGATCCAAGAAGAAGGTTGTCAACCTTTAATTCAATCTAGATGGATGCTAAAGTATGGAGAAAAAGCCATAGAAAAATCACCTAACCCAGTTTTCCTAAAAACAAAAACTAGGATCTGCAACTGCCCATCTTAAAACTGGCCAAGTCGCTAGAAAAATTGGGGTTGCACGATCGCGCCTAAACGCACAGGCACCCATGCATCCCAGAGATCGTGAACGGTTGAGGTGCACGGCTGTGCGCAGCTTCTTACTTCAAGGCACGGTGGTGTGCACCCCGCAATCGACCGTGGGTCCGCAACAGCTACTACTTCTGATTCTTTTGGTCCTCGTGGATTCCGTAAACCTTCATTCTTGTTGGAATTCAAATACTAAAGCTCCCCTGGGCAAGATACCTGTAAATTGAGAAATACCACTTGTAAGTACAAAATGAGGTAATGAAAGCATATTCACACTCTTCTTGCCAAGATTAGTCAAGAGATTGTGGAGGAAAAAAGGCAAATCAGGACCCAAAATTAGTGAAAATCAAGGTTTATCAACTCCCTAAAAACTTGTTATGTTAAAATTATTAGCACAAGTGCACGGTGCCAGGTCTAACTAGCAACGGCAAGCACGGGTCGCATCCACAGGGAACTTGGTTTTACTCAGTAGGTGGACTGCAGCACTCAATTCAGGCATAAACTGATTCAGGTCGATGAATATGAATACTACGGAAATTATCTAACTCAATGCTATAGAAAATCTCAGGTTGGGATTCACCGCACTATTATTGTCTTTGGATCGAACACTAAGTCTTGCGTATTCGCTCGCACAAATTGTTGAAGTGGAATGGCTACAAGTTAAAGCATGTCTGCGCCTTCTCTCGAAGATCAATAGACTGGTTGAGCAACCCTAGTTATCTATTTTCATGGAAATAGAATCAACAGAACCACATAATCAAGTAACCTACAATTCCCAATTGAAAACATAACTATTTTCATGTTTAGTTATTCAATCGCACACAAAGTGGCTGTAAGTTAAGGATTCAACTTTCGTTGATCTCCTAAACCCTAGTTAAGAGCATGAATACATCCCTCTCAGGCAATTCATAGAATATATGGCACGCTAAGTGAGAATTCAATCATAAACAGAGGAGTTCATTCACAAAAACCTAGGATATAGATCCAAATTACATAATAGCGGCTAATCTCAACCCAAGATAGGGGATTTAGCCACTAATCATTTCAATAATCGCAATCACAAACAAGAAACTCAAAAAGATGATTAAAGATGCAAACTTGGGTCAAGATCACAAAGTGAGAGAAAGGGAAACGTACATTGATTTATTGCCAACGTCTATCGATCTAAGAACAAAGTTTTTAATCTTTAATTCAATATGGATCGAGGCTGAAGTATGGAAAAAAGCCCTAGAAAAATCGCGTAACCCAGTTTTTCTAAGAACAAAAACTAAGATCTGTAACCGCCTATCACAAAACTGGTTATGTTACGAGAAAAATATGGGGCGCACGGTCGTGCCTAAACACACGGGCACCACTGGGTCCTAGAGATCGTGCACGGTTGTGCGCTCGACTGTGCGCAGCTTCTAACTTCAAGGCATAGTGGTGTGCACCCTGCAATCGATCATCCGCCTGCAGCAACTACTAGTTATGATTCTTTTGGTCCCCGGGGCTTCATCAAACCTTCATTCTTTTTGGAATTCCAATACTAAAGCTCCCCTAGGCAAGATACCTTTAAATTGGGAAATACCACCTGTAAACACAAAATGAACTAATGAAAGCATATTCACCCTCTTCATGCGAAGATTAGTGAAGAGATTGTGGAGGAAAAGGGGTAGATTAGGATCGAAAATCAGTAAAAATTGAGGTTTATCAACTCTCCAAAAGCTTGTTACGTTGAAATTATTAGCGCAACTGCACGGTGCCAGGTCTAACTAGGATCGGCAAGTACGGATCGTATCGATCGGGAACTTGGTTTTACTCACTAGGCTGATTGCAGCACTCAACTCAGGCAGAAATTGATTCAGTTCGATGAATATGAATACTACAGAAATTATCGAACTCAATGCTAGCAAAAAACTCAGGTTGAGATTCACCGTGCTATTATGGTCCTTGGATCGAACGCTGTCTTGTGACTTCACCCGCACAAATAGCTGAAGTGCAATGGCTATAAGTTAAAGCATGTCTACGCCTTCTCTCGAAGATCAATAGACTGGTTGAGCAACCCTAGTTATCTATTTTCATGGAACTAGAATCAACAGAACCACATAATCAAGTAACCTACAATTCCCAATTGAAAACCTAACTATTTTCATGTTCAGTAATTCCATCGCACACAAAGTGGCTCTAAGTTAAGGATTCAACTTTTGTTGATCTCCTAAACCCTAGTTAAGAGCATGAACACAACCCACTCAGGCAATTCATCGAATATATGGCACGCTAAGTGAGAATTCAATCATAAACACATGCATTCATTCACAAAAACCTAGGATACAGATCCGAATTACATAATAGTGGCTAATCGCAACCCAAGATAGGGGATTTAGCAAATAATCACTTCAATAATCTCAATCACAAACAAGAAACTCAAAAGCATGATTAAAGATGCAAACATGGGTCAAGATCACAAAGTGAGAGAAAGGGAAACGTACTTTGATTAATTGTGAACGTCTATCGATCCAAGAACAAAGTTGTAAACCTTTAACTCAATCTAGATGGATGCTAAAGTATGGAGAAAAATCGCCTAACCCAGTTTTCCTAAAAACAAAAACTAACATCTGTAACCACCCATCGCAAAACTGGTTAAGTCGCGAGAAAAATTGGGACGCACGGTCGTGCCTAAACGCACAGGCACCCATGCTTCCCAGAGATCCTGGACGGTTGAGGTGCACAGTTGTGCGCAGGTTCTGGCTTCAAGGCACGGTTGTGTGCACCCTGCAATTGACCGTGGGCCTGCAGCAGCTACTACTTCTGGTTCTTTTGGTCCCCGGGGCTTCACTAAACCTTCATTCTTGTTGGAATTCAAATACTAAAGATGCCCTGGGCAAGATACCTATAAATTGAGAAATACCACTTGTAAGCACAAAATGACCTAATGAAAGCAGATTCACGCTCTTCTTGCCAAGATTAGTCAAGAGATTGTGGAGGAAAAAAGGAAAATTAGGACACAAAATTAGTGAAAATCAAGGTTTATCAACTCCCTAAAAACTTGTTATGTTAAAATTATTAGTGCAACTGCACGATGCCAAGTATAACAAGTAACGACAAGTGCGGGTCGCATCCACAGGGAACTTGGTTTTACTCAGTAGGTTGACTGCAGCACTCAATTCAGGCAGAAACTGATTCAGGCCGATGAATATGAATACTACAAAATTATCTAACTCAATGCTAGAAAAAATCTCAGGTTGGGATTCACCGCACTATTATTGTCTTTGGAACGAACAGTAAGTCTTGCGAATTCGCCCGCACAAATAGCTGATGTGGAATGGCTACAAGTTAAAGCACGTCTACGCCTTCTCTCGAAGATCAATAGACTGGTTGAGCAACCCTAGTTATCTATTTTCATGGAAGTAGAACCAACAGAACCACATAATCAGGTAACCTACAATTCCCAATTGAAAACCTAACTATTTTCGTGTTGAGTCATTCCATTGCTTAGAAGGTGCCTCTAAGTTAAGGATTCAACTTTCGTTGATCTCCTAAACCCTAGTTAAGAGCATGAATACAACGCTTTTAGGCAATTCATCGAATATATGGCACGCTAAGTAAGAATTCAATCATAAACACAGGCATTCATTTACAAAAACCAAGGACATAGATCCAAATTAGATAATAGGGGCTAATCCGAACCCAAGATAAGGGATTTAGCCACTAATAAATTCAATAATCTCAATCACAAACAAGAAACTCAAAAACCTGGTTAAAGATGCAAACTTGGGTCAAGATCACAAGTGAGAGAAAGGGAAATGTACATTGATTTGTTGCGAAAGTCCATCGATCCAAGAACAAAGTTCTCAGCCTTTAATCCAATCAAGATTGACACTAAAGTATGGAGAAAAAGCCCTAGAAAAATCGCCTAACCCAGTTTTTGTAAAAACAAAAACTAAGATTTGTAACTGCCCATCGCAAAACTGGTTATGTCACGAGAAAAATTTGGGACGCACAATCGTGCCTAAATGCACGGGCATCACTGGGTCCCAGAGATCGTGCACGGTTGTGCGCCCGACAGTGCACAGCTTCTGGCTTCAAGGCACGGTGGTGTGGACCCTGCAATCGACCATCCGCCTGCAGCAGCTACTAGTTCTTATTCTTTTGGTCCCCGGGGCTTCATTAAACCTTCATTCTTGTTGAAATTCCAATACTAAGGCTCTGCTAGGCAAGATACCTGTAAATTGAGAAATACCACTTGTAAGCACAAAATGAGCTCATGAAAGCATATTCACCCTCTTCATGCCAAGATTAGGGAAGAGATTGTGGAGGAAAAAGTGCTAAGTAGAACCGAAAATCAGTAAAAATTGAGGTTTATAAACTCTCCAAAGGCTTGTTACATTAAAATTATTAGCGCAAGTACACGGTGCCAGGTCTAACTAGCAACGGGAAGTACGGGTCGTATCCACAGGGAACTTGGTTTTACTCACTAGCTGGACTGCGGCACCCAACTCAGGCAGAAACTGATTCTGTTCGATGAAAATGAATTGTACAGTAATTATCTAACTCAATGCTGGCAAAAAACTCAGGTTGAGATTCACCGTACTATTATGGTCCTTGGATCGAACGCTGTCTTGTGAGTTCACCCATACAAATAGATGAAGGGGAATGGCTACAAGTTAAAGCATGTCTATGCCTTCTCTTAAAGATCAATAGACTGGTTGAGCAACTCTAGTTATCTATTTTCATGGAACTAGAATCAACAGAAGCACATAATCAACTAACCTACAATTCCCAATTGAAAACCTAACTATTTTCATGTTCAGTAATTCCATCGCACACAAAGTGGCTCTAAGTTAAGGATTCAACTTTCGTTGATCTCCTAAGCCCTTGTTAAGAGCATGAATACAACCCTCTCAGGTAATTCATCGAATACATGGCACGCTAAGTGAGAATTCAATCATAAACATAGGCATTAATTCACAAAAACATAGGATATAGATCCAAATTACATAATAGCGGCTAATCCCAACTCAAGATAGGGGATTTAGCCACTAATCATTTCAATAATCTCAATCACAAACAAGAAACTCAAAAGGATGATTAAAGATGCAAAGTTGGGTCAAGATCACAAAGTGATAGAAAGCGAAACGTACTTTGATTGATTGCGAACGTCTATCGATCCAAGAACAAAGTTCTCAACCTTTAATTCAACCTGGATCGAGGTTAAAGTATGGAGAAAAAGCCCTAGAAAAATCGCCTGACCTAGTTTTTCTAAAAACAAAAACTAAGATCTGTAACCGTCCCTCGTTAAATTTGTTAAGCAGCGAGAAAAATTGGGGACGCACCGTCGTAACTAAACGCACGGGCACCGGTGCGTCCCAGAGATCATGCACGGTTGAGGTGCACGGTTGTGTGCCCGACTGTGCGCAGTTTCTGGCTTCAAGGCACGGTGGTGTAGACCCTGCAATCGACCATCCACCTGCAGCAGCTACTAGCTCTTATTCTTTTGGTCCCCGGGGAATCATTAAACCTTCATTCTTGTTGAAATTCCAATACTAAGGCTCCGCTAGGCAAGATACCTGTAAATTGAGAAATACCACTTGTAAGCACAAAATGAGCTCATGAAAGCATATTCACCAACTTCTTGCCAAGATTACTCAAGAGATTGTGGAGGGAAAATGTCAAATTAGGACTAAACATTAGTCAAAATCGACGTTTATCAACTCCCCAAAAACTTGTTACGTTGAAATTATTAGCACAAGTGCACGGTGCCAGGTCTAACTACCCACGGCAAGTACAGTTCGTATCAACAGGGAACTTGGTTTTACTCACCAGGTTGACTGCAGCACCCATTTCTGGCAGAAACTGATTCTGGTCGATGAATCTGAATACTACAGAAATTATCTAACTCAATGCTATAGAAAAACTCAGGTTGGGTTCACCGCACTGTTATGGTCTTTATATTGAACACCAAGTCTTGTGAATTCGCCCGCACAAATAGCTGAAGGGGAATGGCTACAAGTTAAAGCCTGTCTACGCCTTTTCTTGAAGATCAACAGACTGGTTGAGCAACCCTAGTTATCTATTTTCATGGAACTAGAATGAATAGAACCACATAATCAGGTAACCCAAAATTCCCAATTCAAAACCTAACCATTTTCTGGTTGAGTAATTCCATCGCTCACAAAGTGGCTCTAAGTAAAGGATTCAACTTTCGTTGATATCCTAGACCCTAGTTAAGAGCATGATTGATTGCGAACAAGATGGGGGATTTAGCAACTAATCATTTCAATAATCTCAATCACAAACAAGAAACTCAAAAACATGGTTGAAGATGCAAACTTGGGTGAAGATCACAAAGTGGGAGAAAGGGAAACGTACTTTGATTGATTGCGAACGTCTATCGATCTAAGAACAAAGTTCTCAACCTTTAATTCAATCTAGATTGATGCTAAAGTATGGAGAAAAACCCCTAGAAAAATCGCCTTACCCAAATTTTCTATAAATAAAAACTAAGATCTGTAACCGCTTGTCGCAAAACTGGTTAAGTCGCGAGAAAAATTGGGGACCCATGGTCGCGCCTAAATGCACAGGAACCCATGCATCCCAGAGATCGTGCACGGTTGAGGTCCACGGTTGTATGCCGGGCTGTGCGCAGCTTTTGGCTTCAACGCACGGTGGTGTGCACCCTGCAATCGACCATGCACCTGCAGCAGTTACTAGTTCTGATTCTTTTGGTCCGCGGGGCTTCATTCTTGTTAGAATTCAAATACTAAAGCTCCCCTGGGCAAGATACTTGTAAATTGAGAAATACCACTTGTAAGCACAAAATGATCTAATGAAAGCATATTCACGCTCTTCTTGCCAAGATTAGTCAAGAGATTGTTGGGGGGAAAAGGCAAATTAGGACCGAAAATTAGTCAAAATGGAGGTTTATCAACTCCCTAAAAACTTGTTACGTTAAAGTTATTAGCGCAAGTGAACGGTGTCAGGTGTAACTAGCAACGACAAGTACGGGTCGCATCCACAGGGAACTTGGTTTTACTCACTAGGTTGACTGCAACTCTTAATTTAGGTAGAAACTGATTCAGGTTGATGAATATGAATGCTACGAAATTTATCTAACTCAATGCAAGAAAAAAATCTCATTTTGGGATTCACCGCACTATTATTGTCTTTGGATCGAACACTAAGTCTTGCGAATTCGCCCCCGCAAATAGCTAAAGTGGAATGGTAACAAGTTAAAGCATGTCTACGCCTTCTCTCGATGATCAATAGAGTGGTTGAGCAATCCTAGTTATCTATTTTCACGAAACAAGAATGAACAGAACCACAGAATCGGGTAACCTACAATTCCCAATTAAAAACCTAACTATTCTCATGTTGAGTAATTCCATCGCTCACAAAGTTGCACTAAGTTAAGGATTCAAGTTTCGTTGATCTCCTAAACCCTAGTTAAGAGCATGAATACAACCCTCTCAGGAAATTCATCGAATATATGGCGTGCTAAGCGAGAATTCAATCATAAACACATGCAATCATTTACAAAAACAAAGGACATACATCCAAATTGCATAATAGGGGCTAGTCCCAACCTAAGATAGGGGAATTAACCACTAATCATTTCAATAATCTCAATCACAAACAACAAACTCAAAAACATGATTAAATGCAAACTTTGGTCAAGATCACAAAGTAAGAGAAAGGGAAGCGTACTTTGATTAATTGCAAACGTCTATCGATCCAAGAACAAAGTTCTCAACCTTTAATTCAATCTAGATTAAGGCTAAAGTATGGAGAAAAATCCCTAGAAAAATCGCCTAACCTAGCTTTTCCAATAACAAAAACTAACATTTGTAACTGCCCGTCGCAAAACTGGTAAAGTCGCGAGAATTATTGGGGACGCATGGTCGTGCCTAAACGGACGGGCACCCGTGCGCCCCAGAGGTGCACGGTTGAGGTGCGCGGCTGTGCGCCCCGCTGTGCACAGCTTCTGGTTTCAAGGCATGGTGGTGCCCACCCTGCAATCCACCGTGCACCTGCAGCAGCTACTAGTTCTGATTCTTTTGGTCCCCGAGGCTTCATTAAACCTTCATTCTTGTTGGAATTCCAATACTAAAGCTCCCCTGGGCATGATACCTGTAAATTGAGAAATACCAGTTGTAAGCCCAAAATGAGCTAATGAAAGCATATTCACCCACTTCTTACCAAGATTAGTCAAGAGATGGTGGAGGAAGAAGGGCAAATTAGGACCGAAAATTAGTCAAAAACGAGGTTTATCAACTCCCAAAAAAATTGTTACGGGTAAAATATTAGCGCAAGTGCACGGTGTCAGATCTAACTAGCAACGGCAAGTACGGGTCGTATCTATAGGGAACTTGGTTTTACTCACCAGGTTGACTGCAGCACTCATTTCAGGCAGTAACTGATTCAGGTCGATGAATATGAACACTACAGAAATTATCTAACTTAACGCTAGCAAAAAACTCAGTTTGGGATTCACCGCACTATTATGGTCTTTGGATCCAATGCTAAGTCTTGTGAATTCGAACGCACAAATAGCTGAAGTGGAATGGCTACAAGTTAAAGCATGTCTACGCCTTCTCTCGAAGATCAACAGACTGGTTGAGTAGCGCTAGTTATCTATTTTCATAGAACTAGAATCAACAGAACCACATAATTAGGTAACCTACAATTCCCAATTGAAAACCTAACTACTTTCATGTTGAGTAATTCCATCGCTTACAAAGTGGCTCTAAGTAAAGGATTCAACTTTCGTTGATATCCTGAACCCTAGTTAAGAGAATGAATACAACTTTCTCAAGGAATTCATCGAATATGTGGCACGCTAAGTGAGAATTCAATCATAAACACATGCATTCATTCACAAAAACCTAGGATATAGATCAAAATTACATAATAGGGGCTAATCCCAACCCAGGATAGGGGATTTAGCAACTAATCATTTCAATAATCTCAATCACAAACAAGAAACTCAAAAACATGATTAAAGATACAAACTTGGGTCAAGATCACAAAGTGAGAGAAAGGGAAACGTACTTTGATTGATTTCGAACGTCTATCAATCCAAGAACAAAGTTCTCAACCTTTAATTCAATTTAGATTGATGCTAAAGTATGGAGAAAAGGCGATAGAACAATCGCCTAACCTAGTTTTTCTCAAAACAAAATCTAATATTTGTAACTGCCCCTCGCAAAACTGGTTAAGTTACGAGAAAAACTGGGTAGGAACGGTCGTGCTTAAACGCACTAGCACCCGTGCATCCCAGACATCGTGCACGATTGAGGTGCACGGTTGTGCGCCCGACTGTGCGCAGCTTCTGCCTTCAAGGCACGGTGGTGTGCACCCTGCAATTGACTGTGCGCCTGCAACAGCTACTAGTTCTGATTCTTTTGGTTCATGGGGCTTCGTTAAACCTTCATTCTTGTTGGAATTCAAATACTAAAGCTCCCCGGGGCAAGATACCTTTAAATTGAGAAATACCACTTGTAAGCACAATATGAGCTAATGAAAGCATATTCACCCTCTTCTTGTCAAGATTAGTCAAGAGATTGTGGAGGAAAAAAAGGCAAATTAGGACTGAAAATTAGTCAAAATCGAGGTTTATCAACTCCCCAAAAACTTGTTACGTTAAAGTTATTAGCTCAAGTGAACGGTGCCAGGTCTAACTAGCAACGGCAAGTACGGGTCGCATCCACAGGGAACTTGCCATAGAAAAATCTCCTGACCTAGTTTTTCTAAAAAGAAAAACTAAGATCTGTAACCATCGCACGCAAAACTGGTTAAGGCGCGAGAAAAATTGGCGACGCATAGTCATAACTAAACACATGGGCAACTGTGCGTCCCAGAGATCGTGCACGGTTGTGTGCCCGACTGTGCACAGCTTCTGGCTTCAAGGCACGGTGGTGCGCACCTTGCAATTGACCGTGCGCCTGCAGCAACTACTAGTTCTAATTCTTTTGGTCCCCGGGGCTTCCTTAAACCTTCATTCTTGTTGGAATTCCAATACAAAAGCACCCATGGGCAATACACCTGTAAATTCAGAAATACAACTTATAAGCCCAAAATGAGCTAATGAAAGCATATTCACCCACTTCTTGCCAAGATTAGTCAAGAGGTTGTGGAGGGAAAAGGTCAAATTAGGACCGAAAATTAGTCAAAATCGAGGTTTATCAACTCCCAAAAAACATGTTACGTTCAAATTATTAGCGCAAGTGCACGGTGTCAGGTCTAACTAGCAACGGCAAGTATGGGTCGTATCCACAGGGAACTTGGTTTTACTCACCATGTTGACTGCAACACTCATTTCAGGCAGAGACTAATTCAGGTCGATGCATATGAATACTACATAAATTATCTAACTCAATGCTAGCAAAAAACTCAGGTTGGGATTCACCGCACTATTATGGTCTTTGGATCGAGCACTAAGTCTTGTGAATTCGCCAGCACAAATAGCTGAAGTGGAATGGCTACAAGTTAAAGCCTGTCTACACCTTTTCTCGAAGATCACAGGACTGGTTGAGCAACCCGAGTTATCTATTTTCATGGAACTAGAACCAACAGAACCACATAATCAGGTAACCTACAATTCCTAATTGAAAACCTAACTATTTTCGTGTTGAGTAATTCCATCGCTCACAAAGTGGCTCTAAGTAAACGATTCAACTTTCGTTGATATCCTAAACCCTAGTTACGAGCACGAATGCAACTTTCTCAGGCAATTCATCAAATATATGGCACGCTAAGTGAGAATTCAATCATAAACACAGGCATTCATTCACAACAACCTAGGATATAGATCCAAATTGCATAATAGGTGCTAATTGCAACCCAAGATAGGGGATTTAGCAACTAATCATTTCAATAATCACAATCACAAACAAGAAACTCAAAAACATGATTAAAGATGCAAACTTGGGTCAAGATCACAAAGTGAGAGAAAGGAAAACGTACTTTGATTGATTGCGAACGTCTATCGATCCAAGAACAAAGTTCTCAACCTTTAATTCAATTTAGATTGTTACTAAAGTATGGAGAAAAAGCCCTAGAAAAATAGCCTTACCTAGTTTTTCTAAAAACAAAAACTAAGATCGGTAATCGCCCATCGCAAAACTGGTTAAGACGGGAGAAAAATTGGGGATGCACAGTCGCGCCTAAACGCACAGGCACGCATGCATCCCAGAGATCGTCCACTGTTGAGGTCCACAGATGTACGCCGGGCTGAGCGCAGCTTTTTGCTTCAAGGCACGGTGGTGTGCACCCTGTAATCGACCGTGCGCGTGCAACAGTTACTAGTTCTGATTCTTTTGGTCCCTGGGGCTTCAACAAACCTTCATTCTTGTTGGAATTCAAATACTAATGCTCCCTCGGCAAGATACTTGTAAATTGAGAAATACCACTTGTAAGCACAAAATGAGCCAATGAAAGCATATTCACGCTCTTCTTGCCAAGATTAGTCAAGAGATTGTCGAGGAAAAAAGGCAAATCAGGACCGAAAATTAGGCAAAATCGAGGTTTATCAACTCCATAAAAACTTGTTACATTAAAGTTATTGGCGCAAGTGAACGGTGCCAGGTGTAACTAGCAACGGCAGGTACGGGTCGCATCCACAGGGAACTTGGTTTTACTCACTGGGTTGACTGCAACACTTAATTTAGGCAGAAACTGATTCAGGTTGATGAATATGAATACTACAGAATTTATCAAACTCAATGCTAGAAAAAATCTCAGGTTGGGATTCACCGCACTATTATTGTCTTTGGATCGAACACTAAGCCTTGCGAATTCGCCCACGCAAATAGCTGAAGTGGAATGGTAACAAGTTAAAGCATGTCTACGCCTTCTCTCGATGATCAATAGAGTGGTTGAGCAATCCTAGTTATCTATGTTCATGAAACAAGAATGAACAGAACCACAGAATCGGGTAACCTACAATTCCCAATTGAAAACTTAACTATTTTCATGTTGACTAATTCCATCACTCACAAAGTTGCTCTAAGTTAAGGATTCAAGTTTCGTTGATCTCCTAAACCCAAGTTAAGAGCATGAATACAACCCTCTCAGGCAATTCATCGAATATATGGCGTGCTAAGCGAGAATTCAATCATAAACACATGTAATCATTTACAAAAACCAAGGACATACATCCAAATTGCATAATAGGGGCTAATCCCAACCTAAGATAGGGGAATTAGCCACTAATCATTTCAATAATCTCAATCACAAACAATAAACTCAAAAACATCATTAAATGCAAACTTCGGTCAAGATCACAAAGTAAGAGAAAGGGAAACGTACTTTGATTAATTGCAAAGGTCTATCGATCCAAGAACAAAGTTCTCAACCTTTAATACAATCTAGATTGAGGCTAAAGTTTGGAAAAAAAGCCCTAGAAAAATCGCCCAACCTAGTTTTTCCAAAAACAAAAACTAAGGTTCGTAATCGCCCGTCGCAAAACTGGTAAAGTCGCGAGGAAAATTGGGGACGCACGGGCACCCGTGCGCCCCAGAGGTGCGCGGTTGAGGTGCGCGGCTTTGCACCACACTGTGCACAGCTTCTGGCTTCAAGGCATGGTGGTGCCTACCCTGCAATCCACCGTGCGCATGCAGCAGCTACTAGTTCTGATTCTTTTGGTCCCCGGGGGTTCATTAAACCTTCATTCTTGTTGGAATTCCAATACTAAAGCTCCCCTGGGCATGATACATGTAAATTGAGATATACCACTTGTGAGCCCAAAATGAGCTAATGAAAGCATATTCACCCACTTCTTGCCAAGATTAGTGAAGAGATTGTGAAGGAAGAAGGGCAAATTAGGACCGAAAATTAGTCAAAATTGAGGTTTATGAACTCCCCGAAAAATCGTTAGGGTTAAATTATTAGCGCAACTGCACTGTGCCAGGTCTAACTAGCAACGGCAAGTACTGGTCGCATCCATAGGGAACTTGGTTTTACTCACCAGGTTGACTGCAGCACTCATTTCAGGCAGAAACTGATTCAAGTCGATGAATATGAATACTACATAAATTATCTAAGTTAACGCTAGCAAAAAACTCAGGTTGGGATTCACCGCACTATTATGGTCTTTGGATCGAACAATAAGTCCTGTGAATTCGAACGCACAAATAGCTGAAGTGGAATGGCTACAAGTTAAAGCATGTCTACGGCTTCTCTCGAAGATCAATAGACTGGTTGAGCAACGCTAGTTATCTATTTTTATGGAACTAGAAACAACAGAACCATATAATCAGGTACCCTACAATTCGCAATTGAAAACCTAACTACTTTTATGTTGAGTAATTCCATCGCTCCCAAAGTGGCTCTAAGTAAAGGATTCAACTTTCGTTGATATCTTAAACCCTAGTTAAGAGCATGAATACAACTGTCTCAGGCAATTCATCGAATATATGGCATGCTAAGTGAGAATTCAATCATAAACATAGGCATTCATTCACAAAAACCTAGGATATAGATCCAAATTACATAATAGGGGCTAATCCCAACCCAGGATAGGGGATTTAGCAACTAATCATTTCAACAATCTCAATCACAAACAAGAAACTCAAAAACATGATTAAAGATGCAAACTTGGGTGAAGATCACACAGTGAGAGAAAGGGAAACGTACTTTGATTGATTGCGAACGTCTATCAATCCAAGAACAAAGTTCTCAACCTTTAATTCAATTTAGATTGATGCTAAAGTATGGAGAAAAGGCGATAGCAAAATCGCCTAACCTAGTTTTTCTAAAAATAAAATCTAAGATCTGTAACTGCCCCTTGCAAAACTGGTTAAGTTACGAGAAAAACTGGGAACGCACGGTCGTGCCTAAACGCACGAGTATCCGTGCATCCCAGAGATCGTGCACGATTGAGGTGCACGGTTGTGCGCCCGACTGTGCGCAGCATCTGCCTTTAAGGCACGGTGGTGTGCACCCTGCAATCGACTGTGCGCCTACAGCAGCTACTAGTTCTGACTCTTTTGGTCCATGGGGCTTCGTTAAACCTTCATTCTTGTTGGAATTCAAATACTAAAACTCCCCTGGGCAAGATACCTGTAAATTGAGAAATACAACTCGTAAGCACAAAATGAGCTAATGAAAGCATATTCACCCTCTTCTTGTCAAGATTAGCCAAGAGATTGTGGAGGAAAAAAAGGCAAATTAGGACCGAAAATTAGTCAAAAACGAGGTTTATCAACTCCCTAAAAACTTGTTACGTTAAAGTTATTAGCTCAAGTGAACGGTTTTATGTCTAACTAGCAACGGCAAGTACGGGTCGCATCCACAGGGAACCTGGTTTTACTCACTAGGTTGACTGCAGCACTTAATTCAGGCAGAAACTAATTCAGGTTGATGAATATGAATACTACGGAAATTACCTAACTCATTGCTAGTAAAAATCTCAGGTTGGGCATCACCGCACTATTATTGTCTTTAGATCGAACACTAAGTCTTGCAAATTCGCCCGCGCAAATAGCTGAAGTGGAATGGCTACAACTTAGAGCATGTCTACGCCTTCTCTCAATGATCAATAGAGTGGTTGAGCAATCCTAGTTATCTATTTTCATGAAACTAGAATGAACAGAACTACATAATTGGGTAACCTACAATTCCCAATTGAAAACCTAACTATTTTCAAGTTGACTCACAAAGTTGCTCTAAGTTAAGGATTCAAGTTTCGTTGATCTCCTAAACCCTTGTTAAGAGCATGAATACAGCCCTCTCAGGAAAATCATCGAATTTATGGCGTGCTAAGCGAGAATTCAATCATAAACACATGCAATCATCTACAACGACCAAGGACATAAATCAAAATTGCATAATAGGGGCTAATCCCAACAAAAGATAGGGGAATTAGACACTAATCATTTCAATAATCTCAATCACAAACAACAAACTCAAAAACATGATTAAAGATGCAAACTTGGGTCATGATCACAAAGTGAGAGAAAGGGAAACGTACTTTGATTGATTGCAAACGTCTATTGATCCAAGAACAAAGTTCGCAACCTTTAATTCAATTTAGATTGAGGGGAAAGTATGGAGAGAAAGCCCTAGAAAACGCGCCTAACCCAGTTTTTCTAAAAACAAAAACTAAGGTTTGTAACCGCCCGTTGCAAAACTGGTAAAGTCGAGAGAAAAATTGCGGACACAGGGTCGTGCCTAAACGCACGGGCACCCGTGCGTGCCGGAGGTGCGCGGCTGTGCACCCCACTGTGCTAAGCTTCTGGCTTCAAGGGACGGTGGTGCGCACCCTGTAATCGACCGTGCGCCTGCAGCAGCTACTAGTTTTAATTCTTTTGGTCCCCGGGGCTTCATTAAACCTTCATTCTTATCGGAATTCCAATACTAAAGCCCCCCTGGGCAAGATACCTGTAAATTCTGAAATACAACTTGTAAGCCCAAAATGAGCTAATGAAAGCATATTCACCCACTTCTTGCCAAGATTAGTCAAGAGATTGTTGAGGGAAAAGGTCAAATTAGAACCGAAAATTAGTCAAAATGGAGGTTTATCAACTCCCCAAAAACATGTTACGTTGAAATTATTAGCGCAAGTGCGCGGTGCAAGGTCTAACTAGCAACGGCAAGTACGGGTCCTATCCACAGAGAACTTGGTTTTACTCATCAGGTTGACTGCAACACTCATTTCAGGCAGAAACTGATTCAGGTCGATGAATATGAATACTACAGAAATTATCTAACTCAATGCTAGCAAAAAAGTAAGGCTGGGATTCACCGCTCTATTAGGGTCTTTGGATCGAGCACTAAGTCTTGTGAATTCGCCAGCACAAATAGCTGAAGTGGAATGGCTACAAGTTAAAGCCAGTCTACCCCTTTTCTCGAAGATCACAGGACTGGTTGAGCAACCCTAGTTATCTATTTTCATGGAACTAGAATCAACAGAAGCACATTATCGGGTAACCTACAATTCCCAATTGAAAACCTAACTATTT
>JACYFF010031954.1:64679479-64698473 GCA_017589665.1 Selenicereus undatus | reverse complement strand
TTGTGGAGGAAAAAAGGCAAATTAGGACCGAAAATTAGTCCAAATCGTGGTTTGTCAACTCCCTAAAAACTTGTCACGTTAAAGTTATTAGCACAAGTGAACGGTGCCTGGTGTAACTAGCAACGGCAAGTACGGGTTGCATCCACAGGGAACTTGGTTTTACTCACTAGGTTGACTACAACACTTAATTTAGGCAGAAACTGATTCAGGTTGATAAATATGAATACTACGGAATTTATCTAACTCAATGCTAGAAAAAATCTCAAGTTGGGATTCACCACACTATTATTGTCTTTGGGTCGAACACTAAGTCTTGCGAATTCGCCTGCTCAAATAGCTGAAGTGGAATGGCTAAAAATTAAAAGCATGTCTACGCCTTCTCTCGATGATCAATAGTGTGGTTGAGCAATCCGAGTCATCTATTTTCATGAAACAAGAATTAACAGAACCACAGAATCGAGTAACCTACAATTCCCAACTGAAAACCTAACTATTATCATGTTTAATAATTCCACCGCTCACAAAGTTGCTCTAAGTTAAGGATTCAAGTTTCGTTGATCTCCTAAACCCTAATTAAGAGCATGAATACAACCCTCTTAGGCAATTCATCGAATATATGGCGTGCTAAGTGAGAATTCAATCATAAACACATGCAATCATTTACAAAAACCAAGGACACACATCCAAATTGCATAATAGGGGCTAATCCCAACCTAAGATAGCGGAATTAGGCAGTAATCATTTCAATAATCTCAATCACAAACAACAAACTCAAAAACATGATTAAATGGAAACTTCGGTCAAGATCAAACAGTAAGAGAAACGGAAACATGCTTTGATTAATTGCAAACGTCTATCGATCCAAGAACAAAGTTCTCAACCTTTAATTCAATCTAGGCTGAGGCTAAAGTATTGAGAAAAAGCCCTAATAAAATTGCCTAACCTAGTTTTTCAAAAAACAAAAAAGATTTGTAACTGCCCGTCGCAAAACTGGTAAAGTCACGAGAAAAATTGGGGACGCACGGTCGTGCCTAAATGCACAGGCACCCGTGTGCCCCAAAGGTGCACGGTTGTGCGCCCCACTGTGCACAACTCCTGGCTTTAAGGCATGGTGGTGCCCACCCTGCAATCAACCCTGCACCAGCAGCAGCTACCAGTTCTGATTCTTTTGGTCCCCGGGGCATTAGTAAACCTTCATTCTTGTTGGAATTCCAATACTAAAGCTCCCCTGGGGCAAGATGCTCGTATATTGGGAAATACCACTTGTAAGCCCCAAATGAGCTACTGAAAGCATATTCACCCACTTCTTGTCAAGATTAGTCAAGAGATTGGGGAGGAACAAGGGCAAATTAGGACCGAAAATTAGTCAAAATCGAAGTTTATCAACTCCCCAAAAAATTGTTACGGTTAAATTATTAGCGCAAGTGCAGAGTGCCAGGTCTAGTTAGCAACGACAAGTATGGGTCGTATCCATAGGGAACTTGGTTTTACTCACCAGGTTGACTGCAACACTCATTTCAGGCAGAAACTGATTCAGCTCGACGAATATAATACTACAGAAATTATCTAATTTAACGCTAGCAAAAAACTCAGGTTGGGATTCACCGCACTATTATGGTCTTTGGATCGAACACTAAGTCTTGTGAATTCGAATGCACAAATAGCCAAAGTGGAATGGCTACAAGTTAAAGCATGTCTACGCCTTCTCTCGAAGATCAACAGACTGGTTGAGCAACGCTAGTTATCTATTTTCATGGAACTAGAATCAACAGAACCACATAATCAGGCAACCTACAATTCCCAATTGAAAACCTAACTAGTTTCAAGTTGAGTAATTCCATCGCTCATAAAGTGGCTCTAAGTAAAGGATTCAACTTTTGTTGATATCCTAAACCCTAGCTAAGAGCATGCATACAACTTTCTCAGGCAATTCATCGAATATATGGCACGCTAAGTGAGAATTCAATCATAAACAAAGGCATTCATTCACAAAAACCTAGGATATAGATCTAAATTACGTAATAGGGGCTGATCCCAACCCAGGATAGGGGATTTAGCAACTAATCATTTCAATAATCTCAATCAAAAACAAGAAACTCAAAAACATGGTTGAAGATGCAAACTTGGGTGAAGATCACAAAGTGGGAGAAAGGGAAACGTACTTTGATTGATTGCGAACGTCTATCGATCCAAGAACAAAGTTCTCAACCTTTAATTCAATCTAGATTGATGCTAAAGTATGGAGAAAAAGCCTTAGAAAAATCGCCTTACCTAGTTTTTCTAAAAACAAAAACTAAGATCTGTAACTGCCCCTCGCAAAACTGGTTAAGTTGCGAGAAAAACTTGGAAGGCACGACCGTGCCTAAACACACGAGCACGCGCGCATCCCAGAGATCGTGCACGATTGAGGTGCACGGTTGTGCGCCCGACTGTGCACAGCTTCTGCCTTCAACGCACGGTGGTGTGCACCCTGCAATCGACTGTGCGCCTGTAGCAGCTACTAGTTCTGATTTTTTGGTCCATGGGGCTTTGTTGAACCTTCATTCTTGTTGGAATTCAAACACTAAAGCTCCCCTGGGCAAGATACCTGTAAATTCAAAAATACAACTTGTAAGCACAAAATGAGCTAATGAAAGCATATTCACCCTCTTCTTGTCAAGATTAGTCAAGAGATTGTGGAGGAAAAAAAGGACAATTAGGACCGAAAATTAGTCACAATCGAGGTTTATCAACTCCCTAAAAACTTGTTATGTTAAAGTTATTAGCTCAAGTGAACGCTGCCAGGTTTAACTAGTTACGACAAGTACGGGTTGCATCCACAGGGAACTTGGTTTTACTCACTAGGTTGACTGCAGCACTTAATTCAGGCAGAAACTAATTCAGGTTGATAAATATGAATACTACGGAAATTACCTAACTCAATGCTAGTAAAATCTCAGGTTGGGAATCACCGCACTATTGTTGTCTTTGGATCGAACACTAAGTCTTGTAAATTGGCCCGCGCAAATAGCTGAAGTGGAATGGCTACAAGTTAAAGCATGTCTATGCCTTCTCTCGATGATCAATAGAGTGGTTGAGCAATCCTAGTTTTCTATTTTCATGAAACAAGAATGAACAGAACCACAGAATCAGGAGACCTACAATTCCCAATTGAAAACCTAACTATTTTCATGTTGAGTAATTCCATCGCTCACGAAGTTGCTCCAAGTTAAGCATTCTAGTTTTATTGATCTCCTAAACCATTGTTAAGAGCATGAATACAACCCTCTCAGGCAATTCATCGAATATATGACGTGCTAAGCGAGAATTCAATCATAAACACATGCGATCATTTACAACAACCAAGGACATAAATCCGAATTGCATAATAGGGGCTAATCCCAAAAAAAGATAGGGGAATTAGACACTAATCATTTCAATAATCTCAATCACAAACAACACACTCAAAAACATGATTAAAGATGCAAACATGGGTCATGATCGCAAAGTGAGAAAGGGAAACGTACTTTGATTGATTGCAAACGTCTATCGATCCAAGAACAAAGTTCTCAACCTTTAATTCAATTTAGATTGAGTGGAAAGTATGGAGAGAAAGCCCTAGACAAATCGCCTAACCTAGTCTTTGTAAAAACAAAAACTATGGTCTGTAACCGCCCGTCGAAAAACTGGTAAAGTCGCGAGAAAAATTGCCAACACAAGGTCGTGCCTAAATGCACGGGACCCGTGTGTCCCAGAGGGGCGCGGCTGTGCGCCCCATTGTGCACAGCTTATCGCTTCAAGGCACGGTGGTGCGCACCCCGCAATCGATCGCGCGCTTGCAGCAGCTACTAGTTCAAATTCTTTTGGTCCCCTGGGCTTCATTAAACCATCGTTCTTGTTGGAATTCCAATACTAAAGCCCCCCTGGGCAAGATACCTGTAAATTGAGAAATACCACTTGTAAGCCCAAAATGAGCTAATGAAAGCATATTCACCCACTTCTTACCAAGAGTAGTCAAGAGATTGTGGAGGGAAAAGGTCAAATTGGGACCGAAAATTTGTCAAAATCGAGGTTTATCAACTCCCCAAAAACTTGTTACGTTGAAATTATTATCACAAGTGCACGGTGCCAGGTCTAACTAGCAACGGCAAGCACGGGTCGTATCCACAGGGAACTTGGTTTTACTCACCAGGTTCGCTGTAACACTCATTTCAGGCAGAAACTGATTCAGGTCGGTGAATATGAATACTATAGAAATTATCTAACTGAATGCGAGCAAAAAACTCAGGTTGGGATTCACCGCATTGTTGTGGTCTTTGTATCGAAGACTAAGTCTTGTGAATTCGCCCGCACAAATAGCTGAAGGGGAATGGCTATAAGTTAAAGCCTGTCTACGCCTTCTCTCGAAGACCAAAAGACTGGTTGAGCAACCCTAGTTATCTATTTTCATGGAACTAGAATAAACATAACCACATAATCAGGTAACCTACAATTCCCAATTTAACACCTAACTATTTTCATGTTGAGTAATTCCATCGCTCACAAAGTGGCTCTAAGTAAAGGATTCAACTTTCGTTGATATCCTAAACCCTAGTTAAGAGCATGAATACAACTTTCTCATGCAATTCATCGAATATATGGCACGCTAAGTGAGAATTCAATCATCAATACAGGCATTCATTCACAACAACCTGGGATATAGATCCAAATCACATAATAGGGGCTAATCCCAACCCAAGATAGGGGATTTAGCAACTAATCATTTCAATAATCTCAATCACAAAAAAGAAACTCAAAAACATGGTTGAAGATGCAAACTTGGGTGAAGATCACAAGGTGAGAGAAAGGGAAACGTACTTTGATTTATTGCGAACGTCTATCGATCCAAGAACAAAGTTCTGAACCTGTAATTCAATCTAGATTGATGCTAAAGTATGGAGAAAAGGCCCTAGAAAAATCGCCTTACCCAGTTTTTCTAAAAACAAAAACTAAGATGAGTAACCGCCCGTCGCAAAACTGGTTAAGTCGCGAGAAAAATTGGGGACGCACGGTCACGCCTAAACGCACAGGCACCCATGCATCCCAGAGATCGTGCACGGTTGAGGTCCACGGTTGTACGCCCAGCTGTGCGTAGCTTTTGGCTTCAAGGCACGGTGGTGTGCACCCTGCAATCGACTGTGCGCCTGCAGCAGTTACTAGTTCTGATTCTTTTGGTCCCCGGGGCTTCATTAAACCTTAATTCTTGTTGGAATTCAAATACTAAAGCTACCCTGGGCAAGATACTTGTAAATTGAGAAATACCACTTGTAAGCACAAAATGAGCTAACGAAAGCATATTCACGCTCTTCTTGCCAAGATTAGACAAGAGATTGTGGAGGAAAAAAGGCAAATTAGGACCGAAAATTAGTCAAAATCGAGATTTATCAACTCCCTAAAAACTTGTTACGTTAAAGTTATTAGCGCAAGTGAACGGTGCCAGGTGCAAGTACGGGTCGCATCCACAGGTAACTTGGTTTTACTCACTAGGTTGAATGCAGCACTTAATTTACGCAGAAAGCGATTCAGGTTGATGAATATGAATACTACGGAATTTGTCTAACTCAATGCTAGAAAAAATCTCAGGTTGGGATTCACCGCACTATTATTGTCTTTGGATCGAACACTAAGTCTTGCGAATTCGGCCGCGCATATAGCTGAAGTGGAATGGCTACAAGTTAAAGCATGTCTACACCTTCTCTCGATGATCAATGGAGTGGTTGAGCAATCCTAGTTATCTGTTTTCACGAAACAAGAATGAACAGAACCATAGAATCGGGTAACCTACAATTCCCAATTGAAAAACTAACTATTTTCATGTTGAGTAATTCTGTCGCTCACAAAGTTGCTCTAAGTTAAGGATTCAAGTTTCGTTGATCTCCTAAACCCTAGTTAAGAGCACAAATACAACCCTCTCAGGGAATTCATAGAAAATATGGCGTGCTAAGTGAGAATTCAATCATAAACACATGTAATCATTTACACAAACCAGGGACATACATCCAAATTGCATAATAGCGGCTAATCCCATCCTAAGATAGGGGAATTAGCCACTAATCATTTCAAGAATCTCAAACACTAACAACAAGCTCAAAGACAAGATTAAATGCAACTTGGGTCAAGATCATAAAGTAAGAGAAAGGGAAACGTACTTTGATTAATTGCAAACGTCTATCGATCCAAGAGCAAAGTTCTCAACCTTTAATTAAATCTAGATTCAGCCTAAAGTATCAAGAAAAAGCCCAAGAAAAATCGCCTAACCTAGTTTTTCCAAAAACAAAAACTAAGATCTGTAACCGCCCGTTGCAAAACTGGTAAAGTCACGAGAAAAATTTGGGACGCACGGTCATGCCTAGACACACGGGCAATCGTGCGCCCCAGAGGTGCACGATTGAGGTGCACGGCTGTGCGCCCCACTGTGCACAGCTTCTGGCTTCAAGGCATGGTGGTGCCCACCTTGCAATCGACCGTGCGCCTGCAGCAGTTACTAGTTCTGATTCCTTCGGTCTCCGAGGCTTCATTAAACCTTCATTCTTGCTGGAATTCCAATACTAAAGCTCCCCTGGGCAAGGTACCTGTAAATTGAGAAATACCACTTGTAAGCCAAAAATGAGCTAACGAAAGCATATTCACCCACTACTTGCCAAGATTAGTCAAGAGATTGTCGAGGGAAAAGGTCAAATTAGGACCGAAAATTAGTCAAAATCGAGGTTTATCAACTCCCCAAAAACTTGTTACGTTGAAATTATTAGCGCAAGTGCACGGTGCCTGGTCTAACTAGCAATGGCAAGTACGAGTCGTATCCACAGGGAACTTGGTTTTACTCACCAGGTTCACTGCAACACTCATTTCAGGCAGAAACTGATTCAGGTCGAAGAATATGAATACTACAGAAATTATCTAACTCAATGCTACCAAAAAACTCAGGTTGGGATTCACCGCACTGTTGTGGTCTTTGGATCGAACACTAAGTCTTGTGAATTCACCCGCACAAATAGCTGAAGGGGAATGGCTACAAGTTAAAGCCTGTCTACGCCTTCTCTCGAAGATCAACAGATTGGTTGAGTAACCCTTGTTATCTATTTTCATGGAACTAGAATCAAGAGAACCACATAATCAGGCAACCTACAACTCCCAATTGAAAACCTAACTATTTTCATGTTGAGTAATTCCATCGCTCACAAAGTGGCTCTATGTAAAGGATTCAACTTTCGTTTATATCCTAAACCCTAGTTAAGGGCATGAATACAACTTTCTCAGGCAATTCATCGAATATATGGCACGCTAAGTCAGAATTCAATCATAAACATAGGCATTCATTCATGACAACCTAGGATATAGATCCAAATTACATAATAGGGGCTAATCCCAACCCAAGATAGAGGATTTAGCAACTAGTCATTTCAATAATCTCAATCACAAACAAGAAACTCAAAAACATGGTTAAAGATGCAAACTTGGGTGAAGATCACAAAGTGAGAGAAAGGGAAACGTACTTTGATTGATTGCGAACGTCTATCGATCCAAGAACAAAGTTCTTAACCTGTAATTCAATCTAGATTGATGCTAAAGTATGGAGAAAACGCCCTAGAAAAATCGCCTTACCCAGTCTTTCTAAAAACAAAAGCTAAGATCAGTAACCGCCCGTCGCAAAACTGGTTAAGTCGCGAGAAAAATTGGGGACGAACGGTCGCGCCTAAACGCACAGGCACCCATGCATCCCAGAGATCGTGCACGGTTGAGGTCCACGGTTGTACACCCGGCTGTGTGTAGCTTTTGGCTTCAAGGCACGGTGGTGATCACCCTGCAATCGACCGTGCGCCTACAGCAATTACTAGTTCTCATTCTTTTGGTCCCCAAGGCTTCATTAAACCTTCATTCTTGTTGGAATTCAAATACTAAAGCTCCACTGGGTAGGATACTTGTAAATTGACAAATACCACCTGTATGCACAAAATGAGCTAACGAATGCATATTCACGCTCTTCTTGCCACGATTAGTGAAGAGATTCTGGAGGAAAACAGGAAAATTAGGACCGAAAATTAGTCAAAACCAAGATTTATCAACTCCCTAAAAACTTGTTACGTTAAAGTTATTAGCGAAAGTGAACGGTGCCAGGTGCAACTAGCAATGGCAAGTACGGGTCGCATCCACAGGGAACTTGGTTTTACTCACTAGGTTGACTGCAACACTTAATTCAGGCAGAAACTGCATAAGGTTGGTGAATACGAATACTACGGAATTCATCTAACTCAATGCCAGAGAAAATCTCAGGTTGGGATTCACCGCACTATTATTGTCTTTGGATCAAACACTAAGTCTTGCGAATTCACCCGCGCAAATAGCTGAAGTGGAATGGCTACAAGTTAAAGAATGTCTACGCCTTCTCTCGATCATCAATAGAGTGGTTGTGCAATCCTACTTATCTATTTTCACGAAACAAGAATGAACAGAACCACATAATCGGGTAACCTACAATTCCCAATTGAAAACCTAACTATTTTCATGTTGAGTAATTTCATCGCTCACAAAGTTGCTCTAAGTTAAGGATTCAAGTTTCGTTGATCTCCTAAACCCTAGTTAAGAGCATGAATACAACCCTCTCAGGCAATTCATCGAATATATGGCGTGCTAAGCGAGAATTCAATCATAAACACATGCAATCATTTACAAAAACCAAGGACATACATCCAAATTGCATAATAGGGGCTAATCCCAACCTAAGATAGGGGAATTAGCCACTAATCATTTCAATAATCTCAATCAGAAACAACAGACTCAAAAAATTGATTAAATGGAAACTTCGGTCAAGATCACAAAGTAAGAGAAAGGGAAACGTACTTCGATTAATTGGAAACGTCTATCGATCAAAGAACAAAGTTCTCAACCTTTAATACAATCTAGATTGAGGCTAAAGTATGGAGAAAAAGCCCTAGATAAATCACCTAACCTAGTTTTTCCAAAGACAAAAACAATTATATGTAACCGCCCGTCGCAAAATTGGTAAAGTCGCGAGAAAAATTGGGGACGCACGGTCGTGCCTAAATCCACGGGCACCCGTGCACCCCAGAGGTGCACGGCTGTGCACCCCACTCTGCACAGCTTCTGGCTTCAAGGCAAGGTGGTTCCCACCTTCATATCAACCGTGCGCCTGCAGCAGCTACTAGTTCTGATTCTTTTGGTCCCCGGGGCTTTACTAAACCTTCATTCTTGTTGGAATTCAATTACTAAAGCTCCCCTGGGCAAGATACCTGTAAATTGAGAAATACCACTTGTAAGCCCAAAATGAGCTAATGAAAGCATATTCACCCACTTCTTGCCAAGATTAGTCAGGTGATTGTGGAGGAAGAAGGGCAAATTAGGACCGAAAATTAGTCAAAATCGAGGTTTATCAACTCCCCAAAAAATTGTTACGTGTAAATCATTAGCGCAAGTGCACGGTGCCAGGTCTAACAAGCAATGGGAACTACGGGTCGTATCTATAGGGAACTTGGTTTTACTCACCAGGTTGACTGCAGCACTCATTTTAGGCAGATACTGATTCAGGTCGATGAATATGAATACTATAGAAATTATCTAACTCAACGCTACCAAAAAACTCAGGTTGGGATTCACCGCACTATTATGGTCTGTAGATCGAACACTAAGTCTTGTGAATTCGAACGCACAAATGGCTAAAGTGGAATGGCTACAAGTTAAACCATGTCTGCGCCTTCTGTCGAAGATCAACAGACTGGTTGAGCAATGCTAGTTATCTATTTTCGTGGAACTAGAATCAACAGAACCACATAATCAGGTAACCTACAATTCCCAATTGCAAACCTAACTATTTTCATGTTGAGTAATTCCATCGCTCACAAGGTGGCTCTAAGTAAAGGATTCAACTTTCGTTGATATCCTAAACCCTAGTTAAGAGCATGAATACAACTTTCTCCGACAATTCATCGAATATATGGCACGCTAAGTGAGAATTCAATCATAAACACAGGCATTCATTCACAAAAACCTAGGATATAGATCCAAATTACATAATAGGGGCTAATCCCAACCCAGGATAGGGGATTTAGCAACTAACCATTTCTATAATCTCAATCACAAACAAGAAACCCAAAAACATGATTAAATATGCGAACTTGGGTCAAGATCACAAAGTGAGAGAAAGGGAAACATACTTTGATTGATTGCGAACGTCTATCGATCCAAGAACAACGTTCTCAACCTTTAATTCAATTTAGATTGATGCTAAAGTATGGAGAAAAGGCGATAGAAAAATCGCCGAACCTAGTTTTTCTAAAAACAAAATCTAAGATCTGTAACTACCCCTCACAAAACTAGTTAAGTTGCAAGAAAAACTGGGAATGCAAGGTCGTGCCTAAACGCACAGGCACCCGTGCATCCCAGAGATCATGCACGATTGAGGTGCACGGTTGTACGCCCGACTGTGCGCAACTTCTGCCTTCAAGGCACGGTGGTGTGCACCCTGCAATCGACCGTGCGCCTGCAGCAGTTACTAGTTCTGATTCTTTTGGTCCGCGGAGCTTCATCAAACCTTCATTCTTGTTGGAATTCAAATACTAAAGCTCCCCTGGGAGGGATAATTGTAAATTGAGAAATGCCACCAGTAAGCACAAAATGAGCTAAGGAAAGCATATTCACGCTCTTCTTGCCATGATTAGTGAAGAGATTGTGGAGGAAAAAAGGCAAATTAGGACCGAAAATAAGTCAAAATCGAGATTTATCAACTCCATAAAAACTTGTTACGTTAAAGTTATTAGCGCAAGTGAACGGTGCTAGGTGCAACTAGCAATGGCAAGTATGGGTCGCATCCACAGGGAACTTGGTTTTACTCACTAGGTTGACTGCAACACTTAATTTAGGCAGAAACTACTTGAGGTTGGTGAATATGAATACTACGGAATTTATCTGACTCAATGCTAAAGAAAATCCCAGGTTGGCATTCACCGCACTATTATTGTCTTTGGATCGAACACTAAGTCTTGCGAATTTGCCTGCACAAATACCTGAACTGGAATGGCTACAAGTTAAAGCATGTCTACGCCTTCTCTCGATCATCAATAGAGTGGTTGTGCAATCCTAGTTATCCATTTTCAAGAAACAAGAATGAACAGAACCACATAATCGGGTAACCTACAATTCCCAATTGAAAACCTAACTATTTTCATGTTGAGTAATTTCATTGCTCACAAAGTTGCTCTAAGTTAAGGATTCAAGTTTCGTTGATCTCCTAAACCCTAGTTAAGAGCATGAATACAACCCTCTCAGGCAATTCATCGAATATATGGCGTGCTAAGCGAGAATTCAATCATAAACACATGCAATCATTTACAAAAACCAAGGACATACATCCAAATTGCATAATAGGGGCTAATCCCAACCTAAGATAGGGGAATTAGCCACTAATCATTTCAATAATCTCAATCAGAAACAAGAAACTCAAAAACATAATTAAATGGAAACTTCGGTCAAGATCACAAAGTAAGAGAAAGGGAAACGTACTTTGATTAATTGGAAACGTCTATCGATCAAAGAACAAAGTTCTCAACCTTTAATACAATCTAGATTGAGGCTAAAGTATGGAGAAAAAGCCCTAGATAAATCACCTAACCTAGTTTTTCCAAAGACAAAAACAATTATATGTCACCGCCCGTCGCAAAATTGGTAAAGTCGCGAGAAAAATTGGGGACGCACGGTCGTGCCTAAATCCACGGGCACCCGTGCGCCCCAGAGGTGCACGGTTGAGGTGCACGGCTGTGCGCCCCACTATGCACAGCTTCTGGATTCAAGGCATGGTGGTGCCCACCCTGCAATCAACCGTGCGCCTGCAGCAACTACTAGTTCTGATTCTTTTGGACCCCGGGGCTTTATTAAACCTTCTTTCTTATTGGAACTCCAATACTAAAGCTCCCCTGGGAAAGATACCTGTAAATTGAGAAATACCACTTGTAAGCCCAAAATGAGCTAATGAAAGCATATTCACCCACTTCTTGCCAAGATTAGTCAGGTGATTGTGGAGGAAGAAGGGCAAATTAGGACCGAAAATTAGTCAAAATCGAGGTTTATCAACTCCCCAAAAAATTGTTACGTTTAAATTATTAGCGCAAGTGCACGGTGCCAGGTCTAACAAGCAATGGGAACAACGGGTCGTATCTATAGGGAACTTGGTTTTACTCACCAGGTTGACTGCAGCACTCATTTTAGGCAGAAACTGATTCAGGTCGATGAATATGAATACTATAGAAATTATCTAACTCAACGCTACCAAAAAACTCAGGTTGGGATTCACCGCACTATTATGGTCTGTAGATTGAACACTAAGTCTTGTGAATTCGAACGCACAAATAGCTAAAGTGGAATGGCTACAAGTTAAAGCATGTCTGCGCCTTCTCTCGAAGATCAACAGACTGGTTGAGCAATGCTAGTTATCTATTTTCGTGGAACTAGAATCAACAGAACCACATAATCAGGTAACCTATAATTCCCAATTGAAAACCGAACTAGTTTCTTGTTGAGTAATTCCATCGCTCACAAAGTGGCTCTAAGTAAAGGATTCAACTTTTGTTGATATCCTAAACCCTAGTTAAGAGCATGAATACAAATTTCTCAGGCAATTCATCGAATATATGGCACGGTAAGTGAGAATTCAATCTTAAACACATGCATTCATTCACAAAAACCTAGGATATAGATCCAAATTACATAATAGGGGCTAATTCCAGCCCAGGATAGGGGATTTAGCAACTAATCATTTCTATAATCTCAATCACAAACAAGAAACCCAAAAAAATGATTAAAGATGCAAACTTGGGTCAAGATCACAAAGTGAGAGAAAGGGAAACGTACTTTGATTGATTGCGAACGTCTATTGATCCAAGAACAAACTTCTCAACCTTTAATTCAATTTAGATTGATGCTAAAGTATGGAGAAAAGGCGATAGAAAAATCGCCGAACCTAGTTTTTCTAAAAACAAAATCTAAGATCTGTAACTGCCCCTCATAAAACTTGTTAAGTTGCAAGAAAATCTGGGAACGCAAGGTCGTGCCTAAACGCACAGGCACCCGTGCATCCCAGAGATCATGCACGATTGAGGTGCACGGTTGTACGCCCGGCTGTGCGCAACTTCTGCCTTCAAGGCACGGTGGTGTGCACCCTGCAATCGACCGTGCGCCTGCAGCAATTACTAGTTCTGATTCATTTGGTCCGCGGAGCTTCATCAAACCTGCATTCTTGTTGGAATTCAAATACTAAAGCTACCCTAGGCAGGATACTTGTAAATTGAGAAATACCACTTGTAAGCACAAAATGAGCTAATGAAAGCATATTCACGCTCTTCTTGCCAAGATTAGTTAAGAGATTGTGGAGGAAAAAAGGCAAATTAGGACCGAAAATTAGTCCAAATCGAGGTTTATCAACTCCCTAAAAACTTGTTACGTTAAAGTTATTAGCACAAGTGAATGGCTACAAGTTAAAGTATGTCTACGCCTTCTCTCGATGATCAATAGAGTCGCTGAGCAATCCTAGTTATCTATTTTCACGAAACAAGAATGAACAGAACAACAGAATCGAGTAACCTACAATTTCCAATTGAAAACCTAACTTTTTTTTCATGTTGAGTAATTCCATCGCTCACAAAGTTGCTCTAAGTTAAGGATTCAAGTTTCATTGATCTCCTAAACCCTAGTTAAGAGCATGAATAAAACCTTCTCAGGCAATTCATCGATTATATGGCGTGCTAAGCGAGAATTCAATCATAAACACATGCAATCATTTACAAAAACCAAGGACACACATCCAAATTGCATAACAGGGGCTAATCCAAACCTAAGATAGGGGAATTAGCCACTAATCATTTTTATATCTCAATCACAAACAACAAACTCAAAAACATGATTAAATGCAAACTTGGGTCAAGATCTCAAAGTAAGAGAAAAAGAAACGTACTTTGTTTAATTGGAAACGTCTATCGATCCAAGAACAAAGTTCTCAACCTTTAATTCAATCTAGATTGAGGCTAAAGTATGGAGAAAAAGCCCTAGATAAATCAGCTAACCTAGTTTTTCCGAAAACAAAAACAAAGATATGTAACCGCCCGTCGCAAAACTGGTAAAGTCGCGAGAAAAATTGGGGACGCACGGTCGTGGCTAAACGCACGGGCACACGTGCGGCCCAGAGGTGCACGGTTAAGGTGCACAGCTGTGCGCCCCACTGTGCACAGCTTTTGGCTTGAAGGCTTGATGGCGCCCACCATGCAATCGACCGTGCGCCTGCAGCAGTTACTAGTTCTGATTCTTTCGGTCTCCCGGACTTCATTAAACCTTCATTCTTGCTGGAATTCCAATACTAAAGCTCCCCTGGGCAAGATACCTGTAAATTGAGAAATACCACTTGTAAGCCAAAAATGAGCTAATGAAAGCATATTCACCCACTTCTTGCCAAGATTAGTCAAGAGATTGTCGAGGGAAAAGGTAAAATTAGGACCGAAAATTAGTCACAATCGAGGTTTATCAACTCCCCAAAAACTTATTACGTTGAAATTATTAGCGCAAGTGCACGATGCCAGGTCTAACTAGCAACGGCAAGTACGGGTCGTATCCATAGGGAACTTGGTTTTACTCACCAGGTTGACTGGAACACTCATTTCAGGCAGAAACTGATTCAGGTCGATGAATATGAATACTACAGAAATTATCTAACTTAATGCTAGCAAAAAACTCAGGTTGGGATTCACCGCACTGTTGTGGTCTTTGGATCGAACACTAAGTCTTGTGAATTCACCCGCACAAATAGCTGAAGGGGAGTGGCTACAAGTTAAAGCCTGTCTACGCCTTCTCTCAAAGATCATCAGAGTGGTTGAGCAACCCTAGTTATCTATTTTCATGGAACTAGAATCAACAGAACAACATAATCAGGTAACCTACAATTCCCAATTGAAAACCTAACCAGTTTCATGTTGAGTAATTCCATCGCTCACAAAGTGGCTCTAAGTAAAGGATTCAACTTTTGTTGATATCCTAAACCTTAGTTAAGAGCATGAATACAACTGTCTCAGGCAATTGATCGAATATATGGCACGCTAAGTGAGAATTCAATCCTAAACACAGGCATTGATTCACAAAAACCTCGGATATAGATCCAAATTATATAATAGGGGCTAATCCCAACCGAAGATACGGGATTTAGCAACTAATCATTTCAATAATCTCAATCACAAACAAGAAACTCAAAAACATGATTAAAGATGCAAACTTGGGTCAAGATCACCAAGTGAGAGAAAGGGAAACGTACATTGATTGATTGTGAACGTCTATTGATCTAAGAACAAAGTTCTCAACCTTTAATTCAATTTAGATTGATGCTAAAGTATGGAGAAAAAGCCCTAGAAAAATCGCCTGACCTAGTTTTTCAAAAAAGAAAAACTAAGATCTGTAACCGCCAATCGTAAAACCGCTTAAGTCGCGAGAAAAATTGGGTACGCACGGTCGCGCCTAGGTGCACGGGCACCCGTGCATCCCTGAGATCATGACCGATTGAGGTGCACGGTTGTGCACCCAACTACGCGCAACTTCTGCCTTCAAGGCACAGTGGTGTGCACCCTGCAATCGACTATGCGCCTGCAGCAGCTTTTAGTTCTTATTCTTTTGGTCCCTGGGGCTTCGTTAAACCTTCATTCTTATTGGAATTCAAACACTAAAGCTCCCCTGGGCAAGATACCTGTAAATTGCGAAATACCACTTGTAAGCACAAAATGAGCTAACGACAGCATATTCACCCTCTTCTTGTCAAGATTAGTCAAGAGATTGTGTAGGAAAAAAAGGCAAATTAGCACTGAAAATTAGTCAAAATCGAGGTTTGTGAACTCCCTAAAAACTTGTTGCGTTAAAGTTATTAGCGCAAGTGAACGGTGCCAGGTCTAACTAGCAAGGGCAAGTACGTGTCGCATCCACAGGGAACTTGGTTTTACTCACTAGGTTGACTGCAACACTCAATCTAGGAAGAAACTAATTCAGATTGGTGAATACGAATACTATAGAAATTATCTAACTCAACGCTAATAAAAATCTCAAGTTGGGATTCACTACACTGTTATTGTCTTTGGATCGAACATCAAGTCTTGCGAATTCGCCCGCGCAAATAGAGTGGTTGAGCAATCCTAGTTATCTATTTTCATGAAACAAGAATGAACAAAACCAATGAATTGGATAACCCACAATTCCCAATTGAAAACCTAACTATTTTCATGTTGAGTAATTCCATCGCTCACAAAGTTGCTCTAAGTTAAGGGTTCAAGTTTCGTTAATCTCCTAAACCCTAGCTAAGAGCATGAATACAACCCCCTCAGGCAATTCATCGAATATATGGCGTGCTAAGTGAGAATTCAATCATAAACACATGCAATCATTTACAACAAAGGACATAAATCCAAATTGCGTAATAAGGGCTAATCCCAACAAAAGATGGGGGAATTAGACACTAATCATTTCAATAATCTCAATCACAAACAACAAACTCAAAAACATGATTAAAGATGCAAACTTGGGTCAAGATCACAAAGTGAGAGAAAGGGAAACGTACTGTGATTGATTGCAAATGTCTATCGATCCAAGAACAAAGTTCTCAACCTTTAATTCACTTTAGATTAAGGCTAAAGTATGGAGAAAAAACCTTAGAAAAATCGCCTAACCCAGTTTTTCTAAAAACAAAAACTAAGGTCTGTAACCGCCCATCGCAAAACTGGTACAGTCGCGAGAAAAATTGCGGACGCACGGGGTCTTGTGCTCCCCACTGTGCACAGCTTCTGGCTTCAAGGCACGCTGGTGCGCACCCTGCAATCGACTGTGCGCCTGCAGCAGCTACTAGTTCTACTTCTTTTGGTCCCCGGGGCTTCATTAAACCTTCATTCTTGTTGGAATTCCAATACTAAAGCCCCCCAGGGCGAGATACCTGTAAATTGAGAAATACCACTTGTAAGCCCAAAATGAGCTAATGAAAGCATATTCGCCCACTTCTTGCCAGGATTAGTCAAGAGATTGTGGAGGGAAAAGGTCAAATTAGGACTGACAATTAGTCAAAATTAGGGTTTATCAACTCCCCAAAAACTCGTTATGTTGAAATTATTAGCGCAAGTGCACGGTGCCAGGTCTAACTAGCAACGATAAGTACGGGTCGTATCCAGAGGGAACTTGATTTTACTCACCAGGTTGACCACAGCACTCATTTCAGGCAGAAACTGATTCAGGTCGATGAATATGAATAGTACAGAAATTATCTAACTCAATGCTAGCAAAAAACTCAGGTTGGGATTCACCGCACTGTTATGGTCTTTGGATCGAACACTAAGTCTTGTGAATTCGCCCGCACAAATAGCTGATGGGGAATGGCTATAAGTTAAAGCCTATCCACGCCTTTTCTTTAGGATCAACATACTGGTTGAGGAACCCTAGTTATCTATTTTCATGGAACTAGAATCAATAGAACCACATAATCAGGTAACCTACAATTCCCAATTGAAAACCTAACTATTTTCATGTTGAGTAATTCCATTGCTCCCAAAGTGGCTCTAAGTAAAGGATTCAACTTTCGTTGATATCCTAAACCCTAGTTAAGAGCATGAATACAACTTTCTCCGGGAATTCATCCAATATATGGCACGCTAAGTGAGAATTCAATCATAAACACAGGCGTTCATTCACAAAAGCCTAGGATATAGATCCAAATTACGTAATAGGGGCTAATCCCAACCTAAGATAGGGGATTTAGCAACTAATCATTTCAATAAGCTCAATCACAAACAACAAACTCAAAAACATGATTAAAGATGCAAACTTGGGTCAAGATCACAAAGTGAGAGAAAGGGAAACGTACTTTAACTGATTGCGAACGTCTATCGATCCAAGAACAAAGTTCTCAACCTTTAATTCAATTTAGATTGATGCTAAAGTATCGAGAAAAAGACCTAGAAAAATCGCCTAACCTACTTTTTCTAAAAAGAAACACTAAGATCTGCAACCCCCTACCAAAACTGGTTAAGTCGCGAGAAAAATTGGGTACGCACGGTCCCGCCTAGGCGCACGGGCACCCGTGCATCCCAGAGATCGTGCACGATTGAGGTGCACGGTTGTGCGCCCGACTGTGTGCAGCTTCTGCCTTCAACGCACGGTGGTGTGCACCCTGCAATCGACTGTGCGCCTGCAGTAGCTGCTCGTTCTGATTCTTTTGGTCCCTGGGGCTTCGTTAAACCTTCAAGGCATGGTGGTGTGCACCCTGCAATCGACTGTGCGCCTGCAGTAGCTACTAGTTCTAATTCTTTTGGTCCCTGGGGCTTCGTTAAACCGTCATTCTTGTTGGAATTCAAATACTAACGCTTCCCTGGGCAAGATACCTGTAAATTGAGAAATACCACTTATAAGAACAAAATGACCTAACGAAAGCGTATTCACCCTCTTCTTGTCAAGATTAGTCAAGAGACTGTGGAGGAAAAAAAGGCAAACTAGCACCGAAAATTAGTCAAAATCGAGGTTTATCAACTCCCTAAAAACTTGTTACGTTAAAGTTATTAGCGCAAGTGAACGGTGCCAGGTCTAACTGTCAACGGCAAGTACGGGTCGCATCCACAGGGAAATTGGTTTTACTCACTAAGTTGACTACAACACTCAATTCAGGTAGAAACAAATTCAGGTTGATGAATATGAATACCACGGAAATTATCTAACTCATTGCTAGTAAAAATCTCAGGTTGGCATTCATCGCACTATTATTGTCTTTGGATTGAACACTAAGTCTTGCGAATTCGCCCGAGTAAATAGCTACAGTGGAATGGCTACAAGTTAAAGCATGTCTATGCCTTCTCTCGATGATCAATAGAGTGGTTGAGCAATTCGAGTTATCTATTTCATGAAACAAGAACGAACAGAAGCACAGAATCGGGTAACCTACAATTCCCAATTGAAAACCTAACTATTT
>JACYFF010031954.1:64607916-64632880 GCA_017589665.1 Selenicereus undatus | reverse complement strand
TAAGAGCAAGAATACAACCCTCTCTAGGCAATTCATCGAATATATGGCACGCTAAGTGAGAATTCAATCATAAACACAGGCATTCATTTAAAAAAACCAAGAACATAGATCCAAATTGCATAATAGGGGCTCATTCGAACCCAACATAGGGGATTTAGCCACTAATCATTTCAATAATCCCAATCGCAGACAAGAAACTCCAAAACCTGATTGAAAACGCAAAGTTGGGTCAAGATCACAAAGTGAGAGAAAGGTAAACGTACTTTGATTGATTGCCAATGCCTATCGATTTAAGGACAAAGTTCTCAGCCTTTAATTCAATCTAGATTGATGCTAAAGTGTGGAGAAAAAGCCCTATAAAAATCACCTAACCCAGTGTCTCTGAAAACAAAAACTAAGATCTGTAACCGCCCCTCGCAAAACTTGTTAAGTCGCGAGAAAAACTTAGGACGCACGGCGGTGCCCAAACGCACGGGCACCCGTGCATCCAAGACATCGTGCACGGTTGAGCGGCAGACTGTGCGCAGCTTGTGGCTTCAAGGCACGGTCGTGCGCACCCAGCAATCGACCGTGCGCCTGCAGCAGCTACTAGTTCTGATTCTTTTGGTGCACAGGGCTTGATTAAACCTTCATTCTTATCGAAATTCCAATACTAAAGCTCCCCTTTTCGGCAGAATTGGTAAAACCCTCTCATTTGTGGGCAAGATACCTGAAAATTGAGAAATACCACTTGTATGCACAAAATGAGCTAATGAAAGCATATTCACCCTCTTCTTGCCAGGATTAGACAGTAGATTGTGGAGGAAAAAGGGAAAATTAGGACCGAAAATAAGTCGAAATCGACGTTTATCAACTACCGAAAAACTTGTTACGTTAAAATTAATAGCTCAAGTGCACTGCGACAATTGTAACTAGCAACCGCAAGTACGGGTCGTATCCATAGGGAACTTGGTTTTACGCCCCAGGTTTACTGCAGCGCTCAATTCAGGTAGCAACTTGTTCAGGTCGATAAATTTTAATACTACAGAAATTATCTACGTCAACGCTAGCAGAAAACTCAGGTTGGGATTCGCCACACTATTATGGTTTTTGGATCGAACACTAAGTCTGTTGAACTCGCCCGCACAAATAGCTGAAGTGGAACGGTTACCTGTTAAAGCATCTCTATGCCTTCTCTCGAAGAACAATAGACCGGTTGAGCAATCCTAGTAATCTATTTTCATGATAGTAGAATCAATAGAGCCACAGAATCGGGTAAACTACAATTCCCAATTGAAAACCTAACTATTTTCATGTTAGGTAATTCCATCGCTCACAAAGTGGCTCTAAGTTAAGGATGCAACTTTCATCGATCTCCTAAACCCTTGTTAAGAGCATGAATACAACCCTCTCTAGGCAATTCATCGAATATATGGAACGCTAAGTGAGAATTCAATCATAAACACAGGCATTCATTTAAAAAAACCAAGGACATAGATCCAAATTACATAATAGGGGCTCATTCGAACCCAAGATAGGGGATTTAGCCACTAATCATTTCAATAATCACAATCGCAGACAAGAAACTCCAAAACCTAATTGAAAATGCAAAGTTGGGTCAAGATCACAAAGTTAGAGAAAGGGAAACGTACTTTGATTGATTGCCAATGCCTATCGATCCAAGAACAAATTTCTCAGCCTTTAATTCAATCTAGATTGACGCTAAAGTGTGGAGAAAAAGCCCTATAAAAATCACCTAACCCAGTTTCTCTGAAAACAAAAACTAAGATCTGTAACCGCCCCTCGCAAAACTTGTTAAGTCGCGAGAAAAACTGAGGACGCACGGTGGTGCCTAAACGCACGGGCACCCGTGCATCACAGAGATTGTGCGCGGTTGAGGTGCACGGTTGTGCGCCTGACTGTGTGCAACTTTTGGTTTTAAGGCACGGTCGTGCGCACCCAGCAATCGACCGTGCGCCTGCAGCAGCTACGAGTTCTGATTCTTTTGGTCCCCAGCACTTCATTAAACCGTCATTCTTATCGGAATTCCAATACAAAAGCTCCCTTTTCGGCGAAATTGTTAAAACTCTCTCATTTGTGGGCAAGATACCTGAAAATTGAGAAATTCCACTTGTATGCAAAAAATGAGCTAATGAAAGCATATTCACCCTCTTCTTGCCAGGATTAGACAGTAGATTGTGGAGGAAAAAGGGAAAATTAGGACCGAAAATCAGTCGAAATCGACGTTTATCAACTCCCCAAAAACTTGTTACGTTAAAATTATTAGCGCAAGTGCACGACCACAGTTGTAACTAGCAACCGCAAGTACGGGTCGTATCCGTAGGGAAGTTAGTTTTACGCACCAAGTTGACTGCAACGCTCAATTCAGGCAGAAACTTATTCGGGTCGATAAATTTGAATACTACAGAAATTATCTACGTCAACGCTAGCAGAAAACTCAAGTTGGGATTCGCCACCCTATTATGGTGTTTGGATCGAAAACTAGGTCTTGTGAACTCGCCCGCACAAATAGCTGAAGTGGAACGGCTACCGGTTAAAGTATCTCTATGCCTTCTCTCGAAGAACAATTGACCGGTTGAGAAATCCTAGTTATCTATTTTCATGATACTGGAATCAACGGAGCGAGAGAATCGGGTAATCTACAATTCCCAATTGAAAACCTAACTATTTTCATGTTGAGTAATTCCATCGCTCACAAAGTGGCTCTAAGTTAAGGATTCAACTTTCATTGATCTCCTAAACCCTAGTTAAGAGTGTGAATACAACCCTCTCTAGGCAATTCATCGAATATATGGCACGCTAAGTTAGAATTCAATCATAAACACAGGCATTCATTTACAAAAACCAAGGACGTAGATCTAAATTACATAATAGGGGCTCATTCGAACCCAAGATAGGGGATTTAGCCACAAATCATTTCAATAATCTCAATCACAGACATGAAACTCAAAAACCTGATTGAAAATGCAAACTTGGGTCAAGATCCCAAAGTGAGAGAAAGGGAAATGTACTTTGATTGATTTCCAATGCCTATCGATCCAAGGACAAAGTTCTCAGCCTTTAATTCAATGTAGATCGACGCTAAAGTATGGAGAAAAAGCCCTACAAAAATCGCCTAACCTAGTTTTTCTGAAGACAAAAACTAAGAGCTTTAACCGCCCATCGTAAAACTTGTTAAGTGGCAAGAAAAACTTGGGATGCATGGTCGTGCCTAAATGCACGGGCACCCGTGGATCCTGGAGATCGTGCACGGTTGAGGTCCACGATGGTGCGCCTGACTGTGCACAGCTTCTGGCTTCAAGGCACTGTCGTGCGCACCCTGCAATCGACCATGCGCCTATAGCAGCTACTAGTTTTGGTTCTTTTGGTCCCCACGGCTTCATTAAACCTTTATTCTTGTAGGAATTCCAATACTAAAGCTCCCCTTTTTGGCAAAATTGGTAAAACTCTCTCATTTCTGGGCAAGATACCTGAAAATTGAGAAATACCACTTGTAAGCAAAAAATGAGAAATGAAAGCATATTTACCCTCTTCTTGCCAAGATCAGTTAAGAGATGGTGGAGGAAAAAGGGCAAATTAAAACCGAAAATCAGTCAAAATCGAGGTTTATCTACTCCCCAAATACTTATTACGTTAAAATTATTAGTGCAAGTGCATAGTGATAGTTGTAACTTGCAACCGCAAGTACGGGTCGTATCCATAGGGAAATTGGTTTACGTACCTTGTTGACTGCAGCGCTCAATTCAGGCGGAAGCTTATTCAGGTCTATAAATTTGAATACTATGGAAATTATCTTAGCTAACGCTAGCAAAAAACTCAGGGTGGGATTCGCCGCACTATTATTGTCTTTGGATCGAACACTAAGTCTTGTGAACTCGCCCCCTCAAATAGCGGAAGTGGAATGGCTACCAGTTAAAGCATCTCCATGCCTTCTCTTGAAGAACAATAGACCAGTTGAGCAATCCTAGTTATCTATTTTCATGAAACTAGAATCAACGGAGCCACAGAATCGGGTAACCTACAATTCCCAATTGAAAACTTAACTATTTTCATGTTGAGTAATTCCATCGCTCACAAAATGGCTCTAAGTTAAGGATTCAACTTTCGTTGATCTCCTAAACCCTAGTTAAGAGCATGAATACAACCGTCTCTAGGCAATTCATCGAATATATGGCACGTTAAGTGAGAATTCAATCAAAAACACAGGCATTCATTTACAAAAACCAATGACATAGATCCAAATTACATAATAGGGGCTAATCCGAACCCAAGATAAGGGATTTAGCCACTAATTATTTCAATAATCTTAATCACAGACACTTTGATCTATTGCGAACGTCTATCGATCGAAGAACAAGGTTCTCAGCCTTTAATTCAATCTAGATTGATGCTAATGTATGGAGAAAACCCCTAGAAAAATTGCCTAACGCAGTTTTTCTGAAAACAAAAACTAAGATCTCTAACCGCCACTTACAAAACTGGTTAAGTCGCGAGAAAAACTTCGGACCCACGGGCACTGTGCATCCTAGAGATCGTGCACGGTTGAGGTCCACGGCTGTGCGCCCGACTGTGCGCAGCTTCTGGCTTCAGGGCACGGTCGTGCGCACCTTGCAATCGACCGTGCGCCTACAGCAGCTACTAGTTCTGATTCTTTTGGTCCCCAGGGCTTCATTAAACCTTCATTCTTGTCGGAATTCCAATACTAAAGCTCCCCTTTTCGGCAAAATTGGTAAAACTCTCTCATTTTTAGGCAAGATACCTGAAAATTGAGAAATACCACTTGTAAGCAGAAAATGAGCTAATGAAGTCGTATTCACCCTCTTCTTGCCAGGATTAGTCAAGAGATTGTGGAGGAAAAAGGGCAAATTAGGACCGAAAATCTGTCAAAATTGAGGTTTATCAACTCCCCAAAAACTTGTTACGTTAAAATTATTAGTGCAAGTGCACGGCGACAGTTGTAACTAGCAAACGCAAGTACGGGTTGTGCCCATGGGGAACTTGGTTTGACGCACCAGGTTAACTGCAGCGCTCAATTCAGGTAGAAACCTATTCAAGTCGAAAAATTTGAACACCACGGAAATTATCCAAGTCAACGCTAGCAAAAGACTCAGGTTGGGATTCGCCGCACTCTTATGGTCTTCGGATCGAACACTAAGTCTTGTGAACTCCCCCGCAGAAATAGCTGAAGTGGAATGGCTACCAGTTAAAGCATCTGTATGCCTTCTCTCGATGAACAATAGACCGGTTGAGCAATCCTAGTTATATATTTTCATGAAACTAGAATCAACGGAGTCACAGAATTGGGTAACCGAAAACTCGCAATTGAAAACCTAACTACTATCACGTTGAGTAATTCCATCACTCACAAAGTGGCTCTAAGTTAAGGATTCAACTTTCGTTGATCTCCTAAACCCTAGTTAAGAGCATGAATACAACCGTCTCTAGGCAATTCATCGAATATATGGCACGTTAAGTGAGAATTCAATCATAAACACAGGCATTCATTTACAAAAACCAAGGACATAGATCCAAATTACATAATAGGGGCTAATCCGAACCCAAGATAAGGGATTTAGCCACTAGTCATTTCAATAATCTCAATCACAGACAAGAAACTCACAAACCTGATTGAAGATGCAAACTTGGGTCAAGATCACAAAGTGAGAGAAAGGGAAACGTACTTTGATTGATTGCGAACGTCTATCGATCCAAGAACAAAGTTCTCAGCCTTTAATTCAATCTAGATTGACCCTAAAGTATGGAGAAAAAGCCCTAGAAAAATCGCCTAATGCAGTTTTTCTGAAAACAAAATCCTTAACGTAGAGCCACTTTCTGAGCGACAGAATTACTCAATATGAAAATAGTTAGGTTTTCAATTGGGAATTGTAGGTTACCCGATTCTGTGGCTCCGTTGATTCTAGTTTCATGAAAATAGATAACTAGAATTGCTCAACCAGTCTATTGATCTTCGAGAGAAGGCATAGAGATGCTTTAACTGGTAGCCATTCCACTTCAGCCATTTGTGCGGGCGAGTTCACAAGACTTGGTGTTCGATCCCAAGAACATATTAGCGCGGCGAATCCCAACCTGAGTTTTTTGCTAGCGTTGACTTAGATAATTTCTGTAGTATTCAAATTTATCGACCTGAATCAGTTTCTGCCTGAATTGAGCGCTGCAGTCAACCTGGTGCGTAAAACCAAGTTCCCTATGGATACGACTCGTACTTGCGGTTGCTAGTTACAACTGTCGTCGTGCACTTGCGCTAATAATTTTAACGTAAGGAGTTTTTTGGGAGTTGATAAGCCTCGATTTTGACTTATTTTCTGTCCTAATTTGCCCTTTTTCCTCCACAATCTCTTGATTAATCTTGGCAAGAAGAGGGTGAATATGCTTTCATTAGCTCATTTTGCGCTTGCAAGTGGTATTTCTTAATTTTGAGGTATCTTGCCCATAAAATTAGACAATTTTAGCAATTTTGCCGAAAAGGGGAGCTTTAATGTTGGAATTCCGACAAGAATGAGGGTTTAATGAAGCCCTGGGGACCCAAAGAATCCGAACTAGTAGCTGCTGTAGGGGCACGGTCGATTGCAGAGTGCGCACGACCGTGCCTTGAAGCCAGAAGCTGCGCACAGTCAGGCACACAACCCTGCACCTCAACCATGCATGATGTCTGGGATGCACGGGTGCCCGTGCGTTTGGGCTCGACCGTGCATCGTCAGTTTTTCTCGCGACTTAACCGGTTTTGCGAGGGGCGGTTAAGGATCTAAGTTTTTGTTTTAAGAAAAACTGCGTTATGTGTTTTTTCTAGGGCTTTTTCTCCATGCTTTAGCGTCAATCGAGATTGAATTAAAGTTTGAGAGCTTTGTTGTTGGATCGAAAGACGTTCGCAATCAATCAAAGTACTTTCCCTTTCTCCCACTTTGTGATCTTGACACAAGTTTGCATCTTCAATCAGGTTTTTGAGTTTCTTGCTTGTGATTGAGATTATTGAAATGACTAGTGGCTAAATCGCCTATCTTGGGTTCGGATTAGCCCCTGGTATGTAATTTGGATCTATATCCTAGGTTTTCGTAATTGAATGCCTGTGTTTTTTATTGAATTCTCACTTAGCGTGCCATGTATTCGATGAATTGCCTGGAGAGGGCTGTATTCATGCTCTTAACTAGTGTTTAGGAGATGATTGAAAGTTGAATCCTTAACGTAGAGCCACTTTCTGAGCGATGGAATTACTCAATATGAAAATAGTTAGGTTTTCAATTGGGAATAGTAGGTTACCCGATTCTGTTGCTCCGTTGATTCTAGTTTCATGAAAATAGATAACTAGGATTGCTCAACCAGTCTATTGATCTTCGAGAGAAGGCGCAGAGATGCTTTAACTGGTAGCCATTCCACTTAAGCTATTTGTGCGGGCGAGTTCACAAGACTTAGTGTTCGATCCCAAGAACATAATAGTGCGGCGAATCCCAACCTGAGTTTTTCGCTAGCGTTGACTTGGATAATTTTTGTAGTATTCAAATTGATCGACCTGAATCATTTTCTGCCTGAATTGAGCGTTGCAGTCAACTTGGTGTGTGAAACCAAGTTCCTTATTGGCACGACCCGTACTTGCAGTTGCTAGTTACAATTGTCGCTGTGGACGTGCGCTAATAATTTTAACGTATGGAGTTTTTAGGGAGTTGATAAACCTCGATTTTGACTGATTCTTGGATCTAATTTTCCCTTTTTCCTCCACAGTCTCTTGATTAATCTTGGCAAGAAGAGGGTGAATATGCTTTCATCAGCTCATTTTGTGCTTACAAGTGGGATTTCTCAATTTTCAGGTATCTTGCCCAAAAATGAGACAGTTTTAGCAATTTTATCGAAAAGGGGAGCTGTATTGTTGGAATTCCGACAAGAATGAGGGTTTAATGAAGCCCTGGGGACCCAAAGAATCTGAACTAGTAGCTGCGGTAGGGGCACGGTCGATTGCGGGGTGCGCACGACCGTGCCTTGAAGCCAGAAGCTGCGCACAGTCAGGCGCACAACCCTGCACCTCAACCATGGACGATGTCCGGGATGCACGGGTGCCCGTGCCTTTAGGCACGACCGTGCATCGTCAGTTTTCCTCGCGACATAACCGGTTTTGCGAGGGGCAGTTACAGATCTTAGTTTTTGTTTTCAGAAAAACTGCGTTAGGCGTTTTTTTTAGGGCTTTTTCTCCATGCTTTAGCGTCAATCGAGATTGAATTAAAGGTTGAGAGCTTTGTTCTTGGATCGATAGACGTTCGCAATCAATCAAAGTACGTTTCCCTTTCTCTCACTTTGCGATCTTGACACAAGTTTGCATCTTCAATTAGGTTTTTGAGTTTCTTGCTTGTGATTGAGATTATTGAAATGATTAGTGGCTAAATCCCCTATCTTGGGTTCGGATTAGCCCCTGTTATGTTATTTGGATCTATGTCCTAGGTTTTCGTAATTGAATGTCTGCGTGTATGATTGAATTCTCACTTAACGTGCCATATATTCGTTGAATTGCCTAGAGAGGGCTGTATTCATGCTCTTAACTAGGGTTTAGGAGATCAATGAAAGTGTAATCCTTAACTTAGAGCCACTTTGTGAGCGATGGAATTACCCAATATGAAAATAGTTAGGTTTTTCAATTGGGAATTGCAAGTTACCCGATTTTGTGGCTCCGTTGATTTTAGTTTCACGAAAATAGATAACTAGGATTGCTCAACCAGCCTATTGATCTTTGAGAGAAGGCATAGAGATGATTTAACTGGTAGCCATTCCACTTCAGCTATTTGTGCGGGGGAGTTCACAAGACTTAGTGTTCGATCCCAAGAACATAATAGCGCGGCGAATCCCAACCTGAGTTTTTTGCTAGCATTGACTTAGATAATTTCTGTAGTATTCAAATTTATCGACCTGAATCAGTTTCTGCTTGAATTGAGTGCTGCAGTCAACCTGGTGCGTGAAACCAAGTTCCCTATGGATACGACCCGTACTTGCGGTTGCTAGTTACAACTGTCCCCGTGCACTTACGCTAATAATTTTAACGTAACAAGTTTTTGGGGAGTCGATAAACCTCGATTTTGACTTATTTTCTGTCCTAATTTACCCTTTTTCCTCCACAATCTCTGGACTATTCTTGGCAAGAAGAGGGTGAATATGCTTTCATTAGCTCATTTTGTGCTTACAAGTTGTATTTCTCAAGTTTTAGCAATTTCGCCGAAAAGGGGAGCTGTAGTGTTGGAATTCCGACAAGAATGAGGGTTTAATGAAGCCCTGGGGACCCAAAGAATCTGAACTAGTAGCTGCGGCAGGGGCACGGTCGATTGCGGGGTGCGCACGACCGTGCCTTGACGACAGAAGCTGCGCACAGTCAGGCGCACAACCCTACACCTCAACCATGCACGATGTCTGGGATGCACGGGTGCCCGTGCGTTTAGGCTCGACCGTGCATCGTCAGTTTTCCTCGCGACATAACCGGTTTTGCGAGGGGCAGTTACAGATCTTAGTTTTTGTTTTCAGAAAAACTGCGTTAGGCGTTTTTTCTAGGGCTTTTTCTCCATGCTTTAGCGTCAATCGAGATTGAATTAAAGGTTCAGAGCTTTGTTCTTGGATCGATAGACGTTCGCAATCAATCAAAGTACGTTTCCCTTTCTCCCACTTTGTGATCTTGACACAAGTTTGCATCTTCAATCAGGTTTTTGAGTTTCTTGCTTGTGATTGAGATTATTGAAATCATTAGTGGCTAAATCCCCAATCTTGGGTTCGGATTAGCCCCTGGTATGTAATTTGGATCTATATCCTAGGTTTTCGTAATTGAATGTCTGTGTTTATGATTGAATTCTCACTTAGCGTGCCATATATTCGATGAATTGCCTGGAGAGGGCTATATTCATGCTCTTAACTAGGGTATAGGAGATCAATGAAAGTTGAATCCTTAACGTAGAGCCACTTTCTGAGCGATGGAATTACTCAATATGAAAATAGTTAGGTTTTCAATTGGATATTGTAGGTTACCCGATTCTGTGGCTTCGTTGATTCTAGTTTCATGAAAATAGACAACTAGGATTGCTCAACCAGTCTATTGATCTTCGAGAGAAGGCGCACAGATGCTTTAACTGGTAGCCATTCCACTTAAACTATTTGTGCGGGCGAGTTCACAAGACTTAGTGTTCGATCCCAAGAACATAATAGTGCGGTGAATCCCAACCTGAGTTTTTCGCTAGCGTTGACTTAGATAATTTCTGTAGTATTCAAATTGATCGACCTGAATCAGTTTCTGCCTGAATTGTCGCTGTGCACGTGCGCTAATAATTTTAACGTATGGAGTTTTTTAGGAGTTGATAAACCTCGATTTTGACTGATTCTCGGTCCTAATTTGCCCTTTTTCCTTCACAGTCTCCTGACTAATCTTGGCAAGAAAAGGGTGAATATGCTTTCATCAGCTCATTTTGTGCTTACAAATGGGATTTCTCAATTTTCAGGTATCTTGCCCAAAAATGAGACAGTTTTAGCAATTTTGCTGAAAAGGGGAGTTGTATTGTTGGAATTCCGACAAGAATGAGGGTTTAATGAAGCCCTGGGGACCCAAAGAATCTGAACTAGTAGCTGCGGTAGGGGCACGGTCGATTGCGGGGTGCGCACGACCGTGCCTTGAAGCCAGAGGCTGCGCACAATCTGGCGCACAACCCTGCACCTCAACCATGCACGATGTCTGGGATGCACGGGTGCCCGTGCGTTTAGGCACGACCGTGCATCGTCAGTTTTTCTCGCGACTGATCCAGTTTTGCGAGGGGCGGCTACAGATCTTAGTTTTTGTATTCAGAAAAACTGCGTTAGGCGTTTTTTCTAGGGCTTTTTCTCCATGCTTTAGCGTCAATCGAGATTAAATTAAAGGTTGAGAGCTTTGTTCTTGGATCGATAGACGTTCGCAATCAATCAAAGTACGTTTCCCTTTCTCCCACTTTGTGATGCTGACACAAGTTTGCATCTTCAATCAGGTTTTTGAGTTTCTTGCTTGTGATTGAGATTATTGAAATAATTAGTGGCCAAATCCCCTATCATGGGTTCGGATTAGCCCCTGGTATGTAATTTGGATCTATATCCTAGGTTTTCGTAATTGAATGCCTGTGTTTATGATTGAATTCTCACTTAGCGTGCCATATATTCGATTAATTGCCTGGAGAGGGCTGTATTCATGCTCTTAACTAGGGTTTAGGAGATCAACGAAAGTTGAATCCCTAACTTAGAGCCACTTTCTGAGGGATGGAATTACTCAATATGAAAACAACTAGGTTTTCAATTGGGAATTGTAGGTTACCCGATTATGTGGTTCCGTTGATTCTAGTTTCATGAAAATAGATAACTAGGATTGCACAACCAGTCTATTGATCTTTGAGAGAAGGCATAGAGATGCTTTAACTGGTAGTCATTCGAATTCAGCTGTTTGTGCGGGCAAGTTCACAAGACTTAGTGTTCGATCCCAAGAACATAATAGTGCGGCAAATCCCAACCTGAGATTCTCGCTAGCGTTGACTTAGATAATTTCTGTAGTATTCAAATTTACCGACCTGAATCCGTTTCTGCCTGAATTAAGCGCTGCAGTCAACCTGGTGCGTAAGACCAAGTTCCCTATGGATACAACCCGTACTTGCAATTGCTAGTTACAACTGTCGCCGTGCACTTGCGCTAATAATTTTAAGGTAAGGAATTTTTGAGGAGTTGATAAACCTCGATTTTGACTGATTTTCTGTCCTAATTTGCCCTTTTCCCTCCACAGCCTCTTGACTAATCTTGGCAAGAAGAGGGTGAATATGCTTTCATCAGCTCATTTTGTGCTTACAAGTGGTTTTTCTCAATTTTCAGGTATCTTGCCCAAAAATGAGACAGTTTTAGCAATTTTGCCGAAAAGAGGAGCTGTATTGTTGGAATTCCGACAAGAATGAGGGTTTAATGAAGCCCTGGGGACCCAAAGAATCTGAACTAGTAGCTGCGGCAGGAGCACGGTCGATTGCGGGGTGCGCACGACCGTGCCTCGAAGCCAGAAGCTGCGCACAGTCAGGCGCACAACTCTGCACCTCAACCATGCACGATGTCGGGGATGCACGGGTGCCCGTGCGTTTAGGCACGACCGTGCATCGTCAGTTTTTCTCGCGACTTAACCGGTTTTGAGAGGGGCGGTTACAGATCTTAGTTTTTGTTTTCAGGAAAACTGCGTTAGGCGTTTTGTCTAGGGCTTTTTCTCCATGCTTTAGCGTCAATCGAGATTGAATTAAAGGTTCAGAGCTTTGTTCTTGGATCGATAGACGTTCGCAATTAATCAAAGTATGTTTCCCTTTCTACCACTTTGTGATCTTGACACAAGTTTGCATCTTCAATCACGTTTTTTAGTTTCCTTCTTGTGATTGAGATTATTGAAATGATTAGTGGCTAAATCCCCTATCTTGGGTTCGGATTAGCCCCTGGTATGTAATTTGGATCTATATCCTAGGTTTTCGTAATTGAATGTCTGTGTTTATGATTGAATTCTCACTTAGAGTGCCATATATTCGATGAATTGCCTGGAGAGGGATATATTCATGCTCTTAACTAGGGTTTAGGAGATCAACGAAAGTTGAATCCTTAACTTAGAGCCACTTTCTGAGCGATGGAATTACTCAATATGAAAAGAGTTAGGTTTTCAATTGGGAATTATAGGTTACCCGATTCTGTGGCTCCGTTGATTCTAGTTTCATGAAAATAGATAACTAGGATTGCTCAACCAGTCTATTGATCATTGAGAGAAGGCATAGAGATGCTTTAACTGGTAGCCATTCCAATTCAGCTGTTTGTGCGGGCGAGTTCACAAGACTTAGTGTTCGATCCCAAGAACATAATAGTGCGGCGAATCCCAACCAGAGTTTTTCGCTAGCGTTGCCTTAGATAATTTCTGTAGTATTCAAATTTACCGACCTGAATCCGTTTCTGCCGGAATTAAGCGCTGCAGTCAACCTGGTGCGTAAAACCAAGTTCCCTATGGGTACGACCCGTACTTGCGGTTTCTAGTTACAACTGTCGCCGTGCACTTGCGCTAATAATTTTAACGTAAGGAGTTTTTTGGGAGTTGATAAACCTCGATTTTGACTTATTTTCTGTCCTAATTTGCCCTTTTTCCTCCACAACCTCTTGATTAATCTTGGCAAGAAGAGGGTGAATATGCTTTCATTAGCTCATTTTGCGCTTACAAGTGGTATTTCTTAATTTTCAGGTATCTTGCCCAAAAAATTAAACAATTTTTGCAATTTTTCCGAAAAGGGGAGCTTTACTGTTGGAATTCCGACAAGAATGAGGGTTTAATGAAGCCCTGGGGACCCAAATAATCTGAACTTGGAGCCGATGTAGGGGCACGGTCGATTGCAGAGTGCGCACGACCGTGCCTTGAAGCCAGAAGCTGCGCATAGTCAGGCGCACAACCCTGCACCTCAACCATGCGCGATGTCTGGGATGCACGGGTACCCGTGCGTTTAGGCTCGACCGTGCATCGTCAGTTTTTCTCGTGACCTAACCGGTTTTGCGAGGGGCGGTTACAGATCTTAGTTTTTGTTTTCTGAAAAACTGCGTTAGGCATTTTTTCTAGGGCTTTTTCTCCATGCTTTAGCGTCAATCGAGATTGAATTAAAGGTTGAGAGCATTGTTCTAGGATCGAAAGACGTTTGCAATCAATCAAAGTACGTTTCCCTTTCTCCCACTTTGTGAGCTTGACACAAGTTTGCATCTTCAATCAGGTTTTTGAGGTTCTTGCTTGTGATTGAGATTATTGAATTGATTAGTGGCTAAGTCCCCTATCTTGGGTTCGGATTAGCCCCTGGTATGTAATTTGGATCTATATCCTAGGTTTTCGTAATTGAATGCCTGTGTTTTTTGTTGAATTCTCACTTAGAGTGCCATATATTCGATGAATTGCCTGGAGAGGGCTGTATTCATGCTCTTAACTAGGGTTTAGGAGATCAACGAAAGTTGAATCCTTAACTTAGAGCCACTTTCTGAGCGATGGAATTACTCAATATGAAAATAGTTAGGTTTTCAATTGGGAATTGTAGGTTACCCGATTCTGTGGCTCCGTTGATTCTAGTGTCATGAAAATAGATAACTAGGATTGCTCAACCAGTCTATTGATCTTCGAGAGAACGCGTAGAGATTCTTTAACTGGTAGCCATTCCACTTAAGCTATTTGTGCGCGCGAGTTCACAAGTCTTAGTGTTCGATCCCAAGAACATAATAGTGCGGCGAATCCCAACCTGAGTTTTTCGCTAGCGTTGACTTAGATAATTGCTGTAGTATTCAAATTTATCGACCTAAATCAGTTTCTGCCTGAATTGAGCGTTGCAGTCAACTTGGTGCGTGGAACCAAGTTCCTTATTGGCACGACCCGTACTTGCGGTTGCTAGTTACAATTGTCGTCGTGCATTTGCGCTAATAATTTTAACGTAAGGAGTTTATAAGGAGTTGATAAACCTCGATTTTGACTGATTTTCGGTCCTAATTTGCCCTTTTTCCTCAACAGTCTCTTGACTAATCTGGGCAAGAAGAGGGTGAATATGCTTTCATGAGCTCATTTTGTGCTTACAAGTGGTTTTTCTCAATTTTCAGGTATCTTGCCCAAAAATGAGACACTTTTAGCAATTTTGCCGAAAAGAGGAGCTGTATTGTTGGAATTCCGACAAGAATGAGGGTTTAATGAAGCCCTGGGGACCCAAAGAATCTGAACTAGCAGCTGCGGCAGGGGCACGATCGATTGCGGGGTGCGCACGACCGTGCCTTGAAGCCAGAAGCTGCGCACAGTAATGCGCACAACCCTGCACCTTAACCATGCACGATGTCTGGGATGCACGGGTGCCCGTGCGTTTAGGCACGGCCGTGCATCGTCAGTTTTTCTCGCGACTTAACCGGTTTTGAGAGGGGCTGTTACAGATCTTAGTTTTTGTTTTCAGGAAAACTGCGTTAGGCGTTTTGTCTAGGGCTTTTTCTCCATGCTTTAGCGTCAATCGAGATTGAATTAAAGGTTCAGAGCTTTGTTCTTGGATCGATAGACGTTCGCAATCAATCAAAGTACGTTTCCCTTTCTCCCACTTTGTGATCTTGACACAAGTTTGCATCTTCAATCAGGTTTTTGAGTTTCTTGCTTGTGATTGAGATTATTGAAATCATTAGTGGCTAAATCCCCTATCTTGGGTTCGGATTAGCCCCTGGTATGTAATTTGGATCTATATCCTAGGTTTTCGTAATTGAATGTCTGTGTTTATGATTGAATTCTCACTTAGCGTGCCATATATTCGATGAATTGCCTTGAGAGGGCTGTATTCATGCTCTTAACTAGGGTTTAGGAGATCAACGAAAGTTGAATCCTTAACTTAGAGCCACTTTATGAGCGATGGAATTACTCAATATGAAAATAGTTAGGTTTTCAATTGGGAATTGTAGGTTACCCGATTCTGTGGCTCCGTTGATTCTAGTTTCATGAAAATAGATAGCTAGGATTGCTCAACCAGTCTATTGATCTTCGAGAGAAGGCGTAGAGATTCTTTCACTGGTAGCCATTCCACTTCAGCTATTTGTGCGGGCGAGTTCACAAGAGTTAGTGTTCGATCCCAAGAAGATAGTAGTGTGGCGAATCCCAACCTGAGTTTTTCACTAGCGTTGACTTAGATAATTTCTATAGTATTCAAATTTATCGACCTAAATCCGTTTCTGCCTGAATTGAGCGTTGCAGTCAACATGGTGCGTGAAACCAAGTTCCTTATTGGCACGACCCGTACTTGCGGTTGCTAGTTACAACTGTCGCCGTGCACTTGCGCTAATAATTTTAACGTAAGGAGTTTTTTGGGAGTTGATAAACCTCGATTTTGACTTATTTTCTGTCCTAATTTGCCCTTTTTCCTCCACAATCTCTTGATTAATCTTGGCAAGAAGAGGGTGAATATGCTTTCATTAGCTCATTTTGCGCTTACAAGTGGTATTTCTTAATTTTCGGCCATCTTGCCCAAAAAATTAGACAATTTTAGCCATTTTTCAGAAAAGGGGAGCTTTACTGTTGGAATTCCGACAAGAATGAGGGTTTAATGAAGCCTTGGGGACCCAAAGAATCTGAACTTTGAGCTGCTGTAGGGGCACGGTCGATTGCAGCGTGCGCACGACCGTGCCTAGAAGCCAGAAGCTGCGCACAGTCAGGCGCACAACCTTGCACCTCAACCATGCACGATGTGTGGGATGCACGGGTACCCGTGCGTTTTGGCTCGACCGTGCATCGTCAGTTTTTCTCGCGACTTAACCGGTTTTGCGAGGGGCGGTTGCAGATCTTAGTTTTTGTCTTCAGAGAAACTGCGTTATGCGTTCTTTCTAGGGCTTTTTCTCCATGCTTTAGTGTCAATCGAGATTGAATTAAAGGTTCAAAGCTTTGTTCTTGGATCGAAAGACGTTCGCAATGAATCAAAGTACGTTTCCCCTTCTCCCACTTTGTGATCTTGACACAAGTTTGCATCTTCAATCAGGTTTTTGAGTTTCTTGCTTGTGATTGAGATTATTGAAAGGATTAGTGGCTAAATCCCCTATCTTGGGTTCGGATTAGCTCCTGGTATGTAATTTGGATCTATATCCTAGGTTTTCGCAATTGAATGTCTGTGTTTATGATTGAATTCTCACTTAGCGTGCCATATATTCGATGAATTGCCTGGAGAGGGCTGTATTCATGCTCTTAACTAGGGTTTAGGAGATCAACGAAAGTTGAATCCTTAACTTAGAGCTACTTTCTGAGCGATGGAATTACTCAATATGAAAATAGTTAGGCTTTCAATTGGGAATTGTAGGTTACCCGATTCTGTGGCTCCGTTGATTCTGGTTTCATGAAAATAGATAACTAGGATTGCTCAACCAGTCTATTGATCTTCGAGAGAAGGCGTAGAGATGCTTTAACTGGTAGCCATTCCACTTCAGCTATTTATGCGGGCGAGTTCAAAAGACTTAGTGTTCGATCCCAAGAACATATTAGTGCGGCGAATCCCAACCTGAGTTTTCCGCTAGCGTTGACTTAGATAATTTCTGTAGTATTCAACTTTTTCGAACTGAATCCGTTTCTGCCTAAATTAAGTGCTGCAGTTAACCTGGTGCGTAAAACCAAGTTCCCTATGGATACGACCCGTACTTGCGGTTGGTAGTTACAACTATCGCCGTGCACTTGCGCTAATAATTTTAACGTAAGGAGTTTTTGAGGAGTTGATAAACCTCGATTTTGACTTATTTTCGGTCCTAGTTTGCCCTTTTTCCTCCACAGTCTCTTGACTAATCTTGGCAAGAAGAAAGTGAATATGCTTTCATAAGCTCATTTTGTGCTTTCAAGTGGTATTTCTCAATTTTTAGGTATCTTGCCCAAAAATGAGACAGTTTTAGCAATTTTGCCGAAAAGGGGAGCTGTAGTGTTGGAATTCCGACAAGAATGAGGGTTTAATGAAGCCCTGGGGACCCAAAGAATATGAACTAGTAGCTGCGGCAGGGGCACGGTCGATTGCGGGGTGCGCACGACCGTGCCTTGAAGCCAGAAGCTGCGCACAGTGAGGCGCACAACCCTGCACCTCAACCATGCACGATGTCTGGGATGCACGGGTGCATGCGCGTTTAGGCTTGACCGTGCATCGTCAGTTTGTCTTGCGACTTAACTGGTTTTGCGAGGGGTGGTTACAGATCTTAGTTTTCGTTTTCAGAAAAATTGCGTTAGGCGATTTTTCTAGGGCTTTTTCTCCATGCTTTAGCGTCAATCGACATTGAATTAAAGGTTGAGAAATTTGTTCTTGGATCGATAGACGTTCGCAATCAATCAAAGTACGTTTCCCTTTCTCTCACTTTGTGATCTTGACACAAGTTTGCATCTTCAACTAGGTTTTTGAGTTTCTTGCTTGTGATTGAGATTATTGAAATGATTAGTTGCTAAATCAACTATCTTGGGTTCGGATTAGCCCCTGTTATGTAATTTGGATCTATGTCCTAGGTTTTCGTGATTGAATGCCTGTGTTTATGATTGAATTCTCACTTAGCGTGCCATATATTCGATGAATTGCCTGGAGAGGGTTGTATTCATGCTCTTAACTAGGGCTTAGGAGATCAACGAAAGTTGAATCCTTAACTTAGAGCCACTTTCTGAGCGATGGAATTACTCAATATGAAAATAGTTAGGTTTTAAATTGGGAATTGTAGGTTACCTAATTCTGTGGCACCGTTGATTCTAGTTTCATGAAAATAGATAACTAGCATTGCTCAACCAGTCTATTGATCTTTGAGAGAAGGCACAGAGATGCTTTAACTGGTAGCCATTCCAGTTCAGCTGTTTGTGCGGGCGAGTTCACAAGACTTAGTGTTCGACCCCAAGAACATAATGTTGCGGCGAATCCCAACCTGAGTTTTTTGCTAACGTTGACTGAGATAATTTCTGTAGTATTCAAATTTATCGACCTGAATCAGTTTCTGCCTGAATTGAGCGTTGCAGTCAACTTGGTGCGTGAAACCAAGTTCCTCATTGGCACGACCCGTACTTGCGGTTGCTAGTTACAATTGTTGCCGTGCTCTTGCGCTAATAATTTTAACGTAAGGAGTTTTTGAGGAGTTGGTAAACCTCGATTTGGACTGATTTTCGGTCCTAATTTGCCCTTTTTCCTCCACAGTCTCTTGACTAATCTTGGCAAGAAGAGGGTGAATATGCTTTCATCAGCTCATTTTGTGCTTACAAGTGGTATTTCTATATTTTCAGGTATCTTGCCCAAAAATGAGATGGTTTTAGCAATTTTCCTGAAAAGGGGAGCTGTAGTGTTGGAATTCCGACAAGAATGAGGGGTTAATGAAGCCCTGGGGACCCAAAGAATCTGAACTAGTAGCTGCGGCAGGGGCACGATCGATTGTGGGTTGCGCATGACCGTGCCTTGAAGCCAGAAGCTGCGCACAGTCAGGCGCACAACCCTGCACCTCAACCACGCACGATGTCTGGGATGCACGGGTGCCCGTGCGTTTAGGCACGACCGTGCATCGTTAGTTTTTCTCGTGACTTAACCGGTTTTGCGAGGGGCGGTTACGGATCTTAGTTTTTGTTTTCAGAAAAACTGCGTTAGGCGATTTTTCTAGGGCTTTTTCTCCATGCTTTAGCGTCAATCGACATTGAATTAAAGGTTGAGAAATTTATTCTTTGATCGATAGACGTTCACAATCAATCCAAGTACGTTTCCCTTTCTCTCACTTTGTGATCTTGACACAAGTTTGCATCTCCAACCAGGTTTTTGAGTTTCTTGCTTGTGATTGAGATTATTGAAATGATTAGTGGCTAAATCCCCTATCTTGGGTTCGGATTAGCCCTTGTTATGTAATTTGGATCTATGTCCTAGGTTTTCGTGATTGAATGCCTGTGTTTATGATTGAATTCTCACTTAGCGTGCCGTATATTCGATGAATTGCCTGGAGAGGGTCGTATTCATGCTCTTAACTAGGGTTTAGGAGATCAACGAAAGTTGAATCCTTAACTTAGAGCCACTTTCTGAGCGATGGAATTACTCAATCTGAAAGTAGTTAGGTTTTCAATTGGGAATTGTAGGTTACCCGATTCTGTTGCTCCGTTGATTCTAGTTTCATGAAAATAGATAACTAGGATTGCTCAACCAGTCTATTGATCTTCGAGAGAAGGCGTAGAGATGCTTTAACTGGTAGCCAATTCACTTCAGCTATTTGTGCGGGCGAGTTCACAAGACTTAGTGTCCGATCCCAAGAACGTAATAGTGCGGCGAATCCCAACCTGAGTTTTTCGCTAGCGTTGACTTAGATAATTTCTGTAGTATTCAAATTTATCGACCTGAATCAGTTTCTGCCTGAATTGAGCGTTGCAGTCAAGTTGGTGCGCGAAACCAAGTTCCTTATTGGCACGACCCGTACTTGCGGTTGCTAGTTACAATTGTCGCCGTGCAGTTGCGTTAATAATTTTAACATAAGGAGTTTTTGAGGAGTCGATAAACCTCGATTTTGACTGATTTTCGGTCCTAATTTTCCGTTTTTCCTCCACAGTTTCTTGACTAATCTTGGCAAGAAGAGGGTGAATATGCTTTCATCAGCTCATTTTGTGCTTGCAAGTGGTATTTCTCAATTTTCAGGTATCTTGCCCAAAAATGAGACAATTTTAGCAATTTTGCCGAAAAGGGAGCTGTAGTGTTGGAATTCTGACAAGAGTGAGGGTTTAATGAAGCCCTGGGGACCCAAAGAATCTGAACTAGTAGCTGCGGCAGGGGCACGGTCAATTGCGGGGTGCGCATGACCGTGCCTTGAAGCCAGAAGCTGCGCACAGTCAGGCGCACAACTGTGCACCTCAACCGTTCACGATCTCTGGGACGCACGGGTGCCTGTGCATTTAGGCACGACCGTGCGTCGTCTGTTTTTCTCGCGACTTAACCAGTTTGGCGAGGGGCTGTTACAGATCTTAGTTTTTGTTTTCAAAAAAACTGCGTTAGGCGATTTTTCTAGTGCTTTTTCTCCATACTTTAGCGTCAATCGAGATTGAATTAAAGGTTGAGAGCTTTGTTCTTGGATCGATAGACGTTCGCAATCAATCAAAGTACGTTTCCCTTTCTCTCACTTTGTGATCTTGACACAAGTTCGCATCTTCAATCAGGTTTTTGAGTTTCTTGCTTGTGATTGAGAATCTTGAAATGATTAGTGGCTAGATCCCATATCTTGGGTTCGGATTAGCCCCTGTTATGTAATTTGGATCTATGTCCTAGGTTTTCGTAATTGAATGCCTGTGTTTTTGATTGAATTCTCACTTAGCGTGCCATATAGTCGATGAATTGCCTGGAGAGGGCTGTATTCATGCTCTTAAGTAGGGTTTAGGAGATCAACGAAATTTGAATCCTTAAGATAAAGCCACTTTGTGAGCGATGGAATTACTGAATATGAAAATAGTTAGGTTTTCAACTGGGAATTGAAGGTTACCCGATTCTGTGGCTCCGTTGATTCTAGTTTCATGAAAATAGATAACTAGGACTGCTCAACCAGTCTGTTGATCTTCGAGAGAAGGCATAAAGATGCTTTAACTGGTAGCCATTCCAGTTCAACTGTTTGTGCGGGCGAGTTCACAAGACTTAGTGTTCGATCCCAAGAACAAAATAGTACGGCGAATCCCTACCTGAGTTTTTCGCTAGCGTTGACTTAGATAATTTCTGTAGTATTCAGATTTATCGACCTGAATCAGTTTCTGCTTAAATTAAGCGCTGCAGTCAACCTGGTGCGTGAAACCAAGTTCCCTATGGATACGACCCATACTTGCGGTTGCTAGTTACAACTGTCGCCGTACACTTGCGCTAATCATTTTAACGTAACAAGTTTTCGGGGAGTCTATAAACCTCGATTTTGACAGATTTTCGGTACTAATTTACCCTTTTTCCTCTACAATCTCTGCACTAATCTTGGCAAGAAGAGGGTGAATATGTTTTCATTAGCTCATTTTGTGCTTACAAGTGGTATTTCTCAATTTTCAGGTAACTTGCCCAAAAATGAGAGAGTTTTTGCAATATCGCCGAAAAGGGGAGCTTTAGTGTTGGAATTCCGACAAGAATGAGGGTTTAATGTAGCCCTGGGGACCAAAAGATTAAGAACTAGTAGCTGCTGTAGGGGCACGGTCGATGGCAGGGTGCGCACGATCGTGCCTTGAAGCCAGAAGATGCGCACAGTCAGGCGAACAACCGTGTACGATCTCTGGGATGTACGGGTGCCCGTGCGTTTAGGCACGACCGTGCATCGTCAGTTTCTCGCGACTTAACCGGTTTTGCGAGGGGCGGTTAGAAATCTTAGTTTTTGTTTTCAGAAAAACTGCATTAGGCGATTTTTCTAGGGCTTTTTCTCCATGCTTTAGCGCCAATCGAGTTTAAATTAAAGGTTGAGAGCTTTGTTCTTGGATCGATAGATGTTCGCAATAAATCAAAGTACGTTTCCCTTTCTCTCACTTTGTGATCTTGACACCAGTTTGCATGTTCAATCATGTTTTTTAGTTTCTTGCTTGCGATTGAGATTATTGAAATGATTAGTGGCTAATTCCCTTATCTTGGGTTCGGATTAGCCCTTGGTATGTAATTTGGATCTATATCCTAGGTTTTCGTAATTGAATGCGTGTGTTTATGATTGAATTCTCACTTAGCGTGCCATATATTCGATGAATTGCCTGGAGAGGGCTGTATTCATGCTCTTAACTAGGGTTTAGGAGATCAACGAAAGTTGAATCCTTAACTTAGAGCCACTTTCTGAGCGATGGAATTACTCAATATGAAAATAGTTAGGTTTTCAATTGGGAATTGTAGGTTACCCGATTCTGTGGCTCCGTTGATTCTAGTTTCATGAAAATAGATAACTAGGATTGCTCAACCAGTCTATTGATCTTCGAGAGAAGGCATAAAGATGCCTTAATTGGTAGCCATTCCACTTCAGCTATTTGTGCGGGCGAGTTCCCAAGACTTAGTGTTCGATCCCAAGAACATAATAGTGCGGCGAATCCCAACCTGCGTTTTTCGCTAGGGTTGACATAGATAATTTCTGTGGTATTCAAATTTACCAACCTGAATCCATTTCTGTTTGAATTAAGCGCTGCAGTCAACCTGGTCCGTAAAACCAAGTTCCCTATGGATACGACCCGTACTTGCGGTCACTAGTTACAACTATCGCCGCGCACTTGCGCTAACAATTTTAACGTAAGAAGTTTTTTGGGAATTGATAAACCTCGATTTTGACTTATTTTCTGTCCTAATTTTCCCTTTTTTCCTTCCACAATCTCCTGATTAATCTTGGCCAGAAGAGGGTGAATATGCTTTCATTAGTTCATTTTGCGCTTACAAGTGGTATTTCTTAATTTTCAGGTTTCTTGCCCAAAAAATTAGACAATTTTAGCAATTTTGCCGAAAAGGGGAGCTTTACTGTTGGAATTCCGACAAGAATAAGGGTTTAATGAAGCCCTGGGGACCCAAAGAATCCGAACTAGTAGCTGCTGTACGGGCACGGTCGACTGCAAAGTGTGCACGACCGTGCCTTGAAGCCAGAAGTTGCGCACAGTCAAGCACACAACCCTGCACCTCGACCACGCATGATGTCTGGGATGCACGGGTGCCCGTGCGTTTAGGCTCGACCGTGCATCGTCAGTTTTTCTCGCGACTTAACCGGTTTTGCGAGGGGCGGTTACAGATCTTAGTTTTTGTTTTCAGACAAACTGCGTTAGGCGTTTTTTCTAGGGCTTTTTCTCCATGCTTTAGCGTCAATCGAGATTGAATTAAAGGTTGAGAGCTTTGTTCTAGGATCCAAACACGTTCGCAATCAATCAAAGTACGTTTCCCTTTCTCCCACTTTGTGATCTTGACACAAGTTTGAATCTTCAATCAGGTTTTTGAGTTTCTTGCTTGTGATTGAGATTATTGAAATGATTAGTCGCTAAATCCCCTATCTTGGGTTCGGATTAGCCCCTGGTATGTAATTTGGATCTATATCCTAGGTTTTCGTAATTGAATGCGTGTGTTTATGATTGAATTCTCACTTACCGTGCCATATATTCGATGAATTGCCTGGAGAGGGTTGTATTCATGCTTTTAACTAGGGTTTAGGAGATCAACGAAAGTTCAATCCTTAACTTAGAGCCACTTTCTGAGCGATGGAATTACTCAATATGAAAATAGTTAGGTTTTCAATTGGGAATTGTAGGTTACCCGATTTTGTGGCTCTGTTGATTCTAGTTTCAAGAAAATAGATAACTAGGATTGCTCAACCAATCTATTGATCTTCGAGAGAAGGCATAGAGATGCTTTAACTGGTAGCCATTCCAGTTCAGCTGTTTGTGCGGGCGAGCTCACAAGACTTAGTGTTCGATCCCAAGAACATATTGGTGCGGCGAATCCCAACCTGAGTTTTTCGCTGGCGTTAACTTAAATAATTTCCGTAGTATTCAAATTTATCGACCTGAATCAGTTTCTGCCTGAATTAAGCGCTGCAGTCAACCTGGTGCGTGAAACCAAGTTCACTACGGATACGACCCGAACTTGCGGTTGCTACTTACAACTATCGCCGTGCACTTGCGCTAATGATTTTAACGTAAGAAGTTTTTGGAGAGTTGATAAACCTCGATTTTGACTTATTTCCGGTCCTAATTTGCCCTTTTTCCCCCACAATCTCTTGATTAATCTTGGCAAGAAGAGGGTGAATATGCTTTCATTAGCTCATTTTGTGCTTACAAGTATTATTTCTCAATTTTCAGGTATCTTGCCCAAAAATGAGACAGTTTTAGCAATTTTGCCAAAAAGGGGAGCTTTACTGTTTGAATTCCGACAAGAATGAGGGTTTAATGAAGCCCTGGAGACCCAAAGAATCAGACCTAGTAGCTGCTGCAGGGGCACGGTCGATTGCAGAGTGCGCACGACCGTGCCTTGAAGCCAGAAGCTGCGCACAGTCAGCCACACAACCCTACACCTCAACCGCGCACGATCTCTGGGATGCACGGGTGCCCGTGCGTTTAGGCACGACCTTCGTCGTCAGTTTTTCTCGCGACTTAACCGGTTTTGCGAGGGGCGGTTACAGATCTTAGTTTTTGTTTTTAGAAAAACTGCGTTAGGCGATTTTCCTAGGGCTTTTTCTCCACGTTTTAGCGTCAATCGAGATCGAATTAAAGGTTGAGAGCTTGGTTCTTGGATCGATAGACGTTCGCAATCAATCAAAGTACGTTTCCCTTTATCTCATTTTGTGATCTTGAAACAAGTTTGCATCTTCAATCCGGTTTTTGAGTTTCTTGCTTGTGATTGAGAATATTGAAATGATTAGTGGCTAAATCCCCTATCTTGGGTTCGGATTAGCCCCTGTTATGTAATTCGGATCTATGTCCTAGGTTTTCGTAATTGAATGCATGTGTTTATGATTGAATTCTCACTTAGCGTGCCATATATTCGATGAA
>JACYFF010031954.1:64584162-64594293 GCA_017589665.1 Selenicereus undatus | reverse complement strand
AGGGCATGAATACAACCCTCTCTAGGCAATTCATCGAATATATGGCATGCTAAGTGAGAATTCAATTATAAACACATGCATTCATTTACAACAACCTAGGACATAGATCCAAATTACATAACAGGGGCTAATCCAAACCCAAGATAGGGGACTTAGCCACTAATCATTTCAATAATCTCAATCACAAACAAGAAACTCAAAAACCTTATTAAAGATGCAAACTTGGGTCAAGATCACAAAGTGAGAGAAAGGGAAACGTACTTTGATTGATTGCGAATGTCTATCGATCTAAGAACAAAGTTCTCAACCTTTAATTCAATCTAGATTGACGCTAAAGTATGCAGAAAAAGCCCTAGAAAAATCGCCCAACGCAGTTTTTCTTCAAACAAAAACTAAGATCTGTAACCGCCCCTCGCAAAACTGGTTAAGTCGCGAGAAAAGATGGGGATGCACGATCTTGCCTAAACGCACCCGCACCCGTGCATCCCAAAGATCGTGCACGGTTGTGGTGCACGGTTGTGCGCCTGACTGTGCGCAGCTTCTGGCTTCAAGGCACGGTCGTGCGCACCCTTCAATCGACCGTCCGCACCCTGCAATCGCCCGTGCGCCTGCATCAGCTACTAGTTCTGATTCTTTTGGTCCTCGGGGCTTCATTAAACCTTTATTCTTGTTGGAATTCCAATACTAAAGCTCCCCTTTTCGGTAAAATTGGTAAAACTTTCTCATTTTTGGGCAACACACCTGTAAATTGAGAAATACCACTTGTAAGCAAAAAATGAGCTAATGAAAGCATGTTCACCCTCTTCTTGCCAAGATTAGTCAAGAGATTGTGGAGGAAAAAGGGCAAATTAGGACCGAAAATTAGTCAAAATCGAGGTTTATCATCCCCCCAAAAACTTTTTACGTCGAAATTATTAGCGCAAGTGCTTGGTGCCAGGTGTAAATAGCAACGACTCGTACGGGTCGTATCCACAGGGAACTTGGTTTTACTCACCAGGTTGACTGCAGCACTTAATTCAGCCAGAAAGTGATTTAGGTCGACGAATATGAATAGTACGGATATTATCTAACTCAATGCCAGAAAAAATCTCAGGTTGGGATTCACCGCACTATTATGGTCTTTGGATCGAACACTAAGTCTTGCGAATTCGCCCGCACAAATAGCCGAAGTGTGTTAAGCCATTAATCATGCATCATTTTATTAATTATTTTGATTATATTTTACAATTTATTGCATCTAATTTACGTTATTTTTATATATTTTTCAGGAATAGAATTAATTAAATAAAGGGGAGAAGAGAGGACGTCGAAGTTCGGGTTTTACACGCTTGGCTATAAAGATGGTCCAAAATTAATAATTTAGGGAAAGTATTATTTCCATAACTATTTAATTGGGCTAGGGTTTCAAGAGTTGGAGAAGAGTTAGAAGTCTTGAGGGAGAAGAAGTCTAAGGAACAAAGGAAGAAGCAAACCCTATTCACTAACCCTAATCATCTTCACCATATATAAAGATCACCATCATCATCCTAAAGGATATATCATCCACGACACCTTCAACTCCCCTCACCTTCACCATCATCAATCTCCCATCATTCCTCACGACTGCCTCATCTCCACGCACACAATCTACCACGCAGCCACCGAAATCACCCTCATCCTCACGGCACACACACGGCTGCCCTATTCTCCTTGACAACCCACGACTGCTCAATCCTCACATCCTCACGCCACACCAATCTCCTTCTCCTCATCACTTTCAATCACGCCCGGCCCCCTCACCGTATCACACCCTCCTCCCTCATCAGCATCATCACAAACCATCATCATCTTCAATATGAAACCCACGGCCTAACCCCAATCAACTCACGACAGCCATAAAAAAAATCACAGCCACGCCACCCCCGCTGAAGCCAAAGTGTAGTGCTCCTTTTTCTTTATTTTTGATTTCTTTATTTTATTTTAGATTATTTTATCTTGTTTAGTTAATTATTGAATATAATTTATTTAGGTGAAACTTGTGATTTTATTTTTAATATGAGTGAGTAATTTCTTTGTGCTTAGTATAATCCATTTGAAACCATGCTAAATTAATTATTTTGAAACAAGTTTCATGCTTTATTATCTAGTTAATTTTTATTCTTGATTCTATAGTGATTAGTTTAATACGAATTCATATGATAGCTTAAAATGCTTTAATAAGTAAAAGTTATCATCTTTTAAGCGTTGGTATCACCTTAACTAATCATGGATGGCTCAAACCCATCTTTTTTAATTAGGTAATCGTTATAGATCTTTGTTAAATCGATTTGCTGGTAAATTCGTTACAAAGCGTTAGATGATGTTTTTCTAATACGTAATGCTCTAGTTTGATTAAATTCTTGCGTTGGTGTAAGGGTTATCAAAACTAGTAGGGTTTATATTAGAGCTGGACCTAATTAAACTAGAATTTAAGAAAAACGGGAAAAAATCGCTGGTGGATGTCTTCTACAGTTTAACTCATGAATGAAATAACTTGTGTGTTAATGATAAACATTAATTTGCATGGTGGATTGAGATTATACTAAGTATTCTTCATAAATTTGATAACTTTTGATCATTATTTGTTACTTAGAGTTAATTTGATTAGTCTGTTAATTTTTGTTCTATTTTTATTAGCTTCAATCTTAATTCAATCGACCCCCCCCAAAGTATAGGCTTTTAGGAGTGTCTAGGTAATTTTATATAGTTTAGATTTTTATTTTTAGAGCGGTTATAATTTTAGATTAATTTATATTCAGTTTTAGTATTTAATTATTGGTTTGTTAGAAATTAGACTAAAAATTGTTATTTTCGTTATTTTTAAATTTTTATTAGTTCTTTGAGTTTATATAGTGTCCTAGTCTGCCCATTTTTAATTTCGTAATTTTTGAAAATTATTTGATAATTTTTCAAAACTATTTTGCGAAATTGATATGTGCCGGTTTTTAGGTTTTTAATTCTGAAATTTTCGATTTTGATTCTTAATTCACAATTATTCGGTATTGTTAAGTCCAGAAAATAGTGTCCTAGAATTAGGGTAATTTTCCTGATTATTTTCGTATTTATATATATGCAGGTTATTTTATTTCTAATTTCAGATTTAATATTCTGCATTGATATTCTATGGTAATTTTCTAATTTTATTTTTCTGAAATTATTTGGATACAATTGAGGCGTTATAAGCTTATATACCTAAGGACCAATATTTTAGGTTACTGTTTGACATTTTTAATATGTATTTTCTTATTATTATTTGCTGTTTTGATTTTTAATTTGAATTTCAGTAACTATTCTGATTTTGTTTTTCTAGATTTTTTATGAAAGCTTTTTACTTTTTTTTTTCCAGAATATAATCCAAAATATTTAGGATCATCATTGGGTGTATTTTTAGATTTTTATTCATTAGATTTAATTATTCTAGACCTATTAAGTTTAGATTTAATAAATTAGATTAGTAAAATCATTTAAGATTAAGCTAGCGTTTTAAAACAATCTTTCCTCGTGGATCGATCCCTACTTCCCTATGCTATAAAAAGGGTTTAATAATCGAAGTAGTGGCTAAATTTGTAGCTCTCGATAATCTTTACAAATTTTGACGCCGTTGCCAGGGAAAGAAAATTAAATTGCCAGTTTACTTCTATTTAATTTTACTACTTTTATTGTTTTGTTTTTATTTTAATTTTTCCAGACTTCCAATAAGTCTTAAGCTTAAAGAGGTAATAATGTCCACTCTTCGGGAACTTGCTGCCCCTAACCTAGAAACCCAACCTATGTCCATTGCTTATGTTGTATTAGATAAACCCCTAAAATTGAACTTTGGATTCATCAATCTGTTACCTAAGTTTCATGGATTAGGAACCATATCATCATATTAGTGAATTCCTTATTGCTTGCTCTATTATGGTGGCTAAGGGGATTCTTGAAGACCAAATTAGATTGAGAGCTTTTCCTTTTTCTCTGCTTGGTAACGCTAAAGATTGGTTGTATTACATGCTTGCTGGATCTTTCTCTACATGGACTGCATTGCATAAATCATTCTTAGAGAAATTTTTTCCAGCATCCCGAATTGGATCTATTAGGAAGGATATATGTGGAATGAAACAAATGAATGGGGAAACTTTTTGTGAGTACTGGGAAAGATTTAATAAACTGTGTGCTAGTTGCCCCCAACATCAAATAAATGAACAGTTGTTGATTCACTATTTTTATGAGGGTTTGCTTCCTATGGATCGTAATATGGTTGATGCGGCTAGTAGGGGGCTCTAGTTAATAAAACTCCAGCTGATGGTAGAAATTTATTTAATGTAATAGCCCAAAATACTCAGCAGTTTGGTGCTAGGGAATCACAAGTTAAAATGGTTAATGAGATGGGGTCTAGTTCATCTGTAGAGAGTCAGTTATCTCACACTACTGGTATGTTGAATAAGGTTGTTACTGGGGGAGCACAAAAAACAGCCATATGTGGCATTTGTTGTCCAGAGGGGCATCCTACTAATGCATGTCCTACACTTCAAGAGAGAAATGTTAATGTTGTATCTTCTAACCAAGGTCAAAGGAGGTATGACCCCTATTCTAACACCTATAATGAAGGATGGAGGGACCACCCTAACCTTAGGTATGGCCCTAAAACCAACCCACCTGATTTTGACCAAACATCTTCTCAACCTTCTAGTTAAGATAGGACTAACTTCCTACTAGAACAAGTCCTTAAGAAGATGGATGATAGGTTCCAGAGTATGGAAACAACTCTTAAGCAAGTTCAAGAGAGACAAACTACAACTGATATCATAGTTAGCAACTTGCAAGCTCAAATGCAAAATAGGTTACCATCTCAGCCTTACCCTCATCCTAAGGAGAATGCTAGTGCCATGATACTTAGGAGTGGGACAGAACTAAAAGAACCTAGGAAGAGTAGAGAGGTTGAGCCTGAAAATAGAGGTCAAAGGGGTTGAACCAGAGTTGGACACAGAATCTAATCAAGCTACTAAGGAAATAGGAGAGAAGAAAAGAGAACCTTATAAGCCAATTTCACCTTTTCCTAGTAGATTCAGAAGCCCTACTTCTAAGGTAAATGAGGCTAACCAAGAGATCTTAGAGACATTTAGGAAGGTAGAGTTCAACATACCTCTCCTTGATGCCATTAAACAGGTGCCTCGTCATGCTATGTTCTTGAAAGAATTATGTACTACTAAAAGAAAATTAGTAGGGAATGAAAAGGTAAGTGTGGGGGAAAATGTGTCTGATGTTTTTCAAAGGAAACTTTCCCCTAAGTGCAAAGACCCAGGTGTGTTTTCTGTTCTTTATAAGATAGGAAATCTTTACTTTGATAAGGCTATGCTTGACTTGGGTGCCTCTATTAATGTTATGCCTAGGTCTGTTTACGACAAACTGAACTTAGGAGAGTTCAAGAAAATTGGCGTAGTGCTTCAGTTACCTGATAGGAGCAGTATTTACCCAGATGGAGTGTTAGAGGACGTCTTGGTCCAAGTGAATGAACTTGTGTTTCCTGCGGATTTTTATGTGATGAACATGGGTGATGCATGTCATGATATTCCCATCTTGCTTGGCAGGCCATTTTTTAACACAACTAGGACTAAAATTGATGTGCATGAAGGAACATTAACCATGGAATTTGATGGTGAAGTGAGTAAATTTAATATTTTCGATGCCATGAGATTTCCTGCTGACGTGAGTTACGTGTATGCACTTGATGTTATTGCTGAATTGCCCCAAGATATTTATGACTTATCCAATGAAGATGAATTTTTGACTATGCTTACTAAGAGTCTTGATCAGGCTAAGTTTCAAAAAGTGCTCTACCAGATTAATGATGATTTACTGGAAGAGATCGAACTAGAGGATCCAGGAGCTTCATGAAGTTGCGCCAACGACTATAAACGAAGGCGCTGGTTGGGAGGCAACCCAACATTCTTAGGGAAGTACCCATTTAATTTTGCTTTTATTTTCATTATTTCTATCGTTTTGCATGCATTAGGTACTATGCATGAATTAAGTGTGGGGGGTGCATCCTGCATTTAATTTTCACAGTATTTAATCTTCAAAAAAAAAGAGTAGAAAATCGAAAAAATAAAAAATTCTTTTCTTTTCTTATAAATAATGCATGATATGAGTTTATGCTAGACTTGCTTGTTTAAATTTTTTTTGTCTTATTAGATATTTTGTAGTTTATTCTTTTATAAGTGAAGACTTCTAAGCATGATAGTTATCATTTAGAGAAGTTTGAGTTGATCCTCATACATCTTTTTAATGAGTAACACTCTTGATTATCCATCTTATTTAGTCATGTAATATATCCGATTCAGAGGCAATAAAATGACATGGCCCATCTCTTAGACTATTGAATTAGTTGAATAATTCATTAAAATTGTGATTTTACTTGTCTATTTTTCATTTATGGAAAAAAATAATAATAAATGTTAGATTACCAATATGGGTAGGAATAGGTGGCTCGGCACCTATTTCCCTTAAGTTTAGGTCTCAAGTGTGTCTTATGTATGAAGTAGCCCATGATTGGGAGAGTCATGCCCCTTTTGGGCCGATCAATGACTCGCCAAAACTAACAGTCAAAGAAAGAATAAGATGAGAATGAATTATTTGCTCCAGCACCTCTATTCGGGTGACTGTGAGACAGGGAGTGTTCAATTTCTAAGACCCTATATGGGCCTCAAATATGTGCGCAAGTGGAGTTTGACAAGAGAAGAGAAAATAAATATAAGGCAAGTTAAGGATCAATTTAATGAAGTTATTCTACCTAATTCAATTGTCTCTATAGCCAGACCATGCCTAAATTTTTCTATCTTAAATTCTTTTTTGACCTCTTGATTGGTGTATGCATAATCAAAAAGAGATGGATAGTTATTGATCTTGTTATATCATTATAAAAGTGTTGTGAGGTGGATAAATCAACTCTCTAAGGATAGTTGGATGTCCAGCAGGTATTCACTTATTGAAGGAAAAACTAATTAATTCAATAACACTATTTTTCTTAAGCAGGCCCAGACCTAGTATGAATATCATAAGTATGCATGATTTTATAAGAAAAGAAAGGAGGCCAACTTTAGGTCGAGTCTAAGATTTCTTTGCAAGAGTACGTCCAAAGTCTCAGTGTGGGAGAATTTGTTAAGCCATTAATCATGCATCGTTTTATTAATTATTTTGATTATATTTTACACATTATTGTATCTAATTTATGTTATTTTTATATGTTTTTCAGGAATAGCATTAATTAAATAAAGAGGAGAAGAGAGGACGTCGAAGTTCGGGTTTCACACGCTTGGCTATAAAGACGGTCAAAAATTAATAATTTATGGAAAATATTGTTTCCATAACTATTTAATTGGGATAGGGTTTCAAGAGTTGGAGAAGAGTTAGAAGTCTTGAGGGAGAAGAAGTTTAAGGAAGAAAGGAAGAAGGAAACTCTATTCACTAACCCTAATCATCTTCACCATATATAAAGATCACCATCATCATCCTAAAGGATATATCATCCACAGAACCTTCAACTCCTCTCACCTTCACCATCATTAATCTCCCATCATTCCTCACGATTGCCTCATCTCCACGCACACAATCTACCACGCAACCACCGAAATCACCCTCATCCTCATGGCACACACACGGCTGCCTTATTCTCCTTCACAACCCACGGCTGCTCCATCCTCACATCCTCACGCCACACCAATCTCCTTTTCCTCATCCCTTTCAATCACACCCTCCCCCCTCACCATATCACACCCTCCTCCCTCATCAGCATCATCACAAACCATCATCATCTTTAATATGAAACCCACGGCCTAACCCCAATCAACTCACGACAGCCATAAAAAAAATCACAGCCACGCCACCCCCGCTGAAGCCAAAGTGTAGTGCTCCTTTTTCTTTATTTTTGATTTCTTTATTTTATTTTAGATTATTTTATCTTGTTTAGTTAATTATTGAATATAATTTATTTTGGTGAAAATTGTGATTTTATTTTTAATATGAGTGAGTAATTTCTTTGTGCTTAGTATAATCCATTTGAAACCATGCTAAATTAATTATTTTGAAACAAGTTTCATGCTTTATTGTCTAGTTAATTTTTATTCATGATTGTATAGCGATTAATGTTTATCATTCATGATATTCGTGTTATATTAATTAGAATTCATGCTAATTAGTTTAATACGAATTCATATGATAGTTTAAAAGGCTTTAATACGTAAAAGTTATCGTCTTTTAAGTGTTAGTATCAGCCTAACTAATCATGGATGGCTCAAACCCATCTCTTTTAATTATGTAATCGTTATAGATATTTGTTAAATCAATTTGCTGGTAAATTGGCTACAAAGTGTTAGATGATGTTTTTCTAATACGTAATGCTCTAGTTTGATTAAATTCTTGCGCTGGTGTAAGGGTTATCAAAACTAGTAGGGTTTATATTAGGGTTGGACCTAGTTAAACGAGAATCTAAGGAAAAACAGGAAAGAACTACCGGTGGATGTCTTCTACAGTTTAACTTATGAATGAAATTAACTTGTGTGTGAATGATAAATGTTAATTTGCATGGTGGATTGAGATTATGCTAAGTATTCTTCATAAATTTGACAACTTTTGATCATTATTTGTTGCCTTGAGTTATATTGATTAGTTTGTTAATTTTTGTTCTATTTTTATTAGCTTCAATATTAATTCAATCGACCCCCTCCCCCAAAATTATAGTCTTTTAGGAGTATCTAGGTAATTTTAGATATTTTAGATTCTTATTTTTAGAGTGGTTATAATTTTAGATTGATTTATATTCAGTTTTAGTACTTAATTACCGGTTTGTTAGAAATTAGACTAACAATTGTCATTTTCGTTCTTTTTTTATTGTTATCAGTTCTTAGAGTTTATATAGTGTCCTAGTCTACCCATATTTAATTTCGTAATGTTTAGAAATTATTTGATAATTTTTCAGAATTGTTTTGCGAAATTGATATGTGCAGGTTTTCAGGTTATTAATTCTGAAAATTTTTATTTTAATTGTTAATTCACCATTATTAGGTATTGTTAAGTCCAGAAAATAGTGTCGTAGAATTAGGGTAATTTTCTTGATTATTTTCGTATCTATATTTATGCAGATTATTTTATTTCTAATTTCATATTTAGAAATTTGCAATGATATTCTGTGGTAATTTTCTGATTTGATTTTTCTGAAATTATTTGGATACAATTGAGCAGTTATGGGCTTATATACCTGAAGAGTAATATTTTAGGTTACTGTTTGACATTTTTAATATGTATTTTCTGATTAGTATTTGCTGTTTTGATTTTTAATTGGAATTTCAGTTACTATTTTGATTTTATTTTTCTAGACTTTTTAGGAAAGTTGTTTACTATTTTATTTCCATAATATAATCCAAAATATTTAGGAGCATCAATGGGTGTTTTTCCAGATTTTTAATCATTAGATTTTAATTATTCTATACCTATTAAGTTTAGATTTAATAAATTGGATTAGTAAAATCATTTAGGATTAAGCTAGCCTTTTTAAAGCAATCTTTTCTCGTAGATCGATCCCTACTTCCCTATGCTATAAAAAGTGTTTAATAATCGAAGTAGTGGTTAAATTTGTAGCTCTCGAAAAGCTTTACAAAGTGGAATGGCTACAAGTTAAAGCATGTCTATGCCTTCTCTCGAAGATCAATAGATTGGTTGAGCAATCCTAGTTATCTATTTTCATGAAACTAGAATCAATAGAACCACAGAATTGGGTAACCTACAATTCCCAATTGAAAACTTGACTATTTTATTTTTGAGTAATTCCATCTCTCACAAAGTGGCTCTAAGTTAAGGATTCAACTTTCGTTGATCTCCTAAACCCTAGTTAAGAGCATGAATACAACCCTCTCAGGCAATTCATCGAATATTTGGCGCGCTAAGTGAGAATTCAATCATAAACACAGGCTTTCATTTACAAAAACCTAGGACTTAGATCCAAATTAAATAATAGAGGCTAATCCCAACCCAAGATAGGGGATTTAGCCACTGATCATTTCAATAATCTCAATCACAAACAAGAAACTCAAAAACATGATTAAAGATGCAAACTTGGGTCAAGATCACAATGTGAGA
>JACYFF010031954.1:64564748-64580084 GCA_017589665.1 Selenicereus undatus | reverse complement strand
TCTCTTGAATTTGCCCGCACAAATAGCTGAAGTGGATTGGCTACAAGCTAAAGCATGTCTATGCCTTCTCTCAGAGATCAATAGACGGGTTGAGCAATCCTAGTTTTCTATTTTCATGAAACTAGAATCAACAGAACCACAAAATCGGTCTAAGTGAGAGTTCAATCATAAACACAGGCATTCATTCACAAAAACCTAGGACTTAGATCCAAATTACATAATAGCGCTAATCCCAAGCCAAGATAGGGGATTTAGCCACTGATCATTTCAATAATCTCAGTCACAAACAGGAAACTCAAAAACAAGATTAAAGATGCAACCTTGGGTCAAGATCACAAAGTGAGAGAAAGGGAAACGTACTTTGATTGATTGCGAATGTCTATCTATCAAAGGACAAAGTTCTCAACCGTGAATTCAATCTAGATTTATGCTAAAGTATGGAGAAAAAGCCTTAGAAAAATTGCCTAACCCAGTTTTTCTAAAAACAAAAACTAAGATCTGTAACCGCCCCTCACAAAACTTGTTAAGTCGCGTGAAAAATTGGGACGCACGGGCACCCATACGTCCCAGGGATCGTGCATGGTTTTGCACAGCTTCTGGCTTCAAGGCAGAGTCATGCACACCCTGCAATCGACCGTGCGCCTGCAGCAGCTACTAGTTTTGATTCTTTTGGTCCCCGAGGCTTCATTAAACATTCAGTCTTGTTCAATTCCAATACCAAAGCTACCCATTTCGCCGAAATTGGTAAAACTCTCTCATTTTTGGGTAAGATACCTGAAAAGTGAGAAATACCACTTGTAAGCACAAAATGAGCTAATAAAAGCACATTCAACCACTTCTTGCCAAGATTAGTTAAGAGATTGTGGAGGAAGAAGGGCAAATTAGGACCGATAATCAGTCAAAATCGAGGTTTATCAACTCCCCGAAAACTTCTTACGTTAAAATTATTAGCGCAAGTGCACGGTGACAGTTGTAACTAGAGCCGCAAGTACGGGTCGTATCCATATGGAAATTGGTTTTATGCACCAGGTTGACTGTAGCACTCAATTTATGCAGAAACTGGTTCAGGTCGATAAATTTGAATACTACAGAAATTATCTAACCCAACGCTAGCAAAAAACTCAAGTTGGGATTCACCGCACTATTATGGTCTTTGGATCGAACACTAAGTCTTGTGAACTCGCCCGCAGAAATAGCTGAAGTGGAATGGCTACAAGTTAAAGGATCTCTATGCCTCCTCTCGAAGATCAATAGACTGGTTAAGCAATCCTAGTTATCTATTTTCATGAAACTAGATTCAACGGAGCCACAGAATCTGGTAACCTACAATTCCCAATTGAAAACCTAAATATTTTCATGTTGAGTAATTCCATTGCTCACAAAGTGGCTCTAAGTTTAGGATTTAACTTTCGTTGATCTCCTAACCATTGTTAAGAGCGTGAATACAACCCTCTCTAGGCAATTCATCGAATATATGCCATGCTAACTGAGACTTCAATCATAAACACAGGCATTCATTTACAAAAACCAAGTACGTAGATCCAAATTACATAATAGGGGCTAATCCGAACCCAAGATAGGGGATTTAGCCACCAATCATTTCAATAATCTCAATCATAAACAAGAAACTCAAAAACCTGATTGAAGATGCAAACTTGGGTCAAGATCACAAAGTGAGAGAAAAGGAAACATACTTTGATTTATTGCGAACGTCTATCGATCCAAGAACAAAGTTCTCAACCTTTAATTCAATCTAGATTGACGCTGAAGTTTGGAGAAAAAGCCCTAGAAAAATCGCCTAACCCAGTTTTTCTGGAAAAAAAAAACGATGCTCTGTAACCGCCCCTCTCAAAACTGGTTAAGTCGCTTGAAAAAATGAGGACGCACGGTCGTGTGTAAATGCACGGGCACCTGTGCATCCCAAAGATCATGCACGGTTGTGCGCCTGACTGTGCACAACTTCTAGCTTCAAGGGACGGTCGTGCGTACGCTGCAATTGACCGTGCGCCTGTAGCAGCTACTAGTTCTGATTCTTTTGGTCCCCAGGGCTTCATTAAACCTTCATTCTTGTCAGAATTCCAATACTAAAGCTTCCCTTTTTGGTAAAATTGGTAAAACTCTCTCATTTTCGGGCAAGATACCTGAAAATTGAGAAATACCACTTGTATGCAAAAAATAAGCTAATGAAAGCATATTCGCCCTCTTCTTGCCAAGATTAGTTAAGAGATTCTAGAGGAAAAAGGACAAATTAGGACTGAAGATCAGTTAAAATCGAGGTTTATCAGCTGCCCAAAAAATTGTTACGTTCAGATTATTAGCGCAAGTGCAGGGCGACAGTTGTAACTAGCAACTGCAAGTACGGGTCGTATCCATAGGGAACTTGGTTTTACGAACCAGGTTGACTGTAGCACTCAATTCAGGAAGAAACTGATTCAGGTCGATAAATTTAAATACTACAGAAATTATCTAACTCAACGCTAGCAAAAAACTCAGGTTGGGATTCACCGCACTATTATGGTCTTCGGATCGAACACTAAGTCTTGTGAACTCGCCCGCACAAATAGTTGAAGTGGAGTGGCTAGAAGTTAAAGCATCTCTATGCCTTCTCTCGAAGATCAATAGACTGCTTGAGCAATCCTAGTTATCTATTTTCGTGAAACTAGGAACAACGAGGCCACAGAATCGGGGAACCTACAATTGCCAATTGAAAATTTAACTATTTTTATGTTGAGTAATTCCATCGCTCACAAAGTGGCTCTAAGTTCAGGATTCAACTTTCGTTGATCTCCTAAATCGTAGTTAAGAGCATGACTACAACCCTCTGTAGGCAATTCATAGAATATATGGTATGCTAAGTGAGACTTTAATCATAAACACGAGCATTCATTTACAAAAACCAAGTACATAGATCCAAATTACATAATAGGGGCTGATCCGAACCCAAGATAAGGGATTTAGCCACTAATCATTTCAATAATCTCAATCACAAACAAGAAACTCAAAAACCTGATTAAAGATGCAAACTTGGGTCAAACTCACAAAGTGAGAGAAAAGGAAAGGTATGTTGATTGATTGCGAACGTCTATCGATCCAAGAACAAAGTTCTCAACCTTTAATTCAATCTAGATTGACGCTAAAGTATGGAGAAAAAGCCCTAGAAAAATCGCCTAACCCTGTTTTTTCTGAAAACAAAAACTAAGATCTGTAACCGCCCCTCGCAAAACTGGTTAAGTTGCGAGAAAAATTGGGGACGCTTGGTCGTGCCTAAATGCACGGGCACCCGTGCATCCCGGAGATTGTGCACGGTGGTGCGCCTGACCGTACGTAACTTCTGGCTCTAAAGCACGGTAGTGCGCGCCCTGCAATCGACCGTGCGCCTGCAGCAGCTACTAGTTCTGATTCTTTTGGTCGTCGGGGCTTCATTAAACCTTCATTCTTATTAGAATTCTAATACTAAAGCTCCCCTTTTCGGCAAAACTGGTAAAACTCTCTCATTTTTGGGCAAGATACCTGAAAATTGAGAAATACCACTTGTAAGCACAAAATGAGCTAATGAAAGCATATTCACCCTCTTCTTGCGAAGATTAGTCTAGAGATTGTGGAGGAAAATGGGCAAATTAGCACCGAAAATCAATCAAAATCGAGGTTTATCAACTCCTCAAGAACTTGTTGCGTTAAAATTATTAGCAAAAGTGCACGGCCATAGTTGTAAGTAGCAAGGGCAAGTACGGGACGTATCCATAGGGAAGTTGGTTTTACGCACAAGGTTGACTGCAACACTCAATTCAGGCAGAAACTGGTTCAGGTCGATGGATTTGAACACTAAAAAAATTATATAACTCAACGATAGCAAAAAACTCAGGTTGGGATTCACGACACTATTATGGTCCTTGGATTGAACACTAAGTCTTGTGAACTCACTCACACAAATAGCTGAAGTGGAATGGCTACAAGTTAAAGCATGTCTATGCCTTCTCTCGAAGATCAATAGACTAGTTAACCAATCCCAGTTATCTATTTTCATGAAACTAGAATCAACAGAGCAAGAGAATCGGGTAACCTACAATTCCCAATTGAAAACCTAACTATTTTCATGTTAAGTAATTCCATCGCTCACAAAGTGGCTCGACGTTAAGGATTCAACTTTCGCTGATCTCCTAAACCCTAGTTAACAGCATGAATACAACCCCTCTCTAGGCAATTCATCGAATATGTGGCACCCTAAGTGAGAATTCAACCATAGATACAGGCATTCGTTTACAAAAACCAAGGACATAGATCCAAATTACATAATAGGGGCTAATCTGAACCCAACATAAGGATTTTAGCCACTAATCATTTCAATAATCTCAATCACAAACAAGAAACTCAAAAACCTGATTAAAGACACAAATTTTGGGTCAAGATCACAAAGTGAGAGAAAGGGAAACGTACTTTGATTGCTTGCAAACGTCTATCGATCCAAGAACAATGTTCTCAACCTTTAATTCAATCTACATTGACGCTAAAGTATCGAGAAAAATCCTAACCCAGTTTTTCTTTAAAAAAAAAACTAAGATCCGTAACCGCCCCTCGCAAAACTAGTTAAGTCGCGAGAAAAACTAGGGATGAGCTGTCGTTCCTAAACGCACGGGCAGCCGTGCATCCCAGAGATCGTGCGCGGTTGAGCGACACGGTTGTGCGCCTGACTGTGCGCAGCTTCTCGCTTCAAGGCACGGTCGTGCGCACCATGCAATCGACTGTACGCCTGCAGCTGCTACTAGTTCTGATTCTTTTGGTCCTCAGGGCTTCATTAAACCATCATTCTTGTCGGAATTCCAATACTAAAGCTCCCCTTTTGGGAAAAATTGGTAAAGCTGTCTCATTTTTGGGCAAGATACCTGAAAATTGAGAAATACCACTTGTAAGCACAAAATGAGCTAATGAAAGCACATTCAACCTCTTCTTGCAAAGATTAGTCAAGAGATTGTTGAGGAAGAAGGGAAAATTAGGATCGATAATCAGTCAAAACTGAGGTTTATGAACTCCCCAAAAACTTCTTACGTTAAAACCATTAGCGCAAGTGCACGGTGAGAGTTGTAACTAGAACCGCAAGTACGGGTCGTATCCGTAGGGAAATTGGTTTCACGCACTAGGTTTACTGTAGCACTCAATTGATGCAGAAACTGGTTTAGGTCGATAAATTTGAATACTAAAGAAATTATCTAACTCAACGCTAGCAAAAAACTCAAGTTGGGATTCACTGCACTATTATGCTCTTTGGAACGAACACTAAGTCTTGTGAACTCGCCCGCACAAATAGCTGAAGTGGAATGGCTACAAGTTAAAGGATCTCTATGCCCCCTCTCGAAGATCAATAGACTGGTTAAGCTATCCTAGTTATCTATTTTCATGAAACTAGATTCAACGGAGCCACAGAATCTGGTAACCTACAATTCCCAATTGAAAACCTAAATATTTTCATGTTGAGTAATTCGATTGCTCACAAAGTGGCTCTAAGTTCAGGATTTAACTTTCGTTGATCTCCTAAACCATTATTAAGAGCATGAATGCAACCCTCTTTAGGCAATTCATCGAATATATGGCACGCTAACTGGGACTTCAATCATAAACACAGGCATTCATTTCCAAAAACAGAGTACATAGATCCAAATTACATAATAGGGGCTAATCCGAACCCAAGATAGGGGATTTAGCCACCAATCATTTCAATAATCTCAATCATAAATAGGAAACTCAAAAACCTGATTGAAGATGCAAAATTGGGTCAAGATCACAAAGTGAGAGAAAAGGAAACGTACTTTGATTGATTGCGAACGTCTATCGATCCAAGAACGAGGTTCTCAACCTTTAATTCAATCTAGATTGACACTAAAGTATGGAGAAAAAACCCTAGAAAAATCGCCTAACCCAGTTTTTCTGAAAACAAAAAGTAAGATCTGTAACCGCCCGTCGCAAAACTGGTTAAATCGCGAGAAAACCTAGGGATGCATGGTCGTGCCTAAACAAACGGGCACCCGTGCATCCCAGAGATCGTGCATGGTTGAGGAGCACGGTTGTGCGCCTGACCGTGTGCAGCTTCTCGCTTCAAGGCACGGTCGTGCGCAGCTTGGAATCGACTGTACGCCTGCAATAGCTACTAGTTCTGATTCCTTCCGTCCCCAGGGCTTCATTAAACCTTCATTCTTGTCGGAATTCCAATAGTAAAGCTCTCCTTTTCAGGAAAAATGGTAAAACTCTCTCATTTTTGGGCAAGAGACTTGAAAATTGAGAAATACCACTCTTAAGCACAAAATGAGCTAATGAAAGCATATTCAACCTCGTCTTGCCAAGATTAGTCAAGAGATGTGGAGGAAAATGCGCAAATTAGGACCGAAAATCAGTCAAAATCGAGGTTTATCAACTTTCCAAAAACTTCTTACGTTAAAATTATTAGCGCAAGTGCACAGTGACAGTTGTAACTAGCAAACGCAAGTACGGGTCGTATCGATAGGGAACCTTGTTTTGCGCACCGGGTTAACTGCACCACTCAATTCAGGCAAAAACTAGTTCAGGTCGACAAATTTGAATACTATAGAAATTATCTAACTCAACGCTAGCAAAAAACTCAGGTTGGGATTCACCGCACTATTATGGTCTTTGGATCGAACACTAAGTATTGTGAACTCGCCCGCACAAACAACTGAAGTGGAATGGCTACAATTTAAAGCATCTCTATGCCTCCTCTCGAAGATCAATAGAATGGTTAAGCAATCCTAGTTATCTATTTTCATGAAACTAGAATCAACGGAGCCACAGAATCGCGTAACCTACGATTCCCAATTGAAGACCTAACTATTTTAATGTTGAGTAATTCCATCACTCACAAAGTGGCTCTAAGTTAAGGATTCAACTTTCGTTGATGTCCTAAACCGTAGTTAGGAGCACAAATACAACTCTCTCTAGGCAATTCATCGACTATATGGCACCCTAAGTGAGAATTCAATCATAAACACAGGCATTCATTTACAAAAACCAAGGACATAGATCAAAATTACATAATAGGGGCTAATCCGAACCCAAGATAAGGGATTTAGCCACTAATCATTTCAATAATCTCAATCACAAACAAGAAACCCAAAAACCTAATTAAAGATGCAAACTTGGGTCAAGATCACAAAGTGAGAGAAAGGGAAACGTACTTTGATTGACTGCGAATGTCTATCGATCCAAGAACAAAGTTCTCAATCTTTAATTCAATCTATATTGATGCTAAAGTATCGAGAAAAAGCCCTAGAAAAATCGCCTAACCCAGTTTTTCTGGAAACAAAAACTAAGATCTGTAACCTCCCCTCACAAAACTGGTTAAGATCGCGTGAAAAATTGGGGACGCAGGGTCGTGCCAAAATGCACGGGCACCCGTCCATCCCAGAGATCGTGCACGGTTGAGGTGCACGGTTGTGAGCCTTACTGTGTGCAACTTCCGGCTTCATGGCACGGTCGTGCGCACCCTGTAATCGACCGTGCGCCTGCAACAACTACTAGTTCTGATTCTTTTGGTCCCCAGGGCTTCATTAGACCTTCATTGCTCTCGGAAGTACAATAGTAAAGCTCCCCTTTTCGGCAAAATTGGTAAAACTCTCTCATTTTTTGGCAAGATACCTGAAAATTGAGAAATACCACTTTTAAGCACAAAATGAGCTAATGAAAGCATATTCACCCTCTACTTGCCAATGCTAGCCAAGATATTGTGGTGGGAAAACGGCAAATTAGGAACAAAAATCAGTCAAAATCGAGGTTTATCAACTCCCCAGAAACTTCTTACGTTAAAATTATTAGCGCAAGTGGACAGCGACAGTTGTAACTAGCAACCACAAGTATGGGTCGTCTCTATACGGAACTTGGTTTTACGCACCAGGTTAACTGCAGCAGTAAATTCAGGCGGAAACTAGTGCAGGTCGATGAATTTGAATACTACAGAAATTATCTAACTCAACGCTAGCAAAATACTCAGGTTGGAATTCACTGCACTATTAAGGCCTTTGGATCGAACACTAAGTCTTGTGAACTCGCCTGCACAAATACCTGAAGTGGAATGGCTACAAGTTAAAGCATCTTTATGCCTTCTCTCGAAGATCAATAAACTGGTCAAGCAATCCTATTTATCTATTTTTATGAAACTGGAATCAACTAAGCCACAGAATCGGGTAACCAATAATTTCCAATTGAAAATTTAACTATTTTCATGTTCAGTAATTCGATCGCTCACAAAGTGGCTCTGAGTTAAGGATTCAACTTTCGTTGATCTGCTAAATCCTCGTTAAGAACATTAATACAACCCTCTCTAGGCAATTGATCAAATATATGGCACGTTAACTGAGAATTCAATCATAAGCAGAGGCATTCATTTACAAAAACAAAGGACATAGATCCAAATTACATAATAGGGGGTAATCCGAACCCAACATAGGGGATTTAGCCACTAATCATTTCCATAATCTCAATCACAAACAAGAAACTCCAAAACCTGATTGAGGATGCAAACTTGGGTCAAGATCACAAAGTGGGAGAAAGGGGAATGTACTTTGATTTATTGCGAACGTCTATCGACCCAAGAACAAAGTTGTCAACCTTTAATTCAATCTAGATTGACGCTAAAGTACGGAGAAAAAGCCCTAGAAAAATCGCCTAACCCGGTTTTCCTGGAAAAAAAAAACTAAGATCCGTAACCGCCCCTCACAAAACTAGTTAAGTCGCGAGAAAAACTGGCGACGTGCGGTCGTGCCTAAAAGCATGGGCACCCGTGCATCCCAGAGATCGTGCACGGTTGAGTTGCACGGTTGTGCGCCTGACTGTGCGCAGCTTCTGGCTTCAAGGCACGGTCGTGCGCACCCTGCAATCGACCGTGCGCCTGCAGCAGCTACTATTTATGATTCTTTTAGTCCCTAGAGCTTCATTAAACCATCATCCTTGTCGGAATTCCAATGCTAAAGCTCCCCTTTCTGGAAAAATTGGTAAAACTCTCTCATTTTTGGGCAAGATACATGAAAATTGACAAATACCACTTGTAAGCACAAAATGATTTAATGAAAGCATATTCAACCTCTTCTTGGCAAGATTAGTCAAGAGATTGTGGAGGAAAAAGGGAAAATTAGGATCGAAAATTAGTCAAGGTCAAGGTTTATCAACTCCCCAAAAACTTGTTACGATAAAATTATTAGCGCAAGTGCACGGCGATAGTTGCAACTAGCAACCGCATGTACGGGTCGTATCCATAGGGAACTTGGTTTTACGTGATAGGTTGACTACAGCACTCAATTCAGGCAAAAACTAGTTCAGGTTGATAAATTTGAATACTGCAGAAAATACCTAACTCAACGCTAGCAAAAAACTTAGGTTGGGATTCACCGCACTATTATGGTCTTTGGATCGAACACTAAGTCTTGTGAACTCTCCAGCACAAATAGCTGAAGTGGAATGGCTACCAGTTAAAGCATCTCTATGCCTTCTCTCAAAGATCAATAGACTGGTTGAGCAATCCTAGTTATCTATTTTCATTAAACCAGAATCAACGGAGCCACCGAATTGGGTAACCCACAATTGCCAATCGAAAATTTAACTATTTTCATGTTGAGTAATTCCATTGCTCAAAAAGTGGCTCTAAGTTAACGATTCAACTTTCATTGATCTCCTAAACCGTGGTTAAGAGCATGAATACAACCTCTCCAGGCAATTCATCGAATAATGGCACGCTAAGTGGGAATTCAAGCACAAACACAGGCATTCATTTACAAAAAATCAAGGACATAGATCCAAATTACATAATAGGGGCTAATCCGAACCCAAGATAAGGGATTTAGCCACCAATCATTTCAGTAATCTCAATCACAAACAAGAAACTCAAACACCTGATTAAAGACGCAAACTTGGGTCAAGATCACAAAGTGAGACAAAGGGAAACGTACTTCGATTGGTTACAAACGTCTATGGATGCAAGAACAAAGTTCTCAACCTTTAATTCAATCTGGATTGACGCTAAGGTATGGAGAAAAAGCCTTGGAAAAATCGCCTAACGCAGTTTTTTTGAAAACAAAAACTAAGATCTCTAACCGCCCCTCGCAAAACTGGTTAAGTCGCGAGAAAAATAGAGGACGCACGGTTGTGCCTAAACGCACGGGCACCCGTGCATCCCAGAGATCATGCACGGTTGAGCTGCACAGTTGTGCCCCTGACTGGGCACAGCTCCCGGCTTCAAGGCAGGGTCGTGCGCACCCTGCAATCGATCGTGCGCCTGCAGCAGGTACTAGTTCTGATTCTTTTGGTCCCCAGGGCTTCATTAGACCTTCATTCTTGTCGGAATTCCAACAGTAAAGCTCCCCTTTTTGGCAAAATTGGTAAAACTCTCTCATTTTTGGGCAAGATGCCTGAAAATTAAGAAATACCACTTTTAAGCACAAAATGAGCTAATGAAAGCATATTCACCCTCTTCTTGCATAGATTAGTCAAGAGATTGTTGAGGAAAAAGGGAAAATTAGGAACGAAAAAAAGTAAATATTGAGCTTTATGAACTCCCTAAAAACTTCTTACCTTAAAATTATTAGCACAAGTGCACAGCGACAGCTGTAACTACCAACCGCAAGTAGGGGTCGTATCCATAGGGAACTTGGTTTTACGCACCAGGTTGATTGCAACACTCCATTCTGGAAGAAACAAATTTAGGTCGATAAATTCGAATACGACAGAAATTATCTAAGTCAACGCTCGCAAAAAACTCAGGTTCGGATTCGCCGCACTATTATATTCTTTGGATCGAACACTAAGTCTTGTGAACTCGCCCGCCCAAATAGCTGAAGTGGATTGGCTACCAGTTAAAGCATCTCTATGCCTTCTATCGAAGAACAATAAACCGGTTGAGCAATCCGAGTTATCTATTCTCACGAAACTAGAATCAACGGAGCCACAGAATCGGGTAACCTACAATTCCCAATTGAAAACCTAACTATTTTCATGTTGAGTAATTCCATCGTTCACAAAGTGCCTCCGGGTTAAGGATTCAACTTTCGTTGATCTCCTAAACCCTGGTTAGGAGCATGAATATAACCCTCTTAAGGCAATTCATCGAATATATGGCACGCTAAGTGAGAATTCAATCATAAACACAGGCATTCATTTACAAAAACCAAGGACATAGATCCAAACTATGTAATCGGGGCTAATCTGAACCCAAGATAAGGGATTTATCCACTAATCATTTCAATAATCTCAGTGATAGACAAGAAACTCAAAAACCTGATTGAAGATTCAAACTTGGGTCAAGATCACAAAGTGAGAGAAAGGGAAACGTACCTTGATTGATTGCGAACGTCTATCGATCCAAGAACAAAGTTCTCAGCCATTAACTCAATCTAGATTGACGCTAAAGCATGGAGAAAAAGCCCTAGAAAAATCGCCTACCGCAGTTTTTCTGAAAACAAAATCTAAGATCTTTAACTGCCCATTGCAAAACTGATTAAGTCGCGAGAAAAACTGAGGACACACGGGCGTGCCTAAACGCACGGGCAGCCGTGCATCCCAGAGATCGTGCATGGTCGAAGTCCACGGTTGCGCGCCTCACTGTGCGCAGCTTCTGCCTTCAAGGCACGATCGTGCGCACCCTGCAATCGACCGTGCGCCTACAGCAGCTACTAGTTTTGATTCTTTTGGTCCCCACGGCTTCATTAAGCCTTCATTCTTGTCGGAATTGCAATACTAAAGCTCCCCTTTTCGGAAAAATTGGTAAAACTCTCAATTTTGGGCAAGATACCTGAAAATTGAGAAATACCACTTGTAAGCACAAAATGAGCTAGTGAAAGCATATCACCCTCTTCTTGCCAGGATTAGTCAAGAGATTGTGGAGGAAAAAGAGCAATTTAGGACCAAAAATCAGTCAAAATTGAGGTTTATCAACTCCCAAAAAACTTGTTACGTTAAAATTATTAGTGCAAGTGCACGGCGATAGGCTTAACTAGCAACCGCAAGTACGGGTCGTGTCCATAGGGAACATGGTTTTACCCACCAGGTTGACTGCAACGCTCAATTCAGACAGAAACTTATTTAGGTTGATCAATTTGAATACTACAGAAATTATCTAAGTCAACGCTGGCAAAAAACTCAAGTTAGGATTCGCCGCACTATTATATTCTTTGGATCGAACACTAAGTTTTGTGAACTCGCCCGCACAAATAGCTGAAGTGGAATGGCTACCAGTTAAAGCATCTCTATGCCTTCTCTCGAAGAACAATAGACCGGTTGAGCAATCCTAGTTATCTATTTTCATGAAACTAGAAACAACGGAGCCACCAAATTGGGTAACCTACAATTCCCAATTGAAAACCTAACAATTTTCATGTTGAGTAATTCCATCGCTCACAAAGTGCCTCCGGGTTAAGGATTCAACTTTCGCTGATCTCCTAAACCCTGGATAAGAGCATGAATATAACCCTCTCAAGGCAATTCAGCGAATATATGGCACGCTAAGTGAGATTTCAATCATAAACATAGGCATTCATTTAAAAAAACCAAGGACATAGATCCAAACTACGTAATAGGGCCTAATCCGAACCCAAGATAAGGGACTTATCCACTAATCATTTCAATAATCTCAGTGATAGACAAGAATCTCAAAAACCAGATTGAAGATTCAAACTTGGGTCAAGATCACAAAGTGAGAGAAAGGGAAACGTACCTTGATTGATTGCGAGCGTCTATCAATCCAAGAACAAAGTTCTCATCCATTAACTCAATCTGGATTGACGGTAAAGTATGGAGAAAAACCCCTACAAAAATCACCTGCCGCAGTTTTTCTAAAAACAAAATCTAAGATCTTTAACTACCCATTGCAAAACTGATTAAGTCGCGAGAAAAACTGAGGACGCACGGGCGTGCCTAAACGCACGGGCAGCCGTGCATCCCAGAGATCGTGCATGGTAGAGGTCCACGGTTACACGTCTGACTGTGCGCAGCTTCTGCCTTCAAGGCACGGTCGTGCGCACCCTGCAATCGACCGTGCGCCTACAGCAGCTACTAGTTTTGATTCTTTTGGTCCCCACGGCTTCATTAAGCCTTCATTCTTGTCGAAATTCCAATACTAAAGCTCCCCTTTTCGGCAAAATTGGAAAAACTCTCTCAATTTTGGGCAAGATACCTCAAAATTGAGAAATACCACATGTAAGCACAAAATGAGCTAGTGAAAGCATAATCACCGTCTTCTTGCGAGGATTAGTCAAGAGATTGTGGAGGAAAAAGAGCAAATTAGGACCAAAACTCCGTAAAAATCGAGGTTTATCAACTCCCCAAAAAACTTGTTACGTTAAAATTATTAGCGCAAGTGCACGGCGATAGTTGTAACTAGCAACCGCAAGTACGGGTCGTATCCATAGGGAACATGGTTTTACGCACCAGGTTGACTGCAGCGCTCAATTCAGGCAGAAACCTATTTAGGTCGATAAATTCGAATACTACAGAAATTATCTAAGTCAACGCTAGCAAAAAACTCAGGTTAGGATTCGCCGCACTATTATATTCTTTGGATCGAACACTAAGTCTTGTGAACTCGCCCGCACAAATAGCTGAAGTGGAATGGCTACCAGTTAAAGCTTCTCTATGCTTTCTCTCGAAGAACAATAGACCGAATCAGCAATCCTAGTTATCTATTATCATGAAACTAGAATCAACGGAGCCACAGAATCGGGTAACCTACAATTCCCAATTGAAAGGCTAACTATTTTCATGTTGAGTAGTTCCATCGCTCCCAAAGTGCCTCCAAGTTAAGGATTCAACTTTCTTTGATCTCCTAAACCCTGGTTAAGAGCATGAATATAACCCTCTCAAGGCAATTCATCGAATATATGCCACGCTAAGTGAGAATTCAATCATAAACACAAGCATTCATTTACAAAAACCAAGGACATAGATCCAAACTACATAACAGGGGCTAATCCGAACCCAAGATAAGGGATTTATCCACTAATCATTTCAATAATCTCAGTGATAGACAAGAAACTCAAAAACCTGATTGGAGATGCAAACTTGGGTCAACATCACATAGTGAGAGAAAGGGAAACGTACTTTGATTGATTGCGAACGTCTATCGATCCAAGAACAAAGTTCTCAGCCATTAACTCAATCTAGATTGACGCTAATGTATGGAGAAAAACCCTAGAAAAATCGCCTACCGCAGTTTTTCTGAAATCAGAATCTAAGATCTTTAGCTGCCCATCGCAAAACTGATTAAGTCGCGATAAAAACTGAGGACGCACGGGCGTGCCTAAACGCACGGGCAGCCGTGCATCCCAAAGATCGTACACGGTTGAGGTCGACGGTTGTGCGCCTGACTGTGCGCAGCTTCTGCCTTCAAGGCAAGGTCGTGCGCACCCTGCAATCGACCGTGCGCCTACAGCAGCTACTAGTTTTCATTCTTTTGGTCCCCACAACTTCGTTAAGCCTTCATTCTTGTCGGAATTCCAATACTAAAGCTCCCCTTTTCGGCAAAATTGGTAAAACTCTCTCAATTTTGGGCAAGATACCTGAAAATTGAGAAATACCACATGTAAGCACAAAATGAGCTAATGAAAGCATATTCACCCTCTTCTTGCCGGGATTAGTCAAGTGATTGTGGAGGAAAAAGAGCAAGTTAGGACCAAAAATCAGTCAAAATTGAGGTTTATCAACTCCCCAAAAACTTGTTACGTTAAAATTATTAGTGCAAGTGCACGACGATAGGTTTAACGAGCAACCGCAAGTACGGGTCGTATCCATAGGGAACATGCTTTTACGCACCAGGTTGACTCCAGCGCTAAATTCAGGCAGAAACTTATTTAGGTTGATAAATTTGAATACTACAGAAATTATCTAACTCAACGCTAGCCAAAAACTCAGGTTAGGATTCGCCGCACTATTACATTCTTTGGATCGAACACTAAGTCTTGTGAACTCGCCCGCACAAATAGCTGAAGTGGAATGGCTACCAGTTAAAGCATCTCTATGCCTTCTCTCGAAGAACAATAGACCGGTTGAGCAATCCTAGTAATCTATTTTCATGAAACTAGAATCAACGGAGCCACAGAATCGGGTAACCTACAATTCCCAATTGAAAACCTAACTATTTTCATGTTGAGTAATTCCATCGCTCACGAAGTGCCTCCGGGTTAAGGATTCAACTTTCGTTGATCTCCTAAACCCAGGTCAAGAGCATGAATATAACCCTCTCAAGGCAATTCATCGAATATATGGCACGCTAAGTGAGAATTCAATCATAAACATAGGCATTCATTTACAAAAACCAAGGACATAGATCCAAACTACGTAATAGGGGCTAAT
>JACYFF010031954.1:64545212-64561342 GCA_017589665.1 Selenicereus undatus | reverse complement strand
TGAATCCTCAACTTAGAGCCACTTTGTGAGCGATGGAATTACTCAACATGAAAATAGTTAGGTTTTCAGTTGGGAATTGTAGATTACCCGATTCTGTGGCTCCGTTGATTCTAGTATCATGAAAATAGATTACTACGATTGCTCAACCGGTCTATTGTTCTTCGAGAGAAGGCATAGAGATGCGTTACCCGGTCGCCGTTCCGCTGCAGCTATTGTTGCGGGCGAGTTCACAAGACTTATTGTTCGATCTAAAGACCATAGTAGTGCGGCGGCCCCCAACCTGAGTTTTTTGCTAGCATTGACGTAGATAATTTCTGTAGAATTCAAATTTATCGACCTGAATAAGTTTCTGCCTGAATTGAGCGCTGTAGTCAACCTGGTGCGTAAAACCAAGTTCCCTATGGATACGACCCGTACTTGCGGTTGCTAGTTACAACTGTTGTCGTGCACTTGCGCTAATAATTTTAACGTAACAAGTTTTTAAGCAGTTGATAAGCCTCGATTTTGACAGATTTTCGGTCCTAATTTGCCATTTTTCCTCCACAATCTCATGTCTAATCCTGGCGAGAAGAGGGTGAATATGCTTTCATTAGCTCATTTTGTGCATACAAGTGTTATTTCTCAATTTTCAGGTATCTTGCCCACAAATGAGAGAGTTTTACCAGTTTTGCCGAAAAGGAGAGCTTTATTGTTGGAATTCCGATAAGAATGAAGGTTTAATGAAGCCCTGGGGACCAAAAGAATCAGAACTAGTAGCTGCTTGAGGTGCACGGTCGATTGCTGGGTGTGCACGACCGTGCCTTGAAGCCAGAACCTACGCACAGTCAGGCGCACAACCCTGCACCGCAACCGTGCACGATCTCTGGGATGCACGGGTGCCCGTGCGTTTAGGCACAACCGTGCGTCCTCATATTTTCTCGCGACTTAACTAGTTTTGCGATGGGCGGGTACAGATCTTAGTTTTCGTTTTTAGAAAAACTGGGTTAGGCGATCTTTGTAGCCCTTTTTCTCCATACTTTAGCGTCAATCTAGATTGAATTAAAGGCTGAGAACTTTGTCGTTGGATCGATAGGCATTGGCAATCAATCAAAGTACGTTTCCCTTTCTCTCACTTTGTGATCTTTACCCAAGTTTGCATTTTCAATCAGGTTTTTGAGTTTCTTGTCTGCGATTGAGATTATTGAAATGATTAGGGGCTAAATCCCCTATCTTAGGTTAGAATATGCCCCTATTATGTAATTTGAATCTATATCCTTGGTTTTTGTAAATGAATGCCTGCATTTATGATTGAATTCTCACTTAGCGTGCCATATATTCGATGAATTGCATAGAGAGGGTTGTATTCATGCTCTTAACTAGGGTTTAGGAGATCAACAAAAGTTGAATCCTTATCTTAGAGCCACTTTGTGAGCGATGGAATTACTCAACATGAAAATAGTTATGGTTTCAATTGGGAATTGTAGATTACCGGATTCTCTGGTTCCGTTGATTCTAGTATCATGAAAATAGATAACTAGGATTGCTCAACCGGTCTATTGTTCTTCGAGAAAAGGCGTAGAGATGCTTTAACCGGTAGCCATTCCACTTCAGCTATTTGTGCGGGAGAGTTCACAAGACTTAGTGTTCGATCCAAAGACCATAATAGTGTGGCGAATCCCAACCTGAGTTTTTTGCTAGCGTTGACTTAGATAATTTCTGTAGTATTCAAATTTATCGACCTAAATAAGTTTCTGCCTGAATTGACCGCTGCAGTCATCCTGGTGCGTAAAACCTAGTTCCCTATGGATACGACCCGTACTTGCGGTTGGTAGTTACAACTATCGTCGTGCACTTGCGCTAATAATTTTAACGTAACAAGTTTTTGGGGAGTTGATAAACCTTAATTTTGACTGATTTTTGATCCTAATTTGCTGTTTTTCCTCCAAACTCTCTTGACTAATCCTGGCAAGAGGAGGGTGGATATGCTTTCATCAGCTCATTTTGTGCTTACAAGTGGTATTTCTCAATTTTCAGGTATCTTGCCCAAAATTGAGAGAGTTATACCAATTTTTCCGAAAAGGGGGGCTTTAGTATTAGAATTCCGACAAGAATGATGGATTAATGAAGCCCTGGGGACCAAAAGAACCAGAACTAGTAGCTGCTGTAAGCGCACGGTCGATTGCAGGGTGCGCACGAGAATGCCTTGAAGCCAGAAGCTGCGGACTATCAGGCGCGCCACCGTGGACATCAACCGTGCACGATCTCTCGGATGCAGGGGTGCCCGTGCGTTTAGGCACGAGCATGCATCCCAAGTTTTTCTCGCAACTTAACCAGTTTTGCGAGGGGGCGGTTAGAGATCTTAGCTTTTGACTTCAGAAAAACTGGGTTAGGCGATTTTTGTAGGGCTTTTTCTCCATATTTTAGCGTCAATCTAGATTGAATTAAACGCTGAGAAGTTTCTTAGTGGATCGATAGGCGTTGGCAATCAATCAAAGTACGTTTCCCTTTCTCTCACTTTGTGATCTTGACCCAAGTTTGCATCTTCAATCAGGTTTTTGAGTTTCTTGTCTGTGATTGAGATTATTGAAATGATTAGTGGCTAAATCCCCTATCTTGGGTTCGAATGAGCCCCTATTATGTAATTTGGATCTATGTCCTTGGTTTTTGTAAATGAATGCCTGTGTTTATAATTGAATTCTCACTTAGCGTGCCATATATTCGATGAATTACCTAGTGAGGGTTGTATTCACGCTCTTAACTAGGGTTTAGGAGATCAACGAAAGTTGAATCCTTAAGTTAGAGCCACTTTGTCAGAGATGGAATTACTCGACATGAAAATAGTTAGGTTTTCAATTGGGAATTGTAGATTACCCGATTCTATGGCTCCGTTGATTCTAGTATCATGAAAATAGATTACTAGGATTGCTCAACCGGTCTAATGTTCTTCGAGAGAAGGCATAGAGATGCTTTACCCGGTAGCCATTCCACTTCAGCTATTTGTGCGGGCGAGTTCACAAGACTCAGTGTTCGATCCAAAGACCATAATAGTGCGGCGAATCCCAACTTGAGTTTTTTGCTAGCGTTGATGTAGATAATTTCTGTAGTATTCAAATTTATCGACCTAAATAAGTTTCTTCCTGAATTGAGCGCCGCAGTCAACCTGGTGCGTAAAACCAACTTCCCCATGGATACGACCTGTACTTGCGGTCGCTAGTTACAACTGTCGCCGTGCACTTGCGCTAATAATTTTAACGTAACAAGTTTTTGGGGATTTGATAAGCCTCGATTTTGACTGATTTTCGGTCCTAATTTGCCGTTTTTCCTCAACAATCTCTTGACTAATCTTGGCAAGAAGTGGGTGAATATGCTTTCATTAGCTCATTTTTTGCTTACAAGGGGTATTTCCCAATTTTCAGGTTTCTTGCTCGGAAATGAGAGAGTTTTAGCAATTTTACCAAAAAGGGGAGCGTTAGTATTGGAATTCCGATAAGAATGAAGGTTTAATGAAGCCCTGGGGACCAAAAGAACCAAAACTAGTAGCTGCTGTAGGCGCACGGTCGATTGTAGGGAGCGCACGACAGTGCCTTGAAGCCAGAAGCTGCGCACAGTCAGGCGCAGCACCGTGGAACTCAACCGTGCGCGATCTCTGGGATGCACGGGTGCCTGTGCGTTTAGGCATGACCGTGCATCCCATGTTTTTTCTCGTGACTTAACCAGTTTTGCGAGGGGCGGTTAGAGATCTTAGTTTTTGTCTTCAGAAAAACAGCGTTAGGCGATTTGTATAGTTTTTTTTCTCCATACTACGGCGTCAATCTAGATTGAATTAAAGGCTGAGAAGTTTGTTCTTGGATCGATAGGCGTTTGCAATAAATCAAAGTACGTTTCCCTTTCTCTCACTTTGTGATCTCGACCTAAGTTTGCATCTTTAATCAGGTTTTTGAGTTTCTTGTCTGTGATAGGGATTATTGAAATGATTAGTGGCTAAATCCCTTATCTTTTGTTCGGATTAGCCCCTATTATGTAATTTGGATCTATGTCCTTGGTATTTGCAAATGAATGCCTGTGTTTAAGATTGAATTCTCATTTAGCGTGCCATATATTCGATGAATTGCCTAGAGAGGGTTGTATTCATGCTCTTCACTAGGGTTTAAGAGATTAACGAAAGTTCAATCCTTAACTTAGAGCCACATTGTGAGCGATGGAATCACTCAACATGAAAATAGTCACGTTTTCAATTGGGAATTGTAGGATACCCAATTCTGTGGCTCCGTTGATTCTAGTTTCATGAAAATAGATAACTAGGATTGCTCAACCAGTCTATTGATCTTCGGGAGAAGGCATGGAGATGCTTTAACTTGTAGCCATTCCACTTCAGCTTTTTGTGCAGGCGAGTTCATAAGACTTAGTGTTCGATCCAAAGAATATAAGAGTGCGGCGAATCCTAACCAGAGTTTTTTGCTAGCGTTGACTTAGATAATTTCTGTAGTATTCAAATTTATCGACATAAATAAGTTTCTGCCTGAATTGAGCGCTGCAGTCGACCTGGTGCGTAAAACCAAGTTCCCTATGGATACGACCCGTACGTGCGGATGGTAGTTACAGCTGTCGCCATGGACTTGCACTAATAATTTTAACGTAACAAGTTCTTTGGGAGTTGATAAACCTCGACTTTGACTGATTTTCGGTCCTAATTTTCCCTTTTCCCTCCCCAATCTCTTGACTAATCTTGGGAAGAAGAGGGTGAATATGCTTTCTTTAGCTCATTTTGTGCTTACAAGTGGTATTTCTCAATTTTCAGGTATCTTGTCCAAAAATGAGAGAGTTTTACCAATTTTGCCAAAAAGGGAGCTTTAGTATTGGAATTCTGATAACAATGAAGGTTTAATGAAGCCCTGGGGACCATAAGAATCTGAACCAGTACCTGCCGCAGCCGCACGGTCGATTGCAGGGTGCGTACAACAGTGCCTTGAAGCCAGAAGTTGCGCACAGTCAGGGGCACAACCATACGTCCTCAGTTTTTCTCGCGACTTAACCAGTTTTGCGACGGGCAGTTACACATCTTAGATTTTGTTTTCAGAAAAAATGCGTTAGGCAATTTTTCTAGGGCTTTTTCTCCATACTTTAGCGTCAATCTAGATTGAATTAATGGCTGAGAACTTTGTTCTTGGATCGATAGACGTTTGCAATCAATCAAAGTACGTTTCCCTTTCTCTCACTTTGTGATCTTGACCCAAGTTGGCATCTTGAATCAGGTTTTTGAGTTTCTTGTCTGTGATTGAGATTATTGAAATGATTAGTGGCTAAATCCCTTATCTTGGGTTCGGATTAGCCCCGAGTATGTAATTGAATGTCTGTGTTTATGATTGAATTCTCACTTAGCGTGCCATATATTCGATGAATTGCCTAGAAAGGGTTCTATTCATGCTCTTAACTAGGGCTTAGGAGATCAACGAAAGTTTAATCCTTAACTTAGAGCCACTTTGTGAGCGATGGAATTACTCAACATGAAAATAGTTAGGTTTTCAATTGGGAATTGTAGGTTACCCGATTCTGTGGCTCCGTTGATACTAGTATCTTGAAAATAGATAACTACGATTGCTCAACCGGTCTATTGTTCTTCGAGAGAAGGCATAGAGATGGTTTAACTAGTAGCCATTCCACTTCAGCTATTTGTGCGGTGACTTCACAAGACTTAGTGTTCGATCCAAAGAATATAATAGTGCGGCGAATCCTAACCAGAGTTTTTTGCTAGCGTTGACTTAGATAATTTCTGTATTATTCAAATTTATCGACCAAAATGAGTTTCTGCGTGAATTGAGCGTTGCAGTCAACCTGGTGCGTAAAACCATGTTCCCCATGGATACGTCCCGTACTTGCGGTTGCTAGTTACAACTGTCGCCGTGCACTTGCGCTAATAATTTTAACGTAACAAGTGTTTGGGGAGTTTATAAACCTCGATTTTGACTTATTTTCGGTCCTAATTTGCCCTTTTTCCTCCACAATCTCTTGACTAGTCCTGGCAAGAAGAGGGTGAATATGCTTTCATTAGCTCATTTTGTGCTCACAAGTGGTATTTCTCAATTTTCAAGTATCTTGCCCAAAAATGATAGAGTTTTACCAATTTTGCCGAAAAGGGGAGCTTTGATATTGGAATTCCGACAAGAACGAAGGTTTAATGAAGCCCTGGGGACCAAAAGAATCAGACCTAGTAGCTGCTGTAGGCGCACGGTCGATTGCAGAGTGCGCACGGCCGTGCCTTAAAGCCGGAAGCTGCGCACAGTCAGGCGCACAACCGCAGACCCCAACCGTGCACGATCTCTAGGATGCACGGGTGCCCATGTGTTTAGGCACGACCGTGCGTCCTCAGTTTTTCTCGCGACTTAACCAGTTTTGCGAGGGCAGTTACAGATCTTAGATTTTGTTTTCAGAAAAAACCGCGTTAGCCGATTTTTGTAGGGCTTTTTCTCCATACTTTACCGTCAATCTAGAATGAATTAAAGGCTGAGAACTTTGTTCTTGGATCGATATACGTTCGCAATCAATCAAAGTACGTTTCCCTTTCTCTCACTTTGTGATCATGACCCAGGTTTGCATCTTCAATCAGCTTTTTTGTTTCTTGTCTGTGATTGGGATTATTGGAATGATTAGTGGTTAAATCCCTTATCCTAGGTTCGGATTAGCCCCTACTATTTAATTTGGATCTATGTCCTTGGTTTTCGTAAATAAATGCCAGTGTTTATTATTGAATTCTCACTTGGCATGCCATATATTCGATGAATTGCCTAGACAGGGTTGTATTCATGCTCTTAACTAGGGTTTAGGAGATCAACGAAAGTTGAATCCTTAACTTAGAGCCACTTTGTGAGCGATGGAATTACTCAACATGAAAATAGTTAGGGTTTTAATTGGGAATTGTAGGTTACCCGATTCTGTGGCACCGTTGATTCTAGTTTCACGAAAATAGATCACTAGGCTTTCTCAACCGGTCTATTAGTCCTCGAGAGAAGGCATAGAGATGCTTTAATTGGTAGCCATTCCACTTCATCTATTTGTGCCAGCGAGTTCACAACACTTAGTGTTTGATCCAAAGAATATAATAGTGCCGAGAATCCTAACCAGAGTTTTTTGCTAGCGTTGACTTGGATAATTTCTGTAGTATTCAAATTTATCGGCCTAAATAAGTTTCTGCCTGAATTGAGTGTTGTAGTCAACCTGGTGCGTAAAACCAAGTTCCGTATCGATACGACCCGTACTTGGGGTTGCTAGTTACAACTGTCGCGCGAGCACTTGCACTTTTTAGTCCTATTTTGCCCTTTTTCCTCCATAATGTCTTTACTAATCCTGGCAAGAAGAGGTGAATATGCTTTCATTAGCTCATTTTGCCCTTACAAGTGGTATTTCTCAATTTTCAGGTATCTTGCCCAAAAATGAGAGGGTTTTACCAATTTTTCCGAAAAGGGGAGCTTTAGTATTTGAATTCCGACAAGAATGAAGGTTTAATGAAGCCCTGGGGACCAAAAGAATCAGAACTAGTAGCTGTTGTAGGCACACTGTCGATTGCAGGGTGCGCCCGACCATGCCTTGAACCTAGAAGCTGCGCACAGTCAGGCACACAACCGTGCACCTCAACCGTGCACGATCTCTGGGATGCACGAGTGCCCGTGCGTTTAGGCACGACCGTGCGTCCTATGTTTTTCTCGCGACTTAACCAGTTTTGCGACGGCAGTTACAGATCTTAGATGTTTTTTCAGAAAAACCGCATTAGGCAATTTTTCTAGCGCTTTTTCTCCATACTTTAGCGTCAATCTAGATTGAATTAAAGGCTGAGAACTTTGTTCTTGGATCGATATACGTTCGTAATCAATCAAAGTACGTTTCCCTTTCTCTCATTTTGTGATGTTGACCCAAGTTTGCATCTTCAATCAGGATTTTGAGTTTCTTGTGTGTGATTGACATTATTGAAATGATTAGTGGCTAAATCCCTTATCTTGGGTTCGGATTAGCCCCTATTATGTAGTTTGGATCTATGTCCTTGGTTTTTGTAATTGAGTGCCTGTGTTTATGATAGAATTCTCACTTAGTGTGCCATATATTCGACGAATTGCCTTGAGAGGGTTATATTCATGCTCTTAACTAGGGTTTAGGAGATTAACGAAAGATGAATCCTTAACTTGGAGGCACTTTGTGACCGATGGAATTACTCAACATAAAAATAGTTAGGTTTTCAATTGGGAAATGTAGGTTACCCGATTATGTGGCTCCATTGATTCTAATTTCATGAAAACAGATAACTAGGATTGCTCAACTGGTCTATTGTTCTTCGAGAGAAGGCATAGAGTTGCTTTAACCGGTAGCCATTCCACTTCAGGTATTTGTGCGGGGGAGTTCACAAGACTTAGTGTTCGATCCAAAGAATATAATAGTGCGGCGAATCCTAACCTGAGTTTTTTGCTAGCGTTGACTTAGATAATTTGTGTAGTATTCAAATTTATCGACCTAAATAAGTTTCTGCCTGAATTAAGCGCTGCAGTCAACCTAGTGCGTAAAAGCATGATCCCTATGGATACGACCCGTACTTGCGGTTGCTAGTTACAACTGTCGCAGTGCACTTGCGCTAATAATTTTAACGTAACAAGTTTTTGGGGTGTTGATAAACCTCGATTTTGACAGATTTTTGGTCCTAATTTGCTCTTTTCCCCCCACAATCTCCTGACTAATGATGGCAAGAAGAGGGTGAATATGCTTTCATTAGCTCATTTTGTGCTTACAAGTGGTATTTCTCAATTTTCAGGTATCTTCCCCGAAATTGAGAGAGTTTTACCAATTTTGCCGAAAAGGGGAGCTTTAGCATTAGAATTCCGACAAGAATGAAGGTTAATGAAGCTGTGGGGACCAAAAGAATCAGAACTAGTAGCTGCTGTAGGCGCACGGTCGATTGCAGGGTGCGCACGACCGTGCCTTGAAGGCAGAAGCTGCGCACAGTCAGGCGCAGAACCGTGCACGATCTCTGGGATGCACGGGTGACCGTGCGTTTAGGCACGCCCGTGCATCCTCGGTTTTTCTCGCGATTTAACCAGTTTTGCGATGGGCAGTTAAAGATCTCAGATTTTGTTTTCAGAAGAACTGTGTTAGGCGATTTTTCTAAGGCTTTTTCTCCATACTTTAGCGTCAATCTAGATTGAATTAATGGCTGAGAACTTTGTTCTTGCATCGATAGATGTTCGCAATCAATCAAAGTACGTTTCCCTTTCTCTCACTTTGTGATCTTGACCCAAGTTTGCATCTTCAATCAGGTTTTTGAGTTTCTTGTCCACCATTGAGATTATTCAAATGATTAGTGGATAAATCCCTTAACTTGGGTTCGGACTAGCCCCTATTATGTAGTTTGGATCTATGTCCTTGGTTTTTGTAAATGAATGCCTGTGTTTATGATTGAATTCTCACTTAGCGTGCCATATATTCGATGAATTGCCTTGAGAGGGTTATATTCATGCTCTTAACAACGGTTTAGGAGATCAACGAAAATGGAATCCTTAACTTGGAGGCACTTTGTGACCGATGGAATTACTCAACATGAAAATAGTTAGGTTTTCAATTGGGAATTGTTTGTTACCCGATTCTGTGGCTCCGTTGATTCTAGTTTCATGAAAATAGATAACTACGATTGCTCAACCGGTCTTTTGTTCTTCGAGAGAAGGCATAGAGATGCTTTAACTGGTAGCCATTCCACTTCAGCTATTTGTGTGGGCGAGTTCACAAGACTTAGTGTTCGATCCAAAGAATATAATAGTGCGGCGAATCCTAACCTGAGTTTTTTGCTAGCGTTGACTTAGATAATTTCTGTAGTACTCAAATTTATCGACCAAAATCAGTTTCTCCCTGAATTGAGCGCTGCAGTCAACCTGGTGCGTAAAACCATGTTCCCTATGGATACGACCCGTACTTGCGGTTGCTAGTTACAACTATCGCCGTGCACTTGCACTAATAATTTTAACGTAACAAGTCTATGGGGAGTTGATGAACCTCGATTTTGACTGATTTTTGGTCTTAATTTGCTCTTTTTCCTCCACAATCTCTTGACTAATCCTGGCAAGAAGAGGGTGAATATGCTTTCGTTAGCTCATTTTGTGCTTACAAGTGGTATTTCTCAATTTTCAGGTATCTTCCCCAAAATTGAGAGAGTTTTACCCATTTTGCCGAAAAGGGGAGCTTTAGTATTGGAATTCCGACAAGAATGAAGGTTAATGAAGCCGTGGGGACCAAAAGAATCAGAACTAGTAGCTGCTGTAGGCGCACGGTCGATTGCAGGGTGCACACGACCGTGCCTTGAAGGCAGAAGCTGCGCACAGTCAGGCGCAGAACCGTGCACGATCTCTGGGATGCACGGGTGACCGTGCGTTTAGGCACTCCCGTGCATCCTCGGTTTTTCTCGCGATTTAACCAGTTTTGCGATGGGCAGTTAAAGATCTTAGATTTTGTTTTCAGAACAACTGTGTTAGGCGATTTTTCTAGGGCTTTTTCTCCATACTTTAGCATCAATCTAGATTGAATTAATGGCTGAGAACTTTGTTCTTGGATCGATAGATGTTCGCAATCAATCAAAGTACGTTTCCCTTTCTCTCACTTTGTGATCTTGACCAAAGTTTGCATCTTCAATCAGGTTTTTGAGTTTCTTGTCTACCATTGAGATTATTGAAATGATTAGTGGATAAATCCCTTAACTTGGGTTCGGACTAGCCCCTATTATGTAGTTTGGATCTATGTCCTTGGTTTTTGTAAATGAATGCCTGTGTTTATGATTGAATTCTCACTTAGTGTGCCATATATTCGATGAATTGCCTTGAGAGGGTTATATTCATGCTCTTAACCAGGGTTTAGGAGATCAAAGAAATTTGAATCCTTAACTTGGAGGCACTCTGGGAGCGATGGAATTACTCAACATGAAAATAGTTAGGTTTTCAGTTGGGAATTGTAGGTTACCCGATTCTGTGGCTCCGTTGATTCTAGTTTCATGATAATAGATAACTAGGATTGCTCAACCGGTCTATTGTTCTTCGACAGAAGGCATAGAGATGCTTTAACCGGTAGCCCTTCCACTTCAGCTATTTGTGCGGGCGAGTTCACAAGACTTAGTGTTCGATCCAAAGAATATAATAGTGCGGCGAATCCTAACCTGAGTTTTTTTGCTAGCGTTGACTTAGATAATTTTTGTAGTACTCAAATTTATCGACCTAAATAAGTTTCTGCCTGAATTAAGCGTTGCAGTTAACCTGGTGCGTAAAACCATGTTCCCTATGGATACGACCCGTACTTGCGGTTGCTAGTTACAACTATCGCCGTGCACTTGCGCTAATAATTTAAACGTAACAAGTTTTTGGGGAGTTGATGAACCTCGATTTTGACTGTTTTTTGGATCCTAATTTGCTCTTTTTCCTCCACCATCTCTTGACTAATCCTGGCAAGAAAAGGGTAAATATGCTTTCATTAGCTCATTTTGTGCTTACAAGTGGTATTTCTCAATTTTCAGGTATCTTGCCCAAAATTGAGAGAGTTTTACCAATTTTGCCGAAAAGGGGAGCTTTAGTATTGGAATTCCGACAAGAATGAAGGCTTAATGAAGCCGTGGGGACCAAAAGAATCAAAACTAGTAGCTGCTGTAGGCGCACGGTCGATTGCAGGGTGCGCACGACAGTGCCTTGAAGGCAGAAGTTGCGCACAGTCAGGCGCACAACCGTGGACCTCAACCGTGCACGATCTCTGGGATGCACAGGTGCCCGTGCGTTTAGGCACGCCCGTGCATCCTCGGTTTTTCTCGCGACTTAACCAGTTTTGCGTTGGGCAGTTACAGATCTTAGATTTTGTTTTTTCAGAAAAACCGCGTTAGGCGATTTTTCTAGGGCTTTTTCTTCATGCTCTAGCGTCAATCTAGATTGAATTATTGGCTGAGAACTTTGTTCTTGGATCGATAGACGTTCGCAATCAATCAATGTACGTTTCCCTTTCTCTCATTTTGTGATCTTGACCCAAGTTTGCATCTTCAATCAGGTTTTTGAGTTTCTTGTCTATCATTGAGATTATTGGAATGATTAGTGGATAAATCCCTTATCTTGGGTTCGAATTAGCCCCTATTATGTAGTTTGGATCTATGTCCTTGGTTTTTGTAAATGAATGCCTATGTTTATGATTGAATTCTCACTTAGCGTGCCATATATTCGATGAATTGCATTGAGAGGGTTATATTCATGCTCTTAACCAGGGTTTAGGAGATCAACGAAAAATGACTCCTTAACTTGGAGGCACTTTGTGAGCAATGGAATTACTAAAGATGAAAATTGTTAGGTTTTCAATTGGGAATTGTAGGTTACCCGATTCTGTGGCTTTGTTGATTCTAGTTTCATGAAAATAGATAACTAGGATTGCTCAACCGGTCTATTGTTCTTCGAGAGAAGGCATAGAGATGCTTTAACTGGTAGCCATTCCACTTCCGCTATTTGTGCGGGCGAGTTCACAAGACTTAGTGTTCGATCCAAAGAATATAATAGTGCGGCGAATCCTAACCAGAGTTTTTTGCTAGCGTTGACTTAGATAATTTCTGTAGTATTCAAATTTGTCGACCTAAATAAGTTTCTGCCTGAATTGAGTGCTGCAGTCAACCTGGTGCGTAAAACCATGTTCCCTATGGATACGTCCCGTACTTACAGTTGCTAGTTACAACTGTCGCCGTGCACTTGCGCTAATAATTTTAACGTAACAAGTGTTTGGGGAGTTTATAAACCTTGATTTTGACTTATTTTCGGTCCTAATTTGCCCTTTTTCCTCCACAATCTCTTGACTAATCCTGGCAAGAAGAGGGTGAATATGCTTTCATTAGCTCATTTTGTGCTCACAAGTGGTATTTCTCAATTTTCAAGTATCTTGCCCAAAAATGAGAGAGTTTTACCAATTTTGCCGAAAAGGGGAGCTTTTGTATTGGAATTCCGACAAGAACGAAGGTTTAATGAAGCCCTGGGGACCAAAAGAATCAGACCTAGTAGGTGTTGTACGCGCACGGTCGATTGCAGAGTGCGCACAGCCGTGCCTTAAAGCCATAAGCTGCGCACAGTCAGGCGCACAACCGCAGACCTCAACCGTGCACGATCTCTAGGATGCACGGGTGCCCATGCGTTTGGGCACGACCGTGCGTCCTCAGTTTTTCTCGCGACTTAACCAGTTTTGCGAGGGGCAGTAACAGATCTTAGACGTTGTTTTTTCAGAAAAACCGTGTTAGGCAATTTTTCTAGCGCTTTTTCTCCATACTTTAGCGTCAATCTAGATTCAATTAAAGGCTGAGAACTTTGTTCTTGGATCGATATACGTTCGTAATCAATCAAAGTACGTTTCCCTTTCTCTCACCTTGTGATCTTGACCCAAGTTTGCATCTTCAATCAGGATTTTGAGTTTCTTGTGTGTGATTGACATTATTGAAATGATTAGTGGCTAAATCCCTTATCTTGGGTTCGGATTAGCCCCTATTATGTAGTTTGGATCTATGTCCTTGGTTTTTGTAATTGAATGCCTGTGTTTATGATAGAATTCTCACTTAGTGTGCCATATATTCGATGAATTGCCTTGAGAGGGTTATATTCATGCTCTTAACCAGGGTTTAGGAGATCAACGAAAGATGAATCCTTAACTTGGAGGCACTTTGTGACCGATGGAATTACTCAACATGAAAATAGTTAGGTTTTCAATTGGGAAATGTGGGTTACCCGATTATGTGGCTCCATTGATTCTAGTTTCATGAAAATAGATAACTAGGATTGCTCAACCGGTCTATTGTTCTTCGAGAGAAGGCATAAAGCTGCTTTAACCGGTAGCAATTCCACTTCAGCTATTTGTGCGGGGGATTTCACAAGACTTAGTGTTCGATCCAAAGAATATAATAGTGCGGCGAATCCTAACCTGAGTTTATTGCTAGCGTTGACTTAGATAATTTATGTAGTATTCAAATTTATCGACCTAAATAAGTTGCTGCCTGAATTGAGCACTGCAGTCAAAATGGTGCGTAAAACCATGTTCCCTATGGATACGACCCGTACTCGCGGTTGCTAGTTACAACTGTCGCCGTGCACTTGCGCTAACAATTTTAACGTAACAAGTTTTTGGCGTGTTGATAAACCTCGATTTTGACAGATTTTTGGTCCTAATTTGCTCTTTTTCCTCCACAATCTCTTGACTAATCCTGGCAAGAAGAGGGTGAATATGCTTTCATTAGCTCATTTTGTGCTTAAAAGTGGTATTTCTAAATTTTCAGGTATGTTCCCCAAAATTGAGAGAGTTTTACCAATTTTGCCGAAAAGGGGAGCTTTAGTATTGGAATTCCGACAAGAATGAAGGTTAATGAAGTCGTGGGGACCAAAAGAAGCAGAACTAGTAGCTGCTGTAGGCACATGGTCGATTGCAGGGTGCGCACGACCGTGCCTTGAAGGCAGAAGCTGCGCACATTCAGGCGCACAACCGTGGACCTCAACTGTGCACGATCTCTGGGATGCACGGGCGACCGTGCGTTTAGGCACACCCGTGCATCCTCGGTTTTTCTCGCGATTTAACCAGTTTTGCGATGGGCAGTGATCTTAGATTTTGTTTTCAGAACAACTGTGTTAGGCGATTTTTCTAGGGCTTTTTCTCCATACTTTAGCGTCAATCTAGATTGAATTAATGGCTGAGAACTTTGTTCTTGGATCGATAGACGTTCGCAATCAATCAAAGTACGTTTCCCTTTCTCTCACCTTTTGATCTTGACCCAAGTTTGCATCTTCAATCAGGTTTTTGAGTTTCTTGTTTATCATTGAGATTATTGAAATGATTAGTGGATAAATCCCTTAACTTGAGTTCGGATTAGCCCCTATTATGTAGTTTGGATCTATGTCCTCGGTTTTTGTAAATGAATGCCTGTGTTTATGATTGAATTCTCACTTAGCGTGCCATATATTTGATGAATTACCTTGAGAGGGTTATATTCATGCTCTTAACCAGGGTTTAGGAGATCAACGAAAATTGAATCCTTAACTTGGAGGCACTTTGTGACCGATGGAATCACTCAACATGAAAATAGTTAGGTTTTCAATTGGGAATTGTAGGTTACCCGATTATGTGGCTCCGTTGATTCTAGTTTCATGAAAATAGATAACTAGGATTGCTCAACCAGTCTATTGTTCTTCGAGAGAAGGCATAGAGATGCTTTAACTGGTAGCCATTCCACTTTAGCTATTTGTGCGGGCAAGTTCACAAGACTTAGTTTTCGATCCAAAGAATATAATAGTGCGGCGAATCCTAACCTGAGCTTTTTGCTAGCGTTGACTTAGATAATTTCTGTAGTATTCACATTTATCGACCTAAATAAGTTGCTGCCTAAATTGAGCGCTGCAGTCAACCTAGTCCGTAAAACCATGTTCCCGATGGATACAACCCGTACTTGCGGTTGCTAGTTACAACTGTCGCCGTGCACTTGCGCTAATAATTTTAACGTAACAAGTTTTTGGGGAGTTCATAATCCTCGATTTTGACTGATTTTTTGTCCTAATTTGCTCTTTTTCCTCCACAGTCTTTTGACTAATGCTGGCAAGAGGAGGGTGAATATGCTTTCATTAGCTCATTTTGCGCTTACAAGTGGTATTTCTATATTTTCAGGTATCGTGCCCAAAATTGAGAGAGTTTTACCAATTTTGCCGAAAAGGGGAGCTTTAGTATTGGAATTCTGACAAGAATGAAGGTTTAATGAAGCCGTGGGGACCAAAAGAATCAAAACTAGTAGTTGCTGTAGGCGCACAGTCGATTGCAGGGTGCGCACGATGGTGCCTTGAAGGCAGAAGCTGCGCACAGTCAAGCGCATAGCCGTGGACCTAAGCCGTGCACGATCTCTAGGACGCACGGTTGTTCGTGCGTTTAGGCACGCCCGTGCGTCCTCAGTTTTTCTCGCGACATAACCAGTTTTGCGATGGGCAGTTACAGATCTTAGATTTTGTTTTTTCCGAAAAACTACGTTAGGCGATTTTTCTAGGGCTTTTTCTCCATACTTTACGGTCAATCTAGATTGAATTAATGGTTGAGAACTTTGTTCTTCGGTCGATAGACGTTCGCAATCAATCAAAGTACGTTTCCCTTTCTCTCAC
>JACYFF010031954.1:64514963-64530398 GCA_017589665.1 Selenicereus undatus | reverse complement strand
TCAAGATCACAAAGTGAGAGAAAGGGAAACGTACTTTGATTGATTGCCAATGCCTATCGATCCAAGGACAAAGTTCTCAGCCTTTAATTCAATCTAGATTGATGCTAAAGTATGGAGCAAAAGCCCTAGAAAAATTGCCTAACCCAGTTTTTCTGAAGACAAAAACTAAGATCTGTACCCGGCCCTCGCAAAACTGGTTAAGTCGCGAGAAAATCTGAGGACGCACGGTCGTGCCTAAACGCACGGGCACCCGTGCATCCCAGAGATCGTGCACGGTTGAGGTGCAGGGTTGTGCGCCTGACAGTGCGTAGGTTGTGGCTTCAAGGCACGGTCGTGCGCACGCAGCAATCGACCGTGCGCCTAAAGCAGCTCCTAGTTCTGATTCTTTTGGTCCCCAGGGCTTCATTAAACCTTCATTCTTATCGGAATTCCAACAATAAAGCTCTCCTTTTCGGCAAAATTGGTAAAACTCTCTCATTTGTGGGCAAGATACCTGAAAATTGAGAAATAACACTTGTATGCACAAAATCAGCTAATGAAAGCATATTCACCCTCTTCTCGCCAGGATTACACATGAGATTGTGGAGGAAAAATGGAAAATTAGGACCGAAAATCAGTCAAAATCGAGGCTTATCAACTGCCCAAAAACTTGTTACCTTAAAATTATTAGTGCAAGTGCACGGCGACAGTTGTAACTAGCAACCGCAAGTACGGGTCGTATCCATAGGGAACTTGGTTTTACGCACCAGGTTGACTGCAGCGCTCAATTCAGGCAGAAACTTATTCAGGTCGATAAATTTGAATACTACAAAAATTACCAACGTCAATGCCAGCAAAAAACTCAGGTTGGGAGTCGCCGCACTATTATGGTCTTTGGATCGAACACTAAGTCTTGTTAACTCGCCCGCACAAATAGCTGAAGTGGAACGGCAATCGGGTAAAGCATCTCTATGCCTTCTCTCGAAGAACAATAGACCGGTTGAGCAATCGTAGTGATCTATTTTCATGACACTAGAATCAACGGAGTCACAGAATCGGGTAATCTACAATTCCGAACTGAAAACCTAACTATTTTCATGTTGACTAATTCCATCGCTCACAAAGTGGCTCTAAGTTAAGGATTCAACTTTCGTTGATCTCCTAAACCCTAGTTAAGAGCATGAATACAAGCCTCTCTAGGCAATTCATTGAATATATGGCACGCTAGGTGAGAATTCAATCATAAACGCAGGCATTCATTTACAAAAACCAAGGACATAGATCCAAATTACATAATAGGGGCTCATTCTAACCTAATATAGGGGATTTAGCCACTAATCATTTCAATAATCTCAATCGCAGACAAGAAACTTAAAAACCTTATTGAAAATGCAAACTTAGGTCAAGATCACAAAGTGAGAGGAAGGGAAACTTACTTTGATTGATTGCCAATGCCTATCGATCCGCGGACAAAGTTCTCATCCTTTAATTCAATCTAGATTGATGCTGAAGTATGGAGAAAAAGCCCTAAAAAAATCGCCTAACCCAGTTTTTCTAAAACTAAAAACTAAGATCTATAACCGCCCCTCGCAAAACTGGTTAAGTCGCGAGAAAGTCTGAGGACGCACGGGCACCAGTGCATCCCAGAGATCGTGCACGGTTGAGGTGCAGGGTTGTGCGCCTGACTGTGCGTAGGTTCTGGCTTCAAGGCACGGTCGTGCGCACCCAGCAATCGACCGTGCGCCTGAAGCAGCTACTAGTTCTGATTCTTTTGGTCCCCAGGGCTTCATTAAACCTTCATTCTTATCGGAATTCCAACAATAAAGCTCTCCTTTTCGGCAAAATTGGCAAAACTCTCTCATTTGTGGGCAAGATACCTGAAAATTGAGAAATAACACTTGTATGCACAAAATGAGCTAATGAAAGCATATTCACCCTCTCCTCGCCAGGATTAGACATGAGATTGTGGAGGAAAAATGGCAAATTAGGACCGAAAATCAGTGAAAATCGAGGCTTATCAACTGCCCAAAAACTTGTTACGTTAAAATTATTAGCACAAGTGCACGGCGACAGTTGGAACTAGCAACCGCAGGTACGGGTCGTATCGATGGGGAACTTGGTTTTACGCACCAAGTTGACTGCAACGCTCAATTCAGGCAGAAACTTATTCAGGTCGATACATTTGAATACTACAAAAATTATCTACGTCAATGCTGGCAAAAAACTCAGGTTGGGAGTCGCCGCACTATTATGGTCTTTGGATCGAACACTAAGTCTTGTGAACTCGCCCGCACAAGTAGCTGAAGTGGAACGGCGACTGGGTAAAGCTTCTCTATGCCTTCTCTCGAAGAACAATAGACTGGTTGAGCAATCGTAGTAATCTATTTTCATGATACTGGAATTAACGGAGCCACAGAATTGGGTAATCTACAATTCCTAACTGAAAACCTAACTATTTTCATGTTGAGTAATTCCATCGCTTACAAAGTGGCTCTAAGTTAAGGATTCAACTTTCGTTGATCTCCTAAACCCTAGTTAAGAGCATGAATACAAGCCTCTCTAGGAAGTTCATCGAATATATGGCACGCTAAGTGAGAATTCAATCATAAAGACAAGCATTCATTTACAAAAACCAAGGACATAGATCCAAATTACATAATAGGGGCTCATTCGAACCCAAGGTAGGGGATTTAGCCACTAATCATTTCAATAATCTCAATCGCAGACAAGAAACACAAAAACCTGATTGAAAATGCAAACTTGGGTCAAGATCACAAAGTGAGAGGAAGGGAAACGTACTATGATTGATTGCCAATGCCTATCGATCTAGGGACAAAGTTCTTAGCCTTTAATTCAATCTAGATTGACGCTAAAGTATGGAGAAAAAGCCTTACAAAAATCGCCTAACCTAGTTTTTCTGAAAACAAAAACTAAGATTTGTAACCGCCCCTCGTAAAACTTGTGAAGTCGCGAGAAAAACTGAGGATGCACGGTGGTGCGTAAACGCAGGGGCACCCGTGCATCCCAGAGATCGCGCACGGTTGCGGTGCTCGGTTGTACGCCTGACTTTGCACAGCTTCTGGCTTCAAGGCACGGTCGTGCGCTCCCTGCAATCGACCGTGCGCCTGCAGCAGCTACTAGTTTTGATTCTTTTGGTCCCCAAGGGTTCATTAAACCATCATTCTTGTCGGAATTCCAATAGTAAAGCTCCCATTTTCGGAAAAGTCAAACTCTTTCATTTTTGTGCAAGATACCTGAAAATTGAGAAGTAACACTTGTATACACAAAATGAGCTAATGAAAGCATATTCACCCTCTTCTTGCCAAGATTAGTTAAGAGATTGGGGAGGAAAAGGGGTAAATTAGGACCAAAATCAGTCAAAATTGAGGTTTACCAACTCCCCAAAAACTTGTTACGTTAAAATTATTAGTGCAAGTGTACGGCGACAGTTGTAACTAGCAACCGCAAGTACGGGTCCTACCCATAGGGAACTTGGTTTTACACACCAGGTCGACTTCAGCGCTCAATTCAGGCAGAAACTTAATTAGGTCGATAAATTTGAATACTACAGAAAATATCTAAGTCAACGCTAGCAAAAAGTCAGGTTGGGATTCGCCGCACTATTATGGTCTTTGGATCGAACACTAAGTCTTGTGAACTCGCCCTCACAAATAGCTGGTTGATCAATCCTAGTTATCTATTTTCATGAAACTAGAATCAACAGAGCCACAGAATTGAGTAACCCACAATTCCCAATTGAAAACCTAACTATTTTCATGTTGAGTGATTCCATCGCTCACAAAGTGGCTCTAAGTTAAGGATTCAACTGTCGTTGATCTCCTAAACCCTGGTTAAGAGCATGAATACAACCCTCTCTAGGCAATTCATCGAATATATGGCACACTAAGTGAGAATTCAATCATAAACACAGGCATTCAATTATGAAAACCTAGGACATAGATCCAAATTACATAACAGGGGCTAATCCGAACCCAAGATAGGGGATTTAGCCACTAATCATTTCAATAATCTCAATCACAAGCAAGAAACTCAAGAACCTAACTGAAGATGCAAACTTGGGTCAAGATCACAAAGTGAGAAAAAGGGAAACATACTTTGATTGATTGCGAACGCCTATCGATCCACGAACAAACTTCTCAGCCTTTAATTCAATCTAGATTGATGCTACAGTGTGGAGGAAAAGCCCTAGAAAATCGCCTAACGCTGTTTTTCTGAAGACAAAAACTAAGATCTCTAACCGCCCCTCGCAAAACTGGTTGAGTCGCGATAAAAACTTGGGATGCATGGTCATGCCTAAACGCACGGGCACCCGTGCATCCCAGAGATCGTGAACGGTTGAGGTCCACAATTGAGCGCCTGACTGTGCGCAGCTTCAGGCTTCAAGGCACTGTCGTGCGCACCCTGCAATCGACCGTGCGCCTACAACAGCTACTAGTTTTGGTTCTTTTGGTCCCCAGGGCTTCATTAAACCTTCATTCTTGTCAGAATTCCAATGCTAAAGCTCCCCTTTTCGGAAAAATTGGCAAAACTCTCTCATTTTTGGGCAAGATACCTGAAAAATTGAGAAATACCACTTGTAAGCAAAAAATGAGCTAATGAAAGCATATTCACCCTCTTCTTGCCAAGATTAGTCAACAGATTGGGGAGGAAAAAGGACAAATTAGGACCGAAAATCAGTTAAAATCAAGGTTTATTAACTCCCCAAGAACGTGTTACGTTAAAATTATTAGTGCAAGTGCATGGCGACAGTTGTGACCAGCAACCGCAAGTACGGGTTGTTAAGATCGTGAGTATTCTACCACAAGAGGGGGGGTGAATTGTGGTGTCTGATTTTCGCGTTGTGACTAACAAACACCCTTGTGACTTGTTTGCATAGGGTGTTCTCAAATATTGCAAATGCGGAAATCACCAAGATAATTGCGGAAAATAAAGCACACACAATTTTTACGTGGAAAACACCTCTAGCCTGACTGAGGTGTGAAAAACCACGACCTACCTCATGTACGATTTAACCACTTCACTAAACCGGGCTTAACTCGTTACAAATGTAACACACCTTGTTACGACTTGCAACCACGTAACCTCCTTCTCGAGGACAGGTTACACCACGTCCAAATCTCACCAGATTGGACACGTCCAAAGTCCACACGACTAGGACACACTCACTCACTTTCGACTGATATGGGATCAAAGTCAACAAACACCTTACTGGCGGTACTTCTTACTAAGCAGATGTAAGGTACAATGAAAATCCTATTATGCCAATATATTGAAAGCTCAGTTTAAACACAACTTGTGTCGGTCTTTCTTTTCTCAAGTGTAGCTCGAAAAATTCTTCTCACTAGAAAAACCACTTTTGAAATTTTCCTTTTTACGTATGTTTTGTGTTTCTCGTTTTTCTCTCTTGGTTTCTTTTCTTGCTATTCTCTCGTGTGTATCTCATTCAATGGGAGTAAAATGCTATATTTAAACAAAAATTCCAACGGTCAAAACCAAGAGAATCAACTAAGTAAGGAAAATGATTTTTCAAGAAAAATACTCCCCAACGGCAAGTGACAATTTTTTCCCAAAGTATAAGGGATTTGTTATCTTAAGAGATAACCCTTATCTTCCCATAGCCATGAAGAGGATTCAAAAAGCAACCAGAAATCTTCAGCTTCGGAATTTTTATCATATCCGAAAATATAGGCAAAGGAAATCTTTTAGTTTTGGCAAATTCCCAAGAACCTATTTTCGCAAATCTCCCACAATATTTTCAAGAAATATCTTTTCTAGAAAAATAGCAACCTTGGAGTTTAAGGAAGGTATACTGGAGATCTTGGCCAACCGAAATGAATTTTCAAAGATAACCGGGTATGGCCACTTCAGTTCAGAAACACCCTAGGCACCCTGTTTGCAGGGTTGTTCGCAACTGGTGTTCTGAAGTACTTAGTGCGAATACCGATTCAAGAGGTGTTTAAAAGCATTTTCAATATTGGCATATTAACAAGAGTTTAAATAAATAAAACCTATATACCCAAGACTTCTTGTTTTGAAACAGTCATCTTGTCCAAGATTTGTAGAGCTACTGTGAACACCAAGGCCACCTTGTTTGCTGGGGTTGTTCTTTGCATTGCTAGAGTTCAGGAACATGCCTTACAATCAACTGTCGAGATGGCGTTCTTGACTTAATAAAGAATCACCACGTGAAACCTGTTTTAAGGACTTGTTCTCACATGTAGCAAACCAGTTAATACAATAAGGATTACAAACACCAGTTAGGCCTGTTTGGAGATCGTGTTTGGAGCAACATTACTTGGACAAATTTTTACACTTGGATTTGTTATCATCAAAACTTAAATAAAATAACTCAACAAATTCTCCCTTTTTGATGATGACAAACCAAGTGACCATATTGACAAAACAAAGAAAGGAATGCTGAATGCTGATAGGGATCCACGTAAGTCAAGGTCAGGTTGAGATTCATGTATTGACAATAGGTAGGTTCTTCTTCCCCCTTTTGGCATCATTGAAGAGCAATAACAACAAGTAGATAGGAGAAGGAACAACAAGCAAGAGAGACTGCAATTAGATATTTCATTAATAAGCAAGGCAGTACAATTGCAACAAAATAACAAGCAAAAAAAAACAAAAAAAACAAAAAAAACAAAAAAAAAACAAAAATAGCCTAGACGGTCAGGGAGTAGGAGGTGGTTTCGTCTGCAGAGGAGGAATGCTAGGGGCAAGAGTGGAGAGAAGAGCAAGCAGGTCTGCATGGCGTTTGGCAGAGAGGGCTTGTTCCTCAGCAAGAGCAGCCTTGACAGCTGATAGCTCATCCTTGAGGCGAGCATTGTCCTCAAGAACAACCTCAACCTTGGTGGACGGTTGCTCAGAAATAGGTGGTCGAGGTGGTCGACGACCCTGTTTGGAAGCGGACCCTTCGCCAAACTCATAACCACACCCTAGCACAGTGTCAATCCCAATTGCATCAATGACTTGGGCCTCCACTCGCCATGTGAGCACTATGCCAAAGTGCTCAAACACCTTCGTCAGCAGAAACCCATACCCGAGATCATGAGCACGGGTGGTGTTCGCAATTCGCCCAATGTGGCAAATCATGATAGCTGGAAGATTGATGGGTTCCTCCCTATCCAATAAGTCGACTAGGCACTGATCAAAAAGGTATGCTGAGTTTCACCCTTGACCCCTTGGAATCACGTTCTTAATGACGAACATGAAAAGGAGTTGGTGGGGAGGAATCAGATCACCCTTTTTGACAGATGAGGGTGTTCTCAGACCCTGTTTCTGACTGAGGCGTTTGGATACCTCCAGGAGCCTGGCTGGTTCCAGGGCTGCTTTATCTTCCCTCACATACACAGCAAAGCCTTGTGAGGGCACTCCCAGAATTTTCCCAGGTTTGGGCGCATCAACCCTGATGCCTTGCCCATTGACAGAACTTGTCACCACCCCTTCGGTGACCTCGCAGTTGGCATAAAATTCAGCCAACTCAGGCACAGAACACCCCAACTGGGTGTTTGCAAACAACTCAAGCCAGCCTTGGGCTCGAAACTTCGTCAAGAACACCCCCAGACCCTGTTCCTAAAAAAGACATACAGACACTACCTTCCCCCTGACGACATTGCGTTTAAGCAACTGCGCATGTTTGTCAGTCATAGGAGAGGGAGTGAACTGCTTTGGGCATTTGGGGGTAGGAACAGAGGTGGTAGCTTTTGGTAGGGGGGCTGTTATGGGTTTTCGTTTGAGGGGTGTTTTTGCAGGAGAGGGTTTCACAGCAGGTTTAGTGGTTGATTTTGGAGGGAATTGATCTTTAGAGGACTCAGAAAACACCGGTGTCCCCTGTTTGAAGGTGGTGTCCTCAGAGTCAGAACTCGAGAACCCTTCAGAAGAAGAGGAAATCTCCTCGATGATAGGTGCAGAGGGTTTAGAGGAACTGGGGGTTGATATGAAGACAATTCTCGCAGACTTACGAGACGGTTGAGGAGGAGAAGAGGGAGTTAAAGAGGGGCGAGACCTTGGTTGTGGTCGTGTTCTTGGCGTTCGGGTGCGCCTAGCCACCATCTTTACCCTTTTTCTCTTCTCTCCAGATTGAGACACTAGAGGAACAGAGTCATCCCCTTGAACAGGAATTTCTCCTGGTTTCTCACCAGAATCCTCCTTCAGATCGAAGAACACATCCCCTGTTCTTTGAGTTGTTTTCGGGAGTGGTGTAGAAGAACAGGGTTCAAAATCCCCAACAATGGTTTCTGAGTTTTCCAAGAATTGGTCTTGGAAGCCCAAAGAACCAGCACCTGCTGCAGAAGAAATGGGACAAGGGATTGTTCCTACATACACCATTAATTCCCAACCAAAGGGGTTGGGAATATCGTTCAACTCAATCCCAACACTTTTGAGGTTTAGCCGAGTGAGATACCCGAAGGTTTTGTGGATAATTGGGCAAGGAGGAGCCGGAATTGAGAGTGTAATCATGTTGTTACTCTCAGAGATTGATGAAAAATCGATTTTGGAAGCCATTATCGCAAGGAGGACTTGAGGGTTTTGCTAGGGTTTTGAAAGCAAGAACAGAGGAGAGAGAGAGAGAGAGTGCAAGACGAAGAAGATAGACGCACGCAAGGCGGTTTTTAAACTCCCCACCTGTTATGAAGTGCCACCTAGGGAGCACATAGAATTTAAGCAGGCATCATACAATAATAGCAATCAAGGCATACCTGTTCGAGCCGCCTGTTCTTGAACATGCTTCTCTTATTCCAAGGTCTGTCATGATTACTCTTTCTCCATCTCCCACGACAGCAGTACATAATCATAATGGCACACAGACTACACATATTCGTTAAGCATAGACCACAAGAATTGCAAACAAGTGAACAGAACAGGTATTATAGGGTGTTTTTATCAGCTTGATCTACCTCTGAGAACAGGTGTTCTCAGGGTGTTTTCACCAACCCCAATTCCAGTTTGTTTCTCTCAAACTGATCTCTAGCTAGTGCCTTAGTAAATATATAAGCAATTTGATTTTCCGTTGAGCAAAAATTCATAGAAATTAAACCCTTTTCAACATTATCTCTCAAGAAATGATGTTGAATGTCAATATGTTTTGTCCTTTTGTGTTGACAAGGGTTTTTGGCAATGTTAATAGCGCTAGTGTTATCATAAAAAATAGGAATGCATCCAGTGTCAACACAAAAATCCTTAAGCTGTTGTCTTATCCACAACAGTTGAGCACGACATGAAGCTGCTGCAACATATTCAGCTTCTGCTGTGGACATGGCAACTGAATGTTGCTTCTTGGTAGCCCAAGATACCAAACAAGGTCCAAGAAAATGAGCCATACCTGAGGTACTCTTTCTATCAACCACGAAACCTGCATAGTCAGCATCAGCATATCCAACAAGATCAAGATTGGAACCTCTAGGATACCATAGAGCTAAATCAGGTGTATGCTTTAAATATCTTAGTATCCGTTTAACAGCCTTAAGATGAGTCTCTTTAGGACTAGACTGAAAACGGGCACATAACCCAACACTAAAAACAATATCCGGTCTACTAGCGGTTAGGTATAGGAGTGACCCAATCATGCCCCTATAGAGCTTTTCCTCAACTGAGTGACTCCCATCATCCATAACCAACTTGGTTGAAGGAGAAATAAGAGTGTCTATGGGTTTAGCCGACTCCATCCCAAAACGCTTAAGTAGCTCCTTGATATACTTTTGTTGATGGATCATGGTGCCGTTTGAAGTTTGCTTGATTCGTAAGCCTAAGAAAAAGTTAAGCTCACCCATCATGCTCATCTCAAACTCACTCCTCATCATATTTGAAAAATCATCGCATAAATCATGACGAGTTGCACCAAAAATAATGTCATCTACATATATTTGGACAATCAATAAATGTTCCCCCTTAGATTTTAGAAACAAGGTATTGTCTACCTTGCCTCTTCTGAAATCATTTTCAAATAAAAAGCTTGACAATCGTTCATACCAAGCTCTTGGAGCTTGTTTTAAACCATAAAGTGCTTTGTCAAGTTTAAAAACATGATTTGGAAAATCACCATTTTCAAAACCAGGGGGTTGTTCGACATACACCTCTTCTTTAAGGTATCCGTTTAGGAATGCACTTTTCACATCCATTTGATATAGCTTGATTTCCATATGCGCTGCAAAGGCTATTAAAATTCGAATAGCTTCAATTCTAGCAATTGGTGCAAAGGTTTCTTCGTAATCAATCCCTTCTTCTTGATTGTACCCTTGAACCACCAACCTTGCCTTGTTCCTAGTGACTATTCCTGACTCATCTAGCTTATTTCGGAACACCCACTTGGTTCCAATGATTGTTCTCTCTGCAGGTTTAGGTACAAGGTGCCACACTTTGTTTCTTTCAAATTGATGAAGTTCTTCTTGCATAGCCGCGATCCAATCTGAATCTGCAAGAGCTTCATTCATACTTTTTGGCTCAATGTTAGAAAGAAAAGCATAGAAAGCACAAAAATTCTTAAGTTTAGATCTAGTTTGCACGCCAGTATTAATATCTGACAAGATTTGATCAAGAGGGTGCGAACTAGGGTGCTTCCATGGTCTTGGATTAATTAGATCCACAAACACATGTTCTGTTCTAACTGAAGTGTGTGTAGGATCAGGCTCAAGAACACCTCCTGATCCTTTTTCTGCACCTGTTTGCAAGCTGGTTCCTAAAGAACATGGTTCCGAACAGGGTTCAACGGTGTTTCCCCCTGTTTGGAGTTCACCTTGCCTGTCGCTTTGAGGAACAACTTCTGTACCTGTTTTCTTCAGGGTGTTCTCACCTTGTTTTTCTTGGTTCAACAACTCCTTTTGGACAAGACCTAATTCAAACTCTTCATCCTGTGCATTACTCTCATTCAAGGAGTTAGATTCTTCAAAAAACACATGCACACTTTCCTCAACACACAAGGTTCTTTTGTTAAAGACTTTGTATGCCTTACTGTGAGAGCAATAACCGAGAAATATTGCCTCATCACTCCTTGAATCAAACTTTCCTAAGGCATCCTTCTCGTTGTTATGCACGAAACATCTACAACCAAATGTTCTTAGATGCATAATGTTGGGTTTTCTGCCTTTAAGAAGTTCATAAGGAGTTTTGTTCAAAATGGGTCTAATCATGCATCTATTTATAATGTAACATGATGTGTTCAAAGCTTCTGCCCAAAAGTTCTTAGGAAGACCACTAGCAATAAGCATTGTTCTAGTCATGTCTTCTAGGGTACGATTTTTTCGTTCAACCACCCCATTCTGCTGGGGTGTTCTCGGGGCTGAGAAGTTTTGATCAACACCGTGTTCATTACAAAATTTTGTAAAGCTTGCATTTTCAAATTTAGTACCATGATCAGACCTCAAGCTAACCAATGAGTGTCCTACTCTCTTTTCAATCTTTTTGAGAAGGGCAATAAAATTCTCAAAAGTTTCATTCTTGGAGGCCAAGAACAGGGTCCAAGTAAATCGAGAGTAATCATCCACTATTACAAGCACATACCTTTTCCCTCCTCTACTTGATATCCTCATAGGACCACATAGATCAATATGCAATAACTCAAGAGGTCGGGTAGTGCTTACATACTTTTTAGATTTTAAAGAAGATCTGACTTGTTTTCCTTTTGCATAAGCTTCACACACCTTGTCATCATTATACTTGATGGAAGGTAGTCCAACAACAAAATCTTTGGAAACAAGTTTGTTTAACAAGGACAGGCTTGCATGACCTAGTCTCTTGTGCCATAGCATTATATCATCATTTAATGCATTTAAACAAGTCAGATTATTTTGGGGAAGAGTGGAAATACACACTTTATAAACATTTGACATCGCTTCCCCCTCAACAAAACATTTCCTGTGTCGTCACTCACAACCAAGCAACGTGTTTTTGAAAACAGTACTAGGTTGTTCTTGTCACACAGTTGGGACACACTTAGCAAATTGTGTTCTAACCCATGAACTAAGTGCACATTATCAATTGAGTGGGAGAGAGTTTTACCAATATTACCTATACTGACAATTGTCCCAGACTTGCCGTTTCCAAATGCTACACTCCCACCATTCAAAGCTGTAAGTGAGAGAAAATTTGATCTTTCACCAGTCATGTGCCGTGAACACCCACTATCAACAAACCACAACTGCCTGTTTTCAAGGGTGTTCGTGGGGTTGTTCGTAGGGTTGTTCTCTCTCACTTCAGCCTTGTTCTTGAGATCTGAGAGGCTGATTGTTGATTCATCATCTGAATCTGAATCACTTTGTGCCATCAGTGCTACGACCCCTTCTTCAGCTTCAGATTCTCCTTCATCCTCAGAGGAATCTCCCCAAGCAGCCAACATAGCTTTCGAGAATCGCTTGCCCAGATTGTTTACAGGGTGTTTTCGACCCTGTTTTCGAGGATGTTCGGGCATCTGATCTTCTCGAAGCAGAGGACAATTTTTGACTAAGTGATCTGGTTTGCCTCACTTGAAACACCCTGTGAGCTGTTCTTTGGGGGTGTTTTTGGACTTACTGAAATCTTTTCTTTTGTTGTTTTCCTTGACCTTTTTGAAGAATTTCTTGAATTTCCTGGTCATTAGGGCCATATCTTCATTTTCAAGGTCAGAGTCAGTGTCCTCATGTGCTTTCAAGGCAAGCCCACAATCCTTCTTTTGCTCCTCTTTTTGTTGTGAGTTCTTTCGGGGTTCATAGGTTTGGAGATTACCAATCAACTCGTCGAGGGTGATCTTGTTCATGTCTTTAGCCTCTTGGATGGCTGTTACTTTGGCCTCCCACGTACGAGGTAGAATTCTGAGGATTTTCCTCACCAACTCTTCAGTGGTGAAAGACTTTCCCAGAGATTTTAACTCGTTCGTGATGTGGGTAAACCGTGTATACATATCCATCACAGTCTCACGATCACCCATATCAAACAACTCATACTGTCGCATAAGTAGCTCAATTCTAGATTGTTTAACTTGACTCGTACCTTTATGAGCAACTTGCAGGGCGTTCCAGATAGCTTGGGCTGATTCACACTCAGAGATGCGAGTGTATTCATCGGGTCCTAGGCCAAAATATAGTAGTTTCTTGGCCTTCGCATTTTTCTCCATTTTCTTATAATCTTCAGCATCAAACTCTTTAGGTTCCTTGGAAACCGTCTTACCATCTTCAAGCACCTTGGTGGGAACAAGGGGCCCATTCTTGATAAGCATCCATAACTCATAATCTTCTGCCTGAATATAGTTTTCCATCCTATTCTTCCACCAACTATAATGTTGGCCGTTGAAATGGGGTGGACGAGTAATGGATTGCCCTTCAAGAATTCCTTGTGGTGTACTCATCTTCAGAATCTCTCAAGGTCTAAGCCTTTTGTGAGAGAACCTGCTCTGATACCACTTGTTAAGATCGTGAGTATTCTACCACAAGAGAGGGGTGAATTGTGGTGTCTGATTTTCGCGTTGTGACTAACAAACACCCTTGTGACTTGTTTGCAGAGGGTGTTCTCAATATTGCAAATGCGGAAATCACCAAGATAAATGCGGAAAATAAAGCACACACAATTTTTACGTGGAAAACACCTCTAGCCCAACTGAGGTGTGAAAAACCACGACCTACCTCATGTACGATTTAACCACTTCACTAAACCGGGCTTAACTCGTTACAAATGTAACACACCTTGTTACAACTTGCAACCACGTAACCTCCTTCTCTAGGACAGGTTACACCACGTCCAAATCTCACAAGATTGGACACGTCCAAAGTCCACACGACTAGGACACACTCACTCACTTTCGACTGATCTGGGATCAAAGTCAACAAACACCTTACTGGGGGTGCTTCTTACTAAGCAGATGTAAGGTACAATGAAAATCCTATTATGCCAATATATTGAAAGCTCAGTTTAAACACAACTTGTGTTGGTCTTTCTTTTCCCAAGTGTAGCTCGAAAAATTCTTCTCACTAGAAAAACCACTTTTGAAATTTTCGATTTTGCGTATGTTGTGTATTTCTCGTTTTTCTCTCTTGCTTCCTTTTCTTGCTATTCTCTCATGTGTATCTCATTCAATGGGAGTAAAATGCTATATTTAAACAAAAATTCCAACGGTCAAAACCAAGAGAATCAGCTCAGAATGGAAAATGATTTTTCAAGAAAAATACTCCCCAACGGCTAGTGACAATTTTTTCCCAAAGTATAAGGGATTTTTTATCTTAAGAGATAACCCTTATCTTCCCATAGCCGTGAAGAGGATTCAAAAAGCAACCAGAAATCTTCAGCTTCGTAATTTTTATCATACCCGAAAATATAGGCAAAGGAAATCTTTTAGTTTTGGCAAATTCCCGAAAACTTATTTTCGCAAATCTCCCACAATATTTTCAAGAAATATCTTTTCCAGAAAAATAGCAACCTTGGAGTTTAAGGAAGGTATACTGGAGATCTTGGCCAACCGAAATGAATTTTCAAAGATAACCGGGTATGGCCACTTCAGTTCAGAAACACCCTAGGCACCCTGTTTGCAGGGTTGTTTGCAACTGGTGTTCTGAAGTACTTAGTGCGAATACCGATTAAAGAGGTGTTTAAAATCATTTTCAATATTGGCATATTAACAAGAGTCTAAATAAATAAAACCTATATACCCAAGACTTCTTGTTTTGAAACAGTCATCTTGTCCAAGATTTGTAGAGCTGCTGTGAACACCAAGGCCACCTTGTTTGCTGGGGTTGTTCTTTGCATTGCTAGAGTTCAGGAACATGCCTTACAATCAACTGTCGAGATGGCGTTCTTGACTTAATAAAGAATCACCACGTGAAACCTGTTTTAAGGACTTGTTCTCACATGTAGCAAACCAGTTAATACAATAAGGATTACAAACACCAGTTAGGCCTGTTTGGAGATCGTGTTTGGAGCAACATTACTTGGACAAATTTTTACACTTGGATTTGTTATCATCAAAACTTAAATAAAATAACTCAACACGGGTCGTATCCATAGGGAACTTGGTTTTACGCACCAGGTTGATAGTAGCAGTCAATTCAAGCAGAAACTTATTTAGGTCGATAAATTTGAATACTACAGAAATTAAGGCACCAAGTATTCCCCGCACTATTATGGCCTTTGGATCGAACACTAAGTCTTGTGAACTCGCCCGCACAAATAGCTGAAGTGGAATGGCTACCGGTTAACGCATCTCTATGCCTTCTCTCGAAGAACAATAGACCGGTTGAGCAATCCTAGTCATCTATTTTCAAGATACTAGAATCAACGGACCGAGAGAATCGGGTAATCTACAATTCCCAATTGAAAACCTAACTGTTTTCATGTTGAGTAATTACATCGCTCACAAAGTGGCTCTAAGTTAAGGATTCAACTTTCGTTGATCTCCTAAACCCTAGTTAAGAGCATGAATACAACCCTCTCTAGGCAATTCATCGAATATATGGCACGCTAGGTGAGAAT
>JACYFF010031954.1:64459226-64477552 GCA_017589665.1 Selenicereus undatus | reverse complement strand
TAACTTGTAGCCATTCCAGTTCAGCTATTTGTGCGGGCGAGTTCACAGGACTTAGTGTTCGATCCCAGGAACATAATAGTGCGACGAATCCCAACCTGAGTTTTTTGCTAGCGTTGAAGTAGATAATTTCTGTAGTATTCAAATTTATCGACCTGAATCAGTTTCTGCCTGAATTGAGCGCTGCAGTCAACCTGGTGCGTGAAACCAAGTTCCCTATGGATACGACCCGAACTTGCGGTTGCAAGTTAGAACTGTCGCCGTGCACTTGCGCTAATAATTTTAACGTAACAAGTTTTTGGGGAGTTGATAAACCTCGATTTTGACTGATTTTCGGTCCTAATTTGCCCTTTTTCCTCCACAATCTCTGGACTAACTTGGCAAGAAGAGGGTGAATACGCTTTCATCAGCTCATTCTGTGCTTAAGAGTGGTATTTCTCAATTTTCAGGTATCTTGCTAAAAAAGTTGTTACGTTAGACTTATTAGCGCAAGTGCACGGTCCCAGTTGTAACCAGCAATGGCAAGCACGGGTCGTATCCACAGGGAACTATGTTTTACTCACCAGGTTGACTGCAACACTCAATTCAGGTAGAAACTTATTCAGTTCGATGAATATCAATACTATGGAAATTATCTAACTCAACGCTAGAAAAAATTTCAGGTTGGGATTCACCGCACTATTTTGGTCTTTGGATCGAATACTAAGTCTTGCGAATTCGCACGCACAAATAGCTGAAATGGAACGACTACAAGTTAAAGCATGTCTACACCTTCTCTCGAAGATCAATAGACTGGTTGAGCAATCCTAGTTATCTATATTCATGAAACTAGAATCAACACAACCACAGAATCGGGCAACCTACAATTCCCAATTCAAAACCATACTATTTTCAAGTTAAGTAATTCCATCGCTCACTAAGTGGCTCTAAGTTAAGGGTTAAACTTTCGTTGATCTCCTAAACCCTTGTTAAGAGCATGAATACAACCCTCTCAGGCAATTCATCGAATATATGGCGCGAAAAGAGAATTCAATCTTAAACAAAGGCATTCATCCACAAAAACCTAGAACTTATATCCAAATTACATAATAGGGGCTAATCCCAACCCAAGATAGGGGATTTATCCACTAGTCATTTCAATAATCTCAATCACAAATAGGAAACTCAAAAACAGGATTAAAGATGCAAACTTGCGTCAAGATCACAGAGTGAGAGAAAGGGAAATGTGCTTTGATTGATTGCGAACGTCTATCGATCCAAGAACAAAGTTCTCAACCTTTAATTCAATCTAGATTGATGCTCAAGTATGGAGAAAAAGCCTTAGAAAAATCGCCCAACCCAGTTTTTCAAAAAACAAAAACTAAGATCTGTAATCGCCCCTCGCAAAACTGGTTAAGTCGTTTGAAAAATAGGGGATGCACGGTCGTGCCTAAACGCACGGGCACCCGTGCGTCCTAGGGATCGTGCACGGTTGAAGTGCACGGTTGTGCGCAACTTCTGGCTATAAGACATGGTCGTGCGCACCCTGCAATCGACCGTGCGCCCGTATCAGCTACTAGTTCTGATTGGTTTGGTCCCCGAGGCTTCATTAAACCTTCATTCGTATTGGAATTCAAATATCAAAGCTCCCCTCTTCGGCAAAATTGATAAAACTATCTCATTTTTGGGCAAGACACCTGAAAATTGAGAAATACCACTTGTAAGCACAAAATGAACTAATGAAAGCATATTCACCGTCTTCTTGCCAAGATTAGTTAAGAGATTGTGGATGAAAAATGGCAAATTAGGACCGAAAATCAGTCAAAATCAAGGTTTATCAACTCCCAAAAAAGTTGATACGCTAGATTTATTAGCGCAAGTGCACGGTGCCAGTTGCAACCAGCAACGACAAGTACGGGTCGTATCCACAGGGAACTTGGTTTTACTCACCGAGTTGACTGCAGCACTCAATTCAGGCAGAAACCTATTCACTGCACCATTATGGTCTTTTGATCGAACACTAAGTCTTTCGAATTCGCTCGCAGAAATAGCTAAAGTGGAATGGCTACAAGTTAAAGCATGTCTACGCCTTCTCTCGAAGATCAATAGACTAGTTGGGAAATCCTAGTTATCTATTTTCATCAAACTAGAATCAACACAACCACAGAATCGGGCAAACTATAATTCCCAACTCAAAACCTAACTATTTTCATGTTAAGTAATTCCATCGCTCACAAAGTGGCTCTAAGTTAAGGATTCAATTTTCGGTGATCTCCTAAACCCTAGTTAAGAGCATTAACACAACCCTCTCAGGCAATTCATCGAATATATGGCGCGAAGAGAGAATTCAATCTTAAACACAGGCATTCATTTACATAAACCTAGGACTCAGATCAGATTTGAATAATAGGGGCTAATCCCAACCCGAGATAGGGGATTTATCCGCTGATCATTTCAATAATCTCAATCACAAACAGGAAACTCAAAAACATGATTAAAGATGCAAACTTGCGTCAAGATCACAAAGTGAGAGAAAGGGAAATGTGCATTGATTGATTGCGAACGTCTATCGATCCAAGAACAAAGTTCTCAACCTTTAATTTAATCTAGATTGATGCTAAAGTATGGAGAAAAAGCCTTAGAAAAATCGCCCAACCCAGCTTTTCTACAAACAAAAACTAAGATCTGTAATCGCCTCTCGCGGAACTGGTTAAGTCGCGTGAAAAATAGGGGACGCACGGTCGTACCTAAACGCACGGGCACCCGTGCGTCCTAGGGATCGTGCACGGTTGAAGTTCACGGTTGTGCGCAGCTTCTGGCTTCAAGGCATGGTCGTGCGCACCCTGCAATCGACCATGCGCCTGCAGCAGCTACTAGTTCTGCTTCTCTTGGTCCCCGAGGCTTCGTTAAACCTTCATTCTTGTTAGAATTCCAATATCAAAGCTCCCCTTTTTGGAAAAATTGATAAAACTCTCTCATTTTTGGGCAAGATACCTGAAAAGTAGAAATACCACTTGTAAGCACAAAATAAGCTAGTGAAAGGATATTCACCCTCTTCTTGCCAAGATTATTCAAGAGATTGTGCAGGAAAAGGGACAAATTAGGACCGAAAATCAGTCAAAATCAAGGTTTATCAACTCCCCAAAAAGTTGTTACGTTAGATTTATTAGCGCAAGTGCACGGTGCCAGTTGTAACCAGCAATGGCAAGCACGGGCCGTATCCATAGGGAACTTGATTTTACTCACCAGGTTGACTGCAGCACTCAATTCAGGCAGAAACTTATTCAGTTCGATGAATATCAATACTATGGAAATTATCTAACTCAACGCTAGAAAAAATTTCAGGTTGGGATTCACCGCACTAATATGTTTTTTGGATCGAACACTGAGTCTTGTGAATTCGCCCGCACACACAGCTTAAGTGGAATGGCCACAAGTTAAAGCATGTCTACGCTTTCTCTCGAAGACCAATAGACTAGTTGGTCAATCCTAGTTTTCTATTTCCGTGAAACTAGAATCGGCAAAACCACAGAATCGGGTAACTTACAATTCCAAATTGAAAACCTGACTATTTTCATGTGAAGTAATCCATCGCCCACAAAGTGGCTCTAAGTTAAGGGTTCAACTTTCTTTGATCTCCTAAACCCTTGTTAAGAGCATGAATACAACCCTGTCAGGCTATTTTTCGAATATATGGCGCGAAGAGAGAATTCAATCTTAAACACAGGCTTTCATTTACAAAAACCTAGGACTTAGACCCAAATTACATAATAGGGGCTAATCCCAACCCAAGATAGGGGTTTTACCCACTGATCATTTCAATAATCTCAATCACAAACAGGAAACTCAAAAACATGATTAAAGATGCAAACTTGCGTCAAGATCACAGAGTGAGAGAAAGGGAAATGTGCTTTGATTGATTGCGAATGTCTATCGATCCAAGAACAGAGTTCTCAACCTTTAATTCAATCTAGATTGATGCTAACGTATGGAGAAAAAGCCTTAGAAAAATCGCCCCGCACAGTTTTTCGAAAAACAAAAACTAAGATCTGTAATCGCCCCTCGCAAAACAGGTTATGTCATGTGAAAAATAGGGGACGCACGGTCGTGCCTAAACGCACGGGGACCCGTGCGTCCTAGGGATCGTGCACGGTTGAAGTGCACGGTTGTGCACAACTTCTGGTTTCAAGGCAGGGTCGTGCGCACCCTGCAATCGACCGTGCGGCTGCAGCAGCTACTAGTTCTGATTCTTTTGGTCCTCGAGGCTACATTCAACCTTCATTCTTGTCGGAATTCCAATATCAAAGCTCCCCTTTTCGGAAAAGTTGATAAAACTATCTCATTTTTGCGCAATACACCTGAAAATTGAGAACTGCCACTTGTAAGCACAAAATGAGCTAATGAAAGCATATTCACCCTCTTCTTGCCAAGATTATTCAAGAGATTGTGGAGGAAATAGGGCAAATTAGGACCGAAAATCAGTCAAAATCAAGGTTTATCAACGCCCCAAAAAGTTGTTACGTTAGAATTATTAGTGCAAGTGCACGGTGCCAGTTGTAACCAACAACGGCAAGCAGGAGTCGTATCCACAGGGAACTTGATTTTACTCACCAGGTTGACTGCAGCACTAAATTCAGGCAGAAGCTTATTCAGTTCGATGAATATCAATTGTATGGAAATTATCTAACTCAATGCTAGAAAAAATTTCAGGTTGGTATTCACCGCACTATTATGGTCATTGGATCGAACACTAAGTCTTCCGAATTCGCACGCACAAATAGCTGAGGTGGAGCGGCTACAAGTTAAAGCATGTCTACGCCTTCTCTCGAAGATCAATAGACTGGTCGAGCAATCATAGTTATCTATTTTCATGAAACTGGAATCAACACAACCACAGAATCGGGCAACCTACAATTCCCAATTCAAAACCTAACTATTTTCATGTTCAGTAATTCCATTGCTCACAAAGTGGCTCTAAGTTAAGGATTCAACTTTCGTTGATCTCCTAAACCCTAGTTAAGAGCATGAATACAACCCTCTCAGGCAATTCATCAAATATGTGGCGCGAAGAGAGAATTCAATCTTAAACACAGGCATTCATTTACAAAAACCTAGGACTTAGATCCAATTTACATAATAGGGGCTAATCCCAACCCAAGATAGGGGATTTATCCACTGATGTTTTCAGTAATCTCAATCACAAACAGGAAACTCGAAAACATGATTAAAGATGTAAACTTGCGTCAAGATCACAAAGTGAGAGAAAGGGAAATGTACTTTGATTGATTGTGAACGTCTATCGATCCATGAACAAAGTTCTCAACCTTTAATTCAATCTAGATTGATGCTAAAGTATGGAGAAAAAGCGTTAGAAAAATCACCCAGCCCAGTTTTTCAAAAAACAAAAACAAAAACAGAGATCTGTGATCGCCCTCACAGGACTGGTTAAGTCGGGGGGAAATAATGGACACACGGGCACCCGTGCGTCCTAGGGATCGTGCACGTTTGAAGTGCACGGTTGTGCGCAACTTGTGGCTTCAAGGCATGGTCGTGCGCACCCTACAATCGACCGTGCACCTGGAGCACCTACTAGTTCTGATTCTTTTGGTGCCCGAGGCTTCATTAAACCTTCATTCTTGTTGGAATTCCAATATCAAAGCTCCCCGTTTCGGAAAAATTGGTAAAACTATCTCATTTTTGCGCAAGACACCTGAAAATTGAGAAACACCACTTGTAAGCTCAAAATGATCTAATGAAAGCATATTCACCCTCGTCTTGCCAAGATTATTCAAGAGATTGTGGAGGAAAAAGGGATAATTAGGATCGAAAATCAGTCAAAATCAAGGTCTATCAACTCCCCAAAAAGTTGTTATGTTAGATTTATTGGCGCAAGTGCACGGTGCCAGTTGTAACGAGCAACGGCAAGCAAGGGTCATATCCACAGGGAACCTGATTTTACTCACCAGGTTAACGACAACACTGAATTCAGGCAGAAACTTATTCAGTTCGATGAATATCAATACTATGGAAATTAACTAACTCAATGCTAGAAAAAATTTCAGGTTGGTATTCACCGCACTATTATGGTCTTTGGATCGAACACTAAGTCTTCCGAATTCGCACGCACAAATAGCTGAAGTGGAATGGCTAGAAGTTAAAGCATTTCTACGCCTTCTCTCGAAGATCAATAGACCGGTTGAGCAATCCTAGTTATCTATTTTCATGAAACTAGAATCAACACAACCACAGAATCGGGCAACCTACAATTCCCAATTCAAAACCTTACTGTTTTCAAGTTAAGTAATTCCATCGCTCACAAAGTTCCTCTAAGTTAAGTGTTAAACTTTCGTTGATCTCCTAAACCCTTGTTAAGAGCATGAATACAACCCTCTCAGGCAATTCATCGAATATATGGCGCGAAGAGAGAATTCAATCTTAAACACAAGCATTCATTTAAAAAAACCTAGGACTTATATCCAAATTACATAATAGGGGCTAATCCCAACCCAAGATAGGGGATTTATCGACTAGTCATTTCAACAATCTCAATCACAAACAAGAAACTCAAAAACAGGATTAAAGATGCAAACTTGCGTCAGGATCACAGAGTGAGAGAAAGGGAAATGTGCTTTGATTGATTGCGAACGTCTATCGATCCAAGAACAAAGTTGTCAACCTTTAATTCAATCTAGATTGATGGTAAAGTATGGAGAAAAAGCTTGAGAAAAATCGCCCAGCCCAGTTTTTCGAAAAACAAAAACTAAGATCTGTAATCGCCCCTCGCAAAACTGGTTAAGTCGTGTGAAAAATAGGGGACGCACAGGCACCCGTGCGTCCCAGGGATCGTGCACGGTTGAAGTGCACGGTTGTGCGCAACTTCTGGCTTCAAGGTATGGTCGTTCGCACTCTGCAATCGACCGTGCGCCTGCAGCAGCTACTAGTTCTGATTCTTTTGGTCCCCGAGGCTTCATTAAACCTTCATTCTTGTTGGAATTCCAATATCAAAGCTCCCCTTTTCAGCAAAATTGATAAAACTCTCTCATTTTTTGGCAAGATACCTGAAAATTGAGAAATACCCCTTGTAAGCACAAAATGAGCTAATGAAAGCATATTCACCCTTTTCTTGCCAAGATTATTCAAGAGATTGTGTAGGAAAAAGGGAAAATTAGGACCGAAAATCAGTCAAAATCAAGGTTTATCAACTCCCCTAAAAGTTGATAGTTTGATTTATTAGCGCAAGTGCACGGTGCCAGTTGCAACCGGTAACGGCAAGTACGGGTCGTATCCACAGGGAACTTGGTTTTACTCACCAGGTTGACTGCAGCACCTAATTCAGGAAGAAACTTATTCTGTTAGATGAATATCAATACTATGGAAATTATCTAACTCAAAGCTAGAAAAAATTCCAGGTTGGGATTCACTGCACTATTATGGTCTTTGGATCGAACACTAAGTCTTTCGAATTCGCACGCACAAATAGCTAAAGTGGAATGGCTACAAGTTAAAGCATGTCTACGCCTTCTCTCGAAGATCAATAGACTGGTTGAGCAATCCTAGTTATCTATTTTCATTAAACTAGAATGAACACAACCACAGAATCAGGCAACCTATAATTCCCAATTCAAAACGTAACTATTTTCACGTTAAATAATTCCATCGCTCACAAAGTGGATCTAAGTTAAGGATTCAACTTTCGTTCATCTCCTAAACCCTAGTTAAGAGCATGAATACAACCCTATCAGGCAATTCATCAAATATATGGCGCTAAGTGCGAATTCAATCTTAAACACAGGCATTCATTTACAAAAACCTAGGATTTAGATCCAAATTACATAATAGGGGCTAATCCCAACCCAGGATAGGGGATTTATCCACTAATCTTTTCAATAATCTCAATCACAAACAGGAAGCTCAGAAACATGATTAAAGATGCAAACTTGCATCAAGATCACAAAGTGAGAGAAAGGGAAATGTACTTTGATTGATTGCGAACGTCTATCGATCCAAGAACGAACTTCTCAACCTTTAATTCAATCTAGATTGATGCTAAAGAATGGAGAAAAAACGTTAGAAAAACCACTTAACCCAGTTTTTGTAAAAACAAAAACTAAGATCTTTAACCGCCCCTCGTAAAGCTGGTTAAGTTGCGTGAAAAATAGGGGACACACAGTCGTACCTAAACGTACGGCCACCCGTGCGTCCTAGGGATCCTACACGGTTTAAGTTCACGGTTGTGCGCAACTTCTGGCGTCAAGGCATGGTCGGGCGCACCCTGCAATCGACCCTGCACCTGCAGCAGCTACTAGTTCTGATTCTCTTGGTCCCCGAGGCTTCATTAAACCTTCATTCTTGTTGGAATTCCAATATCAAAGCTCCCCTTTTCGGAAAAATTGATAAAACTCTCTCATTTTTTGGCAAGTACCTGAAAATTGAGAAATACCACTTGTAAGCACAAAATGAGCTAATGAAAGCATATTCACCCTCTTCTTGCAAAGATTATTCAGCAGATTGTGGAGGAAAAAGGGCAAATTAAGACCGAAAATCAGTCAAAATCAAGGTTTATCAACTCCCCAAAAAGTTGTTACGTTAGATTTATTAGCACAAGTGCACGATGCCAGTTGTAACCAGCAACGGCAAGCACGGGCCGTATCCATAGGGAACTTGATTTTACTCACCATGTTGACTGCAGCACTCAATTCAGGCAGAAACTTATTCAGTTCGATGAATATCAATTATATGGAAGTTATCTAACTCAATGCTAGAAAACATTTGAGGTTGGTATTCACCGCACTATTATGGTCTTTGGATCGAACACTAAGTCTTCCGAATTCGCACGCACAAATACCTGAAGTGGAATGGCTACAAGTTAAAGCATGTCTACGCCTTCTCTCGAAGATCAATAGATTGGTTGAGCAATCGTAGTTATCTATTTTCATGAAAGTAGAATCAACACAACCACAGAATCGGGCAACCTACAATTCCCAATTCAAAACCTAACTATTTTCATGTTCAGTAATTCCATCGCTCACAAAGTGGCTCTAAGTTAAGGATTCAACTTTCATTGATCCCCTAAATAAACCCTAAGTAAGAGCATGAATACAACCCTCTCAGGCAATTCATCGAATATATGGTGCGAAGAGAGAATTCAATCTTAAACACAGACATTCATTTACAAAAACCTAGGACTTAGATCCAGTTTACATAATATGGGCTAATCCCAACCCAAGATAAGGGATTTATCCACTGATCAATTCAATAATCTCAATCACAAACAGGAAACTCGAAAACATGATTAAAGATGCAAACTTGCGTCAAGATCACAAAGTGAGAGAAAGGGAAATGTACTTTGATTGATTGCGAACGTCTATCGATCCAAGAACAAAGTTCTTAACCTTTAATTCAATCTAGATTGATGCTAAAGTATGGAGAAAAAGCCTTAGAAAAATCGCCCAGCCCAGTTTTTCGAAAAACAAAAACTGAGATCTGTAATCACTCCTCGCAAAACTGGTTATCTCGTGTGAAAAATAGGGGACGCACGGGCACCCGTGCGTCCTAGGGATCCTACACGGTCTTCTGGCGTCAAGGCATGGTCTGGCGCACCCTACAATCGACCATGCGCTTGCTGCAGCTACAAGTTCTGATTCTGTTGGTCCCCGAGGCTTCATTAAACCTTTATTCTTGTTGGAGTTATAATATCAAAGCTCCCCTTTTCGGAAAAATTTATAAAACTCTCTCCTTTTTTGGAAAGATACCCGAAAATTGAGAAATACCACTTGTAAGCACAAAATGAGCTAATGAAAGCATATTCACCCTCTTCTTGAAAAGATTATTATGCAGATTGTGGAGGAAAAAGGGCAAATTAGGACCGAAAATCAGTCAAAATCAAGGTTTAGCAACTCCCCAAAAAGTTGTTACGTTAGATTTATTAGCGCAAGTGCACGGTGCCAGTTGTAACCAGCAACGGCAAGCACGGGTCGTATCCACAGGGAACTTGATTTTGCTCACCAGGTTGACTGCAACACTCAATTCAGGCAGAAACTTATTCAGTTCGATGAATATCAATTATATGGAAGTTATCTAACTCAATGCTAGAAAAAATTTCTGGTTGGTATTCACCGCACTATTATGGTATTTGGATCGAACACTAAGTCTTCCGAATTCGCACGCACAAACAGCTGAAGTGGAATGGCTACAAGTTAAAGCATGTCTACACCTTCTCTCGAAGATCAACAGACTGGTTCAGCAATCCTAATTATCTATTTTCATGAAACTAGAATCAACACAACCACAGAATCGGGCAACCTACAATTCCCAATTCAAAACCTAACTAATTTCATGTTCAGTAATTCCATCGCTCACAAAGTGGCTCTAAGTTAAGGATTCAACTTTCGTTGATCCCCTAAACCCTAGTTAAGAGCACGAATACAACCCTCTAAGTGAGAGAAAGGGAAATGTGCTTTGATTTATTGCGAACGTCTATCGATCAAAGAACAAAGTTCTCAACCTTTAATTCAATCTAGATTGATGCGAATGTATGGAGAAAAAGCCTTAGAAAAATCGCCCAAACCAGTTTTTCTAAAAACAAAAACTAAGATCTGTAATCGCCCCTCGTAAAACTGGTTAAGTAGTGTGAAAAATAGGGGACGCACGGTCGTGCCTAAACGCACGGGCACCTGTGCGTCCTAGGGATCGTGCACGGTTGAGGTGCATGGTTGTGCGCAACTTGTGGCTTCAAGGCATGGTCGTGCGCACCATACAATCGACCGTGCGCCTGCAGCAGCTACTAGTTCTGATTCTTTTGGTCCCCGAGGCTTCATTAAACCCTCATTCCTATTGGAATTCCAATATCAAAGCTCCCCTTTTCGGCAAAATTGATAAAACTCTCTCATTTTTGGGCAAGATACCTGAAAATTGAGAAATACCACTTGTAAGCACAAAATGAGCTAATGAAATCATATTCACCCTCTTCTTGCCAAGATTATTCAATAGATTGTGGAGGGAAAAGGGAAAATTGGGACCGAAAATCAGTCAAAATCAAGGTTTATCAACACCCCAGAAAGTTGTTACGTTAGATTTATTAGCGCAAGTGCACGGTGCCAGTTGTAACCACCAACGACAAGCACGGGTCATATCCACAGGGAACTTGGTTTTACTCAGCAGCTTGACTGCAGTCTTCAATCCAGGCAGAAACTTATTCAGTTCGATGAATACCAATACTATGGAAATTATCTAACCCAAAGCTAGAAAAAATTTCAGGTCAGGATTCACCGCACTATTATGGTCTTTGGATCGAACACTAAGTCTTGCGAATTCGCACGCACAAATAGCTTAAGTGGAATGGCTACAAGTTAAAGCATGTCTATGCCTCCTCTCGAAGATCAATAGACTGGTTGAGCAATCCCAGTTATCTATTTTCATGAAACTAGAATAAACACAACCACAGAATCGGGCAACCTAATTTTCCCAATTCAAAACCTAACTATTTTCATGTTAATTAATTCCATCGCTCACAAAGTGGCTCTAAGTTAAGGATTCAACTTTCGTTGATCTCCTAAACCCTAGTTAAGAGCATGAATACAACCCTCTCAGGCAATTCATCGAATGTATGGCGCGAAGAGAGACTTCAATCTTAAACACAGGCATTCATTTACAAAAACCAAGGACTTATATCCAATTTACATAATAGGGGCTAATCCCAACCCAAGATAGGGGATTTATCCATGGATCATTTCAATAATCTCAATCACAAACAGGAAAGTCAAAAACATGATTAAAGATACAAACTTGCGTCAACATCACAAAGTGGGAGAAAGGGAAATGTGCTTTGATTGATTGCGAACGTCTATCGATCCAAAAACAAAGTTCTCAACCTTTAATTCAATCTAGATTGATGCTAAAGTATGGAGAAGAAGCCTTAGAAAAATCGCCCAGCCTACTCTTTCTAAAAACAAAAACTAAGATCTGTAATCGCCCCTCGTAAAACTAGTTAAGTCGTATGAAAAATAGGGGACGCACGGGCACCCGTGCATCCTAGGGATTGTGCACGGTTGTAGTGCACGGTTGTGCGCAACTTCTGGCTTCAAGGCATGGTCATGCGCACCCTGCAATCGACCGTGCGCCTGCAGCAGCTACTAGTTCTTATTCTTTTGGTCCCCGAGGCTTCATTAAACCTTCATTCTTGTTGGAATTCCAATGTCAAAGCTCCCCTTTTCGACAAAATTGATAAAACTCTCTCATTTTTGGGCAAGATACTTGAAAATTGAGAAATACCACTTGTAAGCACAAAATGAGCTAATGAAAGCAAATTCACCCTCTTCTTGCCAAGATTTTTGAAGAGATTGTGGAGGGAAAAGGGCAAATTAGGACCAAAAATCATTCAAAATCAAGGTTTATCAACTCCCCAAAAAGTTGTTACGTTAGATTTATTAGCGCAAGCGCACGGTGCCAATTGTAACCAGCAACGACAAGCACAGGTCCTATCCACAGGGAACTTGGTTTTACTCACCGGGTTGATTGTAGCACTCAATTCAGGCAGAAACTTATTCAGTTCGATGAATATCAATACTATGGAAATTATCTAACTCAACGCTAGAAAAAATTCAGGTTGAGATTCACCGCACTATTATGGTCTTTGGATCGAACACTAAGTCTTGCGAATTCGCACGCACGAATAGCTGAAGTGGAATGGCTACAAGTTAAAGCATGTCTACGCCTTCTCTCAAAGATCAATAGACTGGTTGAGCAATCCTAGTTATCTATTTTCATTAAACTAGAATCAACACAACCACAGAATCGGGCAACCTATAATTCCCAATTCAAAACCTAACTATTCTCATGTTAAGTAATTCCATCGCTCACAAAGTGGCTCTAAGTTAAGGATTCAACTTTCGTTGATCTCCTAAACCCTAGTTAAGAGTATGAATACAACTCTCTCAGGCAATTCATCGAATATATGGCGCTAAGTGAGAATTCAATCTTAAACACAGGCATTCGTTTACAAAAACCTAGGACTTAGATCCAAATTACATAATAGGGGCTAATCCCAACCCAGGATAGGGGATTTATCCACTAATCCTTTCAACAATCTCAATCACAAACAGGAAACTCAGAAACATGATTAAAGACGCAAACTTGCGTCAAGATCACAAAGTGAGAGAAAGGGAAATGTACATTAATTGATTGCAAACGTCTATCGATCCAAGAACAAACTTCTCAACCTTTAATTCAATCTAGGTTGATGCAAAAGTATGGAGAAAAAGCCTTAGAAAAATTGCTTAACCCAGTTTTTCGAAAAACAAAATCTAAGATCTGTAATCGCCCCTCGCAAAGCTGGTTAAGTTGCGTGAAAAATTAGGGACGCACGGCCGTGCCTAAATGCACGGGCACTCATGCATCCAAGGGATCGTGCACGATTGAAGTGCATGGTTGTGCGCAACTTGTGGCTTCAAGGCATGGTCGTGCGCCTGCAGCAGCTGCTAGTTCTGATTCTTTTGATCCCCGAGGCTTCGTTAAACCTTCATTCTTGTTGGAATTCCAATATCAAAGCTCCCCTTTTCAGCACAATTGATAAAACTCTCTCATTTTTGGGCAAGATACCTGAAAATTAAGAAATACCACTTGTAAGAACAAAATGAGCTAATGAAAGCAAATTCACCCTCTTCTTGCCAAGATTTTTCAAGAGATTGTGGAGGGAAAAGGGCAAATTAGGACCAAAAATCAGTCAAAATCAAGGTTTATCAACACCCTAGAAAGTTGTTACGTTAGATTTATTAGCGCAAGCGCACGGTGCCAATTGTAACCAGGAACGACAAGCACAGGTCGTATCCACAGGGAACTTGGTTTTACTCATCGGGTTAACTGCAGCACTCAATTCAGGCAGAAACTTATTCAGTTCGATGAATATCGATAGTATGGAAATTATCTAACTCAACGCTAGAAAAAATTCAGGTTGAGATTCACCGCACTATTATGGTCTTTGGATCGAACACTAAGTCTTGCGAATTCACACGCACGAATAGCTGAAGTGGAATGGCTACAAGTTAAAGCATGTCTATGCCTTCTCTCGAAGATCAATAGACTTGTGGAGCAATCCTAGTTATCTATTTTCATGAAACTAGAATCAACACAACCACAGAATCGGGCAACCCACAATTCCCAATTCAAAACCTAACTATTTTCATGTTAAGTAATTCCACCGCTCACAAAGTGGCTCTAAGTTAAGGATTCAAGTTTCGTTGATCTCCTAAACCCTAGTTAAGAGCATGAATACAACCCTCTCAGGCAATTCATCGAATATATGGCGCTAAGTGAGAATTCAATCTTAAACATAGGCATTCATTTACAAAAACCTAGGACTTAGATCCAAATTACATAATAGGGGCTAATCCCAACCCAGTATAGGGGATTTATCCACTGATCTTTTCAATAATCTCAATCACAAACAGGAAACTCATAAACATGATTAAATATGCAAACTTGCGTCAAGATCACAAAGTGAGAGAAAGGGAAATGTACTTTGATTGATTGCGAACGTCTATCGATCCAAGAACAAAGTTCTCAACCTTTAATTCAATCTAGACTGATGCTAAAGTATGGAGAAAAAGCCTTAGAAAAATCACTTAGCCCAGTTTTTCTAAACACAAAAACTAAGATCTGTAACCGCCCCTCGCAAAAGCTGGTTAAGTAGCGTGAAAAATTAGGGATGCACGGTCGTGCCTAGACGCACAGGCACTCGTGCGTCCAAGAGATCGTGCACGGTTGTGCGCAACTAGTGGCCTCAAGGCATGGTCGTGCGCACCCTGCAATCGACTGTGCGCCTCCAGCAGCTACAAGTTCAGATTCTTTTGGTCCCCGAGGCTTCATTAAACCTTCATTCTAGTTGGAATTCCAATATCAAAGCTCCGCTTTCCGGCAAAATTGATAAAGCTCTCTCATTTTTAGGCAAGATACCTGAAAAATGAGAAATACCACTTCTAAGCACAAAATGAGCTAATGAAAGCATATTCACCCGCTTCTTGTCAAGATTATTCAAGAGATTGCTGAGGAAAAAGTGCAAATTAGAACCGAAAATCAATCGAAATCAAGGTTTATCAACTCCCCAAAAAGTTGTTACGTTAGATTTATTAGCGGAAGTGCACAGTGCCAGTTGCAACCAGCAACGGCAAGCATAGGTGGTATCCACAAGGAACTTGGTTTTACTCCCCACGTTGACTGCAACACTCAATTCAGGCAGAAACTTATTCGGTTCGTTGAATATCAATACTATGGGAATTATCTAACTCAACGCTAGAAAAAATTTCAGGTTGGTTTTCACCGCACTATTATGGTCTTTGGATCAAACACTAAGTCTTCCAAATTCGCACGCACAAATGGCTGAAGTGGAATGGCTACAAGTTAAAGCATGTCTACGCCTTCTCTCGAAGATCAATAGACTGGTTGAGGAATCCTAGTTATCTATTTTCATGAAACTAGAATCAACACAACCATAGAATCGGGCAACCTACAATTCCCAATTCAAAACCTAACTATTTTCTTGTTCAATAATTCCATCGCTCACAAAGTGGCTCTAAGTTAAGGATTCAACTTTCGTTGATCTCCTAAACCCTAGTTAAGAGCATGAATACAACCCTCAAAGGCAATTTATCGAATATATGGCGCTAAGTGGGAATTCAATCTTAAACACAGGCATTCATTTACAAAAACCTAGGACTTAGATCAAAATTACATAATAGGGGCTAATCCCAACATAAGATAGGGGATTTATCCACTGATCTTTTCAATAATATCAATCACAAGCAGGAAACTCAGAAACATGATTAAAGATGCAGACTTGGGTCAAGATCAAAAAGTGAGAGAAAGGGAAATAAACTTTGATTGATTGTGAACGTCTATCGATCCAAGAACAAAGTTCTCAACCTTTAATTCAATCTAGATTGATGCTAAAGTATGGAGAAAAAGCCTTAGAAAAATCGCCCAGCCTGGTTTTTCTAAAAACAAAAACTAAGATCTGTAATCGCCCCTCGCAAAACTGGTAAGGTCGCGTGAAAAATAAGGGACGCACGGTTTTGCGCAACTTCTGGCTTCAAGGCATGGTCGTGCGCACCCTGCAATCGACCGTGCGCCTGCACCAGCTACTAGTTCTGATTCTTTTGGTCCACGAGGCTTCATTAAACCTTCATTCTTGTTGGAATTCCAATATCAAAGCTCCCCTTTTCGGCAAAATTGATAAAACTCTCTCATTTTTTGGCAAGATACCTGAAAATTGAGAAATACCACCTGTAAGCACAAAATGAGCTAATGAAAGCATATTCACCCTCTTCTTGCCAAGATTATTCAAGAGATTGTGGAGGAAAAGGGCAAATTAGGACCGAAAATCAGTCAAAATCAAGGTTTATCAACTCCCCAAAAAGTTGTTACGTTAGATTTGTTGGCGCAAGTGCACGGTGCCAGTTGTAACCAGCAACGGCAAGCACGAGTCGTATCCACAGGGAACTTGGTTTTGCTCACCAGGTTGACTGTAACACTCAATTCAGGCAGAAACTTATTCAGTTCGATGAATATCAATACTATGGAAATTGTCTAACTCAACGCTGGAGAAAATTTCAGGTCGGGATTCACTGCACTGTTATGGTCTTTGGATCGAACACTAAGTCTTGCGAATTCGCACGCACAAATAGCTGAAGTGGAATGGCTACAAGTTAAAGTAGGTCTACGCCATCTCTCGAACATCAATAGACTGGTTGTGCAATCCTACTTATCTATTTTCATGAAACTAGAATCAACACAACCACAGAATCGGGCAACCTACAGTTCCCAATCCACAACCTAACTATTTTCATGTTAAGTAATTCCATCGCTCACAAAGCGGAACTAAGTTAAGGATTCAACTATCGTTGATCTCCTAAACCCTAGTTAAGAGCATGAATACAACCCCCTCAGGCAATTCATTGAATATATGGCGCGAAGAGAGAATTCAATCTTAAACACAGGCATTTATTTACAAAAACCTAGGACTTAGATCCAAATTACATAATAGGGGCTATTGCAACCCAGGATAGGGGATTCATCCACTGATCTTTTCAATAATCTCAATCACAAACAGGAACCTCAGAAACATGATTAAAGATGCAAACTTGCATCAAGATCACAAAGTGAGAGAAAGGGAAATGTACTTTGATTTATTGCGAACGTCTATCGACCCAAGAAGAAAGTTTTCAACCTTTAATTAAATCTAGGTTCATGCTAAAGTGCGGAGAAAAAGCATCAGGAAAATTACCTAACGCACTTTTTCTTAAAACAAAATCTAAGATCTGTAGTCGCCCCTCGCAAAACTGGTTATGTCGCGTGAAAAATGGGGGACACACGGTCGTGCCTAAACGCACGGGCACCCGTGCGTCCTAGGGATCGTGCACGGTTGAAGTGCACGGTTGTGCGCAACTTGTGGCTTCAAGGCATGGTCGTGCGCACCCTGCAATTGACCGTGCGCCTCCAGCAGCTACTAGTTCGGATTCTTTTTGTCCCCGAGGCTTCATTAAACCTTCGTTCTTGTTGGAATTCCAATATCAAAGCTCCCCTTTTTGGCAAAATTGATAAAACTCTCTCGTTTTTAAGCAAGATACCTGAAAATTGAGAAATACCACTTGTAAGCACAAAATGAGCCAATGAAAGCATATTCACCCGCTTCTTGCCAAGAATATTCAAGAGATTGTGGAGGGAAAAGGGCAAACTAGGACCGAAAATCAGTCAAAATCAAGGTTTATCAACTCCCCAAAAAGTTGTTACGTTAGATTTATTAGCACAAGTGCACGGTGCCAGTTGCAACCAGCAACGGCAAGCACGAGTCGTATCCACAGGGAACTTGGTTTTACTCACCAGGTTGACTGTAACACTCAATTCAGGCAGAAACTTATTCAGTTCGATGAATATCAATACTATGGAAATTGTCTAACTCAACCCTAGAAAAAATTTCAGGTTGGGATTCACCGCACTATTACGGTCTTTGGATCGAACACTAAGTCTTGCGAATTTCCACGCACAAATAGCTGATGTGGAATGGCTACAAGTTAAAGCATGTGTACGCCTTCTCTCGAAGATCAATAGACTGGTGGAGCAATCCTAGTTATCTATTTTCATGAAAATAGAATTAACACAACCACAGAATCGGGCAACCTACAATTCCAAATTCAAAACCTAACCTTTTTTATGTTAAGTAATTCCATCGCTCCCAAAGTGGCTCTAAGTTAAGGATTCAACTTTCGTTGATCTCCTAAACCCTAGTTAAGAGCATCAATACAACTCTCTTAGGCAATTCATCGAATATATGGCGCGAAGAGAGAATTCAATCTTAAACA
>JACYFF010031954.1:64443034-64456501 GCA_017589665.1 Selenicereus undatus | reverse complement strand
GGAAACTCAAAAACATGATTAAAGATGCAAACTTGCGTCAAGATCACAAAGTGAGAGAAACAGAAATGCGCTTTGATTGATTGCGAACGTCTATCGATCCAAGAACAATGTTCTCACCCTTTAATTCCATCTAGATTGATGCTAAAGTATGGAGAAAAAGTGTTAGAAAACTCGCCCAACCCAGTTTTTCTAAAAACAAAAACTAAGATCTATAATCGCCCCTCGTAAAACTCATTAAGTCGTGTGAAAAATACGGGACGCACAGTCGTGGCTAAACGCACGGGCACCTGTGCATCCTAGGGGTCGTGCACGGTTGAGGTGCACGGTTGTGCGCAACTTGTGGCTTCAAGGAAGAGTCATGCGCACCCTACATTCGACCGTCCGCCTGCAGCAGCTAGTAGTTCTGATTCTTTTGGTCCCCGAGGCTTCATTAAACCCTCATTCTTGTTGGAATTCCAATATCAAAGCTCCCCTTTTCGGCAAAATTGATAAAACTCTCTCATTTTTCGGCAAGATACCTTAAAATTGAGAAATACCATTTGTAAGCACAAAATGAGCTAATGAAAGCATATTCACCCTCTTCTTGGCAAGATTATTCAATAGATTATGGAGGGAAAAGGGCAAATTATGACCGAAAATCGGTCAAAATCAAGGTTTATCAACTCCCCAAAAAGTTGTTACGTTAGATTTATTAGCGCAAGTGCACGGAGCCAGTTATAACCAGCAACGGCAAGCACGGGTCGTATCCACAGGGAACTTGATTTTACTCACCAGGTTGACTGCAGCACTCAATTCAGGCAGGAACTTATTCAGTTCGATGAATATGAAGTCGATGGAAATTATCTAACTCAACGCTAGAAAAAAATTCAGGTTGGGATTCACCGCACTATTATGGTCTTTGGATCGAACACTAAGTCTTGCGAATTCGCACGCACAAATAGTTTAAGTGGAATGGCTACAAGTTAAAGCATCTCTACGCCTTCTCTCGAAGATCAATAGACTGGTTGAGCAATCCTAGTTATCTATTTTCATGAAACTAGAATCAACACAACCACAGAATCGGGCAACCTGCAATTCCCAATTCAAAGCCTAACTGCTTTCATGTTAAGTAATTCCATCGCTCACAAAGTGGCTCTAAGTTAAGGATTCAACTTTCGTTGATCTCCTAAACCCGAGTTAAGAGCATGAATACAACCCTCTCAGGCAATTCATCGAATATATGGCACAAAGTGAGAATTCAATGTTAAACACTTGCATTCATTTACAAAAACCTAGGACTTAGATCCAAATTACATAATAGGGGCTAATCCCAACCCAGGATAGGGGATTTATCCACTGATAATTTCAATAATCTGAATCACAAACAGGTAACTCAAAAACATGATTAAAGATGCAAACTTGCGTCAAGATCACAAAGTGAGAGAAAGGGAAATTTGATTTGATTGATTGCGAACGTCTATCGATCCAAGAACAAAGTTCTCAACCTTTAATTCAATCTAGATTGATGCTAAAGTATGGAGAAAAAGCCTTAGAAAAATCACTTAACCCAGTTTTTCTAAAAACAAAACTAAGATCTGTAACCGCCCCTCGCAAAGCTGGTTAAGTAGCGTGAAAAATTAGGGACGCACGGGCGACCGTGCGTCCAAGGGATCGTGCACGGTTGAAATTGACGGTTGTGCGCAACTTGTGGCTTCGAGGCATGGTCGTGCGCACCCTACAATCGACCGTGCGCCTGCAGCAGCTGCTAGTTCTGATTCTTTTGGTCCCCCGAGGCTTTGTTAAACCTTCATTCTTGTTGGAATTCCAATATCAAAGCCCCCCTTTTCGGCAAAATTGATAAAACTCTCTCATTTTTGGCCAAGATACCTGAAAATTGAGAAATACCACTTGTAAGTACAAAATGAGCTAATGAAAGCATATTCACCCTCTTCTTGCCAAGATCATTCAAGAGATTGTGGAGGAAAAAGGGCAAATTAGGACTGAAAATCAGTCAAAATCAAGGTTTATCAACTCCCCAAAAAGTTGTTACGTTAGATTTATTAGCGCAAGTGCACGGTGCCAGTTTTAACCAGCAACGGCAAGCACGGGTCGCATCCACTGGGAACTTGGTTTTACTCACCAGGTTGACTGCAACACTCAATCCAGCCAGAAACTTATTCAGTTCGATGAATATAAATTATATGGAAATTATCTAACTCAATGCTAGAAAAAATTTCAGGTTGGGATTTACCGCACTGTTATGGTTTTTTGATCGAACACTAAGTCTTGCGAATTCGCACGCACAAATAGCTTAAGTGGAATGGCTACAAGTTAAAGCGTGTCTACGCCTTCTCTCGAAGATCAATAAACTGGTTGAGCAATCCTAGTTATCTATTTTCATGAAACTAAAATCAACACAACCACATAATCGGGCAACCTGCAATACCTAATTCAAAACCTAACTATTTTCATGTTAATTAATTCCATTGCTCACAAAGTGGCTCTAAGTTAAGGATTCAACTTTCGTTGATCTCCTAAACCCTAGTTAAGAGCATGAATACAACCCTCTCAGGCAATTCATCGAATATATGGCGCGAAAAGAATTCAATCTTAAACACAGGCATTCATTTACAAAAACCTAGGACTTAGATCCAAATTACATAATAGGGGCAAATCCCTACCCAAGATAGGGGATTTATCCACTGATCATTTCAATAATCTCAATCACAAACAGGAAACTCAAAAACATGATTAAAGATGCAAACTTGCATCAAGATCACAAAGTGAGAGAAAGGGAAATATGCTTTGATTGATTGCGAACGTCTATCTATCCAAGAACAAACTTCTCAACCCTTAATTCAAACTAGATTGAGGCTAAAGTATGGAGAAAAAGCCTTAGAAAAATCCCCCCGCCCAGTTTTTCTAAAAACAAAAACTAAGATCTGTAACCGCCCCTCGCAAAACTGGTTAAGTCGTGTGAAAAATAGGGGACGCACGGTCGTGCCTAAACGCACGGCCACCCGTCCATCCTAGGGATCGTGCACGGTTGTGCGTAACTTGTGGCTTCAAGGCATGGTCGTGCGCACCCTGCAATGGACCGTGCGCCTGTAGCAGCTACTAGTTCTGATTCTTTTGGCCCCCGAGGCTTCATTAAACCTTCATTCTTGTTGGAATTCCAATATCAAAGCACCCCTTTTCGGCAAAATTATAAAACTCTCTCGTTTTTGGTGAAGATACCTGAAAATTGAGAAGTACCACTTGTAAGCACAAAATGAGCTAATGAAAGCATATTCTCCCTGTTCTTGCCAAGATTATTCAAGAGATTATGGAGGAAAAAGGGCAAATTAGGATCGAAAATCAGTCAAAATCAAGGTTTATCAACTCCCCAAAAAGTTGTTACGTTAGATTTATTAGCGCAAGTGCACAGTGCCAGTTGTAACCAGCAACAGCAAGCACGGGTCGCATCCACAGGGAACTTGGTTTTACTCACCAGGTTGACTGCAACACTCAATCCAGCAAGAAACTTATTCAGTTCGATGAATATCAATTATATGGAAATTATCTAACTCAATGCTATAAAAAATTTCAGGTTGGGATTCACCGCACTATGATGGTTTTTTGATCGAACACTAAGTCTTGCGAATTCACACGCAAAAATAGCTTAAGTGGCATGGCTACAAGTTAAAGCGTGTCTACGCCTTCTCTCGAAGATCAATAAACTGGTTGAGCAATCCTAGTTATCTGTTTTCATGAAACTAGAATCAACACAACCACATAATCGGGCAACCTACAATACCCAATTCAAAACCTAACTATTTTCATGTTAATTAATTCCATTGCTCACAAAGTGGCTCTAAGTTAAGGATTCAACTTTCGTTGATCTCCTAAACCCTAGTTAAGAGCATGAATACAACCCTCTCAGGCAATTCATCGAATGTATGGCGCGAAGAGAGAATTCAGTCTTAAACACAGACATTCATTTACAAAAACCAAGGACTTAGATCCAAATTACATAATAGGGGCTAATCCCAACCCAAGATAGGGGATTTATCCACTGATCATTTCAATAATCTCAATCACAAATAGGAAACTCAAAAACATGATTAAAGATGCAAACTTATGTCAAGATCACAAAGTGAGAGAAAGGGAAATGTGCTTTGACTGATTGCGAACGTCTATCGATCCAAGAACAAAGTTCTCAACGATTAATTCAATCTAGATTGATGCTAAAGTATTGAGAAAAAGCCTTAGAAAAATCGCCCGCCCAGTTTTTCTAGAAACAAAAACTAAGATCTGTAATCGCCCCTCGCAAAACTGGTTAAGTCGTGTGAAAAATAGGGGACGCACGGTCGTGCCTAAACGCACGACCACCCGTGCGTCCCAGGGATCGTGCACGGTTGAAGTGCACAATTGTGCGCAACTTATGGCTTCAAGGCATGGTCGTGCGCACCCTGCAATAGACCGTGCGCCTGTAGCAGCTCCTAGTTTTCATTCTTTTGGTCCCCGAGGCTTCGTTAAACGTTCATTCTTGTTGGAATTCCAATATCGAAGCTCCCCTTTTCAGCAAAATTTGTAAAACTCTCTCATTTTTGGGCAAGATACCTGAAAATTGAGAAATACCACTTGTTAGCACAAAATGAGCTAATGAAAGCATATTCACCCTCTTCTTGCCAAGATTATTCAAGAGATTGTGGAGGAAAAAGGGTAAATTAGGATCGAAAATCAGTCAAAATCATGTTTTATCAACTCCCCAAAAAGTTGTTACGTTAGATTTTTTAGTGCAAGTGCACGGTGCCAGTTGTAACCAGCAACGGCAAGCACGGGTCGTATCCACAGGGAACTTTATTTTACTCACCAGGTTCACTGTAGCACTCAATTCAGGAAGGAACTTATTCAGTTTGATGAATATCAATACAATGCAAATTATCTAACTCAATGCTAGAAACAATTTCAGGTTGGGTTCACCGCACTATTATGGTTTTTGGATCGAACACTAAGTCTTGCAAATTCGCACGCACAACTAGCTGAAGCGGAATGGCTACAAGTTAAAGCATGTCTACACCTTCTCTCCAAGATCAATAGACTGGTTGAGCAATCCTAGTTATCTACTTTCATGAAACTAGAATCAACAGAATCGGGCAACCTATAATTCCCAATTCAAAACCAAACTATTTTCATGTTAAGTAATTCCGCCGCTCACAAAGTGGCTCTAAGTTAAGGATTCAACTTTCGTTGATCTCCTAAACCCTAGTTAAGAGCATGAATACAACCCTCTCAGGCAATTCATCGAATATATGGCGCGAACGGAGAATTCAATCTTAAACACAGGCATTCATTTACAAAAACCTAGGACTTAGATCCGAATTACATAATAGGGGCTAATCCCGACCCACGATAGGGGATTTATCCACTAATCATTTCAACAATCTCAAACACAAACAGGAAACTCAAAAACATGATTAAAGATGCAAACTTGCGTCAAGATCACAAAGTGAGAGAAAGGGAAATGTTTTTTGATTGATTGCGAACGTCTATCGATCCAAGAACAAAGTTATCAACCTTTAATTCAATCTAGTTTGATGCTAAAGTATGTAGAAAAAGCCTTATAAAAATTGCCTAACCCAGTATTTCTAAAAACAAAAACTAAGATCTGTAATCGCCACTCGCAAAACTGGTTAAGTCGTGTGAAAAATAGGGGACGCACGGTCGTGGCTAAATGCATGGGCACCCGTGCGTCCTAGGGATCGTGCAGGGTTGAAGTGCACGGTTGTGCGCAACATGTGGCTTCAAGGGATGGTCGTGCGCACCCTGCAATCGACCGTGCGCCTACAGCAGCTACTAGTTCTGATTCTTTTGGTCCCCAAGGCTTCATTAAACCTTCATTCTTGTTGGAATTCCAATATCAAAGCTCCCCTTTTCGGTAAAATTGATAAAACTCTCTTATTTTTGGGCAAGATACCTGAAAATTGAGAAATATGACTTGTAAGCACAAAATGAGTTAATGAAAGCATATTCACCCTCTTCCTGCCAATATTATTCAAGAGATTGTGGAGGAAAAAGGGTAAATTAGGACCGAAAATCAGTCAAAATCAAGGTTTATCAACTCCCCAAAAAGTTGATACGTTAGATTTATTAGCGCAAGTGCACGGTGCTAGTTGCAACCAGCAACGGCAAGTACGGGTCGTATCAACAGGGAACTTGGTTTTACTCACCAGGTTTACTGCAGCACTCAATTCAGGCAGAAAGTTATTCAGTTCGATGAATATCAATACTGTGGAAATTATCTAACTCAATGCTAGCAAAAATCTCAGGTTGGGGTTCACTCTACTATTATGGTCTTTGGATCGAACACTAAGTCTTTCGAATTCGCTCGCACAAATAGCTAAAGTGGAATGGCTACAAGTTAAAGCATGTCTACGCCTTCTCTAGATGATCAACAGACTGGTTGAGCAATCCTAGTTATCTATTTTAATGAAACTAGAATCAACACAACCACAGAATCGGGCAACGTACAATTCCTAATTCAAAACCTAAGTATTTTCATGTTATGTAATTCCATCGCTCACAAAGTGGCTCTAAGCTAAGGAATAAACTTTCGTTGATCTCCTAAACCCTAGTTAAGAGCATGAATATAACCCTCTCAGGCAATTCATCGAATATATGGCGCTAAGTGAGAATTCAATCTTAAACACATGCATTCAATTACAAAAACCTAGGACTTAGATCCAAATTACATAATAGGGGCTAATCCCAACCCAGGATAGGGGATTTATCCACTGATAATTTAAACAATGTCAATCACAAACAGGAAACACAAAAACATGATTAAAGATGCAAACTTGCGTCAAGACCACAAAGTGAGAGAAAGGGAAATGTGATTTGATTGATTGCGAACGTCTATCGATCCAAGAACAAAGTTCTCAACCTTTAATTCAATCTAGATTGATGCTAAAGTATGGACAAAAAGCCTTAGAAAAATCGCTTAACCCAGTATTTCTAAAAACAAAAACTAAGATCTGTAACCGCCCCTCTCAAAGCTGGTTAAGTAGCGTGAAAATTTTGGGACGCAGGGCCGTACATAAACGCATGGGCACTCGTGCATCCCAGGGATCGTGCACGGTTGAAGCACATGGTTGTGCGCAACTTGTGGCTTCAAGGCATGGTCGTGCGCAACCTACAATCGACTGTGCGCCTGCATCAGCTACTAGTTTCATTCTTTTGGTCCGCGAGGCTTCGTTAAACCTTCATTCTTCTTGGAATTCCAATATCAAAGATCCCCTTTTCGGCAAAATTGATAAAACTCTCTCATTTTTGGGCAAGATACCTGAAAATTGAGAAATACCACTTGTAAGCCCAAAATGAGCTAATGAAAGCATATTCACCCTCTTCTTGCTAAGATTATTCAAGAGATCGCGGAGGAAAAAGGGCAAATTAGGACCGAAAATCAGTCAAAATCAAGATTTATCAACTCCACAAAAAGTTGTTACGTTAGATTTATTTGCGCAAGTGCACGGTGCCAGTTGTAACCAGCAACCACAGGCACGGGTCGTATCCACAGGGAACTTGGTTTTACCTACCAGGTTGACTGCAGCGCTCATTCCAGGCAGAAACTTATTCAGTTCGATGAATATCAGTACTATGGAAATTATCTAACTCAACGCTAGAAAAAATTTCAGGTTAGGATTCACCGCACTATTATGGTCTTTGGATCGAACACTAAGTCTTGCGAATTCGCACGCACAAATAGCTAAAGTGGAATGGCTACAAGTTAAAGCATGTCTACGCTTTCTCTCGAAGATCAATAGACTGGTCGAGCAATCCTAGTTATCTATTTTCATGAAACTAGAATCAACACAACCACAGAATCGGGCAACCTACAATTCCCAATTCAAAACCTAACTATTTTCATGTTAAGTAATTCCACCGCCCACAAAGTGGCTCTAAGTTAAGGATTTAACTTTCGTTGATCTCCTAAACCCTACTTAAGAGCATGAATACAACCCTCTCAGGCAATTCAACGAATATATGGCGCGAACGGAGATTTCAATCTTAAACACAGGCATTCATTTACAAAAACCTAGGACTTAGATCCGAATTACATAATAGGGGCTAATCCCAACCCACGATAGGGGATTTATCCACTAATCATTTCAACAATCTCAAACACAAACAGGAAACTCAAAAACATGATTAAAGATGCAAACTTACGTCAAGATCACAAAGTGAGAGAAAGGGAAATGTTTTTTAATTGATTGCGAACGTCTATAGATCCAAGAACAAAGTTCTCAACCTTTAATTCAATCTAGATTGATGCTAAAGTATGGAGAAAAAGCCTTATAAAAATTGCCTAACCCAGTATTTCTAAAAACAAAAACTAAGATCTGTAATCGCCCCTCGCAAAACTGGTTAAGTCGTGTGAAAAATAGGGGACGCACGGTCGTGGCTAAACGCATGGGCACCCGTGCGTCCTAGGGATCGTGCACGGTTGTGCGTAACTTGTGGCTTCAAGGCATGGTCGTGCGCACCCTGCAATGGACCGTGCGCCTGTTGCAGCTACTAGTTCTGATTGTTTTGGCCCCCGAGGCTTCATTAAACCTTCATTCTTGTTGGAATTCCAATATCAAAGCTCCCCTTTTCGGTAAAATTGATAAAACTCTCTCATTTTTGGGCAAGATACCTGAAAATTAAGAAACGCGACTTGTAAGCACAAAATGAGCTAATGAAAGCATATTCACCCTCTTCTTGCCAATATTATTCAGGAGATTGTGGAGGAAAAAGGGCAAATTAGGACCGAAAATCAGTCAAAATCAAGGTTTATCAACTCCCCAAAAAGTTGATACGTTAGATTTATTAGCGCAAGTGCACGGTGCCAGTTGCAACCAGCAACGGCAAGTACGGGTCGTATAACCAGGGAACTTGGTTTTACTCACCAGGTTTACTGCAGCACTCAATTTAAGCAGAAAGTTATTCAGTTCGATGAATATCAACACTGTGGAAATTATCTAACTCAATGCTAGAAAAAATCTGAGGTTTGGATTCACTGTACTATTATGGTCTTTGGATCGAACACTAAGTCTTTCGAATTCGCTCGCACAAATAGCTAAAGTGGAATGGCTACAAGTTAAAGCATGTCTACGCCTTCTCTAGAAGATCAACAGACTGGTTGAGCAATCCTAGTTATCTATTTTAATGAAACTAGAATCAACACAACCGCAGAATCGGGCAACGTACAATTCCCAATTCAAAACCTAAGTATTTTCATGTTAAGTAATTCCATCGCTCACAAAGTGGCTCTAAGTTAAGGAATCAACTTTCGTTGATCTCTTAAACACATGCATTCATTTACAAAAACCTAGGACTTAGATCCAAATTACATAATAGGGGCTAATCCCAACCCAGGATAGGGGATTTATCCACTGATAAATTCAACAATGTCAATCACAAACAGGAAACTCAAAAACATGATTAAAGATGCAAACTTGCGTCAAGATCACAAAGTGAGAGAAAGGGAAATGTACTTTGATTGATTGCGAATGTATATCGATCCAAGAACAAAGTTCTCAACCTTTAATTCAATATAGATTGATCCTAAAGTATGGAGAAAAAGACTTAGAAAAATCGCCTAACCCAGTTTTTCTAAAAACAAAAACTAAGATCTGTAACCGCCCCTCGCAACCTACAATCGACTGTGCGCCTGCATCAGCTACTAGTTTCATTCTTTTGGTCCGCGAGGCTTCGTTAAACCTTCATTCTTCTTGGAATTCCAACATCAAAGCTCCCCTTTTCGGCAAAATTGATAAAACTCTCTCATTTTTGGGCAAGATACCTGAAAATTGAGAAATACCACTTGTAAGCACAAAATGAGCTAATGAAAGCATATTCACCCTCTTCATGCTAAGATTATTCAAGAGATTGTGGAGGAAAAAGGGCAAATTAGGACCGAAAATCAGTCAAAATCAAGGTTTATCAACTCCCCAAAAAGTTGTTACGTTAGATTTATTTGCGCAAGTGCACGGTGCCAGTTGTAACCAGCAACCGCAGGCACGGGTCGTATCCACAGGGAACTTGGTTTCACCTACCAGGTTGACTGCAGCGCTCATTCCAGGCAGAAACTTATTCAGTTCGATCAATATCAGTACTATGGAAATTATCTAACTCAACGCTAGAAAAAATTTCAGGTTCGGATTCACCGCACTATTATGTTCTTTGGATCGAACACTAAGTCTTGCGAATTCGCACGCACAAATAGCTTCAGTGGAATGGCTACAAGTTAAAGCATATCTACACCTTCTCTCAAAGATCAATAGACTAGTTGAGCAATCCTAGTTATCTATTTTCATGAAACTAGAATCAACACAACCACAGAATCGGGCCACCTACAATTACCAATTCAAAACCTAACTATTTTCATGTTAAGTAATTCCATCGCTCACAAAGTGGCTCTAAGTTAAGGATTCAACTTTTGTTGATCTCCTAAACCCTAGTTAAGAGCATGAATACAACCCTCTCAGGCAATTCATCGAATATACAGCGCGAAGAGTGAATTCAATCTTAAACACAGGCATTCATTTACAAAAACCTAGGACTTAGATCCGAATTACACAATAGGGGCAAATCCCAACCCAAGAGAGGGGATTTATCCACATATCATTTAAAAAATCCTAATCACAAACAGGAAACTCAGAAACATGATTAAAGATGAAAACTTGCGTCAAGATCACAAAGTGAGAGAAAGGGAAATGTGCTTTGATTGATTGCGAACGTCTATCGATCCAAGAACAAAGTTCTCAACCTTTAATTCAATCTAGATTGATGCTAATGTGTGGAGAAAAAGCATTAGAAAAATCACTTAACCCAGTTTTTCTAAAAACAAAAACTAAGATCTGTAACTGCCCCTCGCAAAGCTCGTTAAGTAGCGTGAAAAATTGGGGACACACGACCGTGCTTAAACGCACGGGCACCCGTGCATCCCAGGGATCGTGCTCGGTTGAAGCGCATGGTTGTGCGCAACTTATGACTTCAAGGCATGGTCGTGCGCAACCTACAATCGACTGTTCGCCTGCATCAGCTACTGGTTTCATTCTTTTGGTCGACGAGGCTTCGTTAAACCTTCATTCTTCTTGGAATTCCAATATCGAAGCCCCCCTTTTCGGCAAAATTGATAAAACTCTCTCATTTTTGGGCAAGATACCTGAAAACTTAGAAATACCACCTGTAAGCATAAATTGAGCTAATGAAAGCATATTCACCCTCTTCTTGCTAAGATTATTCAAGAGGTTGTGGAGGAAAAAGGGAAAATTAGGACCGAAAATCAGTCAAAATCAAGGTTTATCAGCTCCCCAAAAAGTTATTATGTTAGATTTATTAGCACAAGTGCACGGTGCCAGTTGTAACCAGCAACGGCAAGCACGGGTTGTATCCACAAGGAACTTGGTTTTACCCACCAGGTTTACTGCAGCGCTCAATCCAGGTAGAAACTTATTCAGTTCGATGAGTTTCAATACTATGGAAATTATCTAACTCAACGCTAGAAAAAATTTCAGGTTAGGATTCACCGCACTATTATGGTCTTTGGATCGAACACTAAGTCTTGCGAATTCGCACGCACAAATAGCTTAAGTGGAATGGCTACAAGTTAAAGCATGTCTACACCTTCTCTCGAAGATCAATAGACTGGTTAAGCAATCGTAGTTATCTATTTTAATGAAACTAAAATCAACAGGACCGCAGAAATGGGGCAACCTATAATTCCCAATTCAAAACCTAACTATTTTCATGTTAAGTAATTCCATCGCTAACAAAGTGGCTCTAAGTTGAGGATTCAACTTTCGTTGATCTCCTAAACCCTAGTTAAGAGCATGAATACAACCCTATTAGGCAATTCATCGAATATATGGCGCGAAGAGAGAATTCAATCTTAAACACAGGCATTCATTTAAAAAAACCTAGGACTTAGATCTGAATTACATAATAAGGGCTAATCCCAACCCAAGATAGGGGATTTATCCGCTGATCATTTTAATAATCTCAATCACAAACAGGAAACTCAAAAACATGATTAAAGGTGCAAACTTGGGTCAAAATCACAAAGGGAGAGAAAGGGAAACAGGAAACCTTCATTCTTGTTGGAATTCCAATATCAAAGCTCCCCTTTTCGGCAAAATTGATAAAAATATCTCATTTTTGGGCAAGATACCTGAAAATTGACAACTACGACCTGTAAGCACAAAATGAGCCAATGAAAGCATATTCTCCCTCTTCTTGCCAAGATTATTCAAGAGATTGTGGAGGAAAAAGGGCAAATTAGGACTAGAAATCAGTCAAAATCAAGGTTTATCAACTCCCCAAAAAGTTGTTACGTTAGATTTATTAGCGCAAGTGCACGGTGCTAGTTGTAACCAGCAACGGCAAGCACGGGTCGTATCCACAGGGAACTTGGTTTTACTCACCAGGTTGACTGAAGCACTCAATTCAGGCAGAAACTTATTCAGCTCGATGAATTTCAATACTAGGCAAAATATATAACTCAACGCTAGAAAAAATTTCAGGTCGGGATTCACCGCACTATTATGGTCTTTGGATCAAACACTAAATCTTGCGAATTCGCGCGCAGAAATAGCTGAAGTGGAATGGCTACAAGTTAAAGCATGTCTACGCCTTCTCCCGAAGATCAATAGACTGGTTCAGCAATCCTAGTTAACTATTTTCATGAAACTAGAATCAACACAACCACAGAATCGGGGAACCTACAATTCCCAATTCGAAACCTTACTATTTTTAGGTTAAGTAATTCCATCGCTCACAAAGCGGCTTTAAGTTAAGGATTCAAATTTCGTTGATCTCCTGAACTCTAGTTAAGAGCATGAATACAACCCTCTCATGCAATTCATCGAATATATGGCACGAAGAGAGAATTCAATCTTAAACACAGGCATTCATTTACAAAAACCTAGGACTTAGATCCAAATTACATAATAGGGGCTAATCCCAACCGAAGATAGGGGATTTATCCACTGATCATTTCAACAATCTCAATCACAAACAGGACACTTAAAAACATGGTTAAAGATGCAAACTTGCGTCAAGATCACAAAGTGAGAGAAAGGGAAATGTGCTTTAATTGATTGCGAACGTCTATCGATCCAAGAACAAAGTTCTCAACCTTTAATTCAATCTAGATTGATGCTAAAGTATGGAGAAAAAGCCTTAGAAAAATCGTCGACGCAGTTTTTCTAAAAACAAAAACTAAGATCTGCAACCGCCCGTCGCAAAACTGGTTAAGTCGCGTGAAAAATAGGGGACGCACGGTCATGCCTAAACCCACAGGCACCCGTGCGTCCTAGGATCTGTGCACGGTTGAAGTGCACTGTTGTGCGCACCTCGTGGCTTAAAAAATGGTCGTGCGCACCCTACAATCGATCGTGCGCCTGCAGCAGCTACCAGTTCTGATTCTTTTGGTCCCCGAGGCTTCATTAAACCTTCATTCTT
>JACYFF010031954.1:64343865-64374148 GCA_017589665.1 Selenicereus undatus | reverse complement strand
TACTAGTTCTGATTCTTTTGGTCCCCGAGGCTTCGTTAAACCTTCATTCTTGTTGGAATTTCAATATCAGAGCTCCCCTTCTTGGAAAACATGATAAAACTCTCTCATTTTTGGGCAAGATACCTGAAAATTGAGAGATACCACTTGTAAGCACAAAATGAGCTAGTAAAAGCTTATTCACCATCTTCTTGCCAAGATTATTCAAGAGATTGTGGAGGAAAAAGGGCAAATTGGGACCGAAAATCAGTCAAAATCATGGTTTGTCAACTCCTTAAAAAGTTGTTACGTTAAATTTATTAGCGCAAGTGCACAGTGCCAGTTGTAACTAGGAACAACAAGTACGGGTCGTATCCATAAGGAGCTTGCTTTTACTCACCAGGTTGACTCTAGCACTCAATTCAGGCAGAAACTTATTCTGGTCGATGAATATCAATACTATGGAAATTATCTAACTCAATGCTAGAAAAAATCTCAGGTTGGGATTCACCGCACTATTATGGTCTTTGGATTGAACACTAACTCTTGCGAATTCGGGGGCACAAACAGCTGAAGTGGAATTGCTACAAGTTAAACCATGTTTATGCCTTCTCTCGAAGATCAATAGACGGGTTGAGCAATCCTAGTTTTCTATTTTCATGAAACTGGAATCAACACAACCACAGAATTGGGTAACCTACAATTCCCAATTGAAAACCTAACCATTTTCATGTCAAGTCATTCCATCGCTCACAAAGTGGCTGTAAGTTAAGGATTCAACTTTCGTTGATCTCCTAAACCCTAGTTAAGAGCATGAATACAACCCTCTCAGGCAATCCATCAAATTTATGGAGCGCTAAGTGAGAATTCAATCACAAACGCAGGCATTCATTTACAAAAACGTATGACTAAGATCCAAATTACATAATAGGGGCTAATCCCATCCCAGGATAGGGGATTTACCCACTGATCGTTTCAAGAATCTCAATGACAAACAGGAAACTCAAAAACATGATTGAGGATGAAAACTTACGTCAAGATCACAAAGTGAAAGAAAGGGAAACGTACTTTCATTGATTGCGAACGTCTATCGATCCAAGAACAAGGTTCTCAACCTTTAATTGAATATAGATTGATGCAAAACTACGGAGAAAAAGCCTAAGAAAAATCGCCTAATGCAGTTTTTCTAAAAACAAAAACTAATATCTGTAACCGCCCCTCGCGAAACTTGATAGGTCACGTGAAAAATTGGGGACGCACGGGCACCCGTGCGTCCCAGGGATCGTGCACGGTTGAGGTGCATGGTTGTTCGCAGCTTCTGGCTTCAAGGCACGATCGTGCGCACCCTGCAATCGACCGTGCGCCTGCAGCAGCTGCTAGTTTTGATTCTTTTGGTCCCCGAGGTTTCGTTAAACCTTCATTCTTGTTGGAATTCCAATACCAAACCTCCCATTTTCAGCAAAATCGATAAAGCTCTCTCATTTTTGGGAAAGATACCCGAAAACTGAGAAATACCACTTGTAAGCACAAAATGAGCTAGTGAAAGCATATATTCACCCTCTTCTTGCCAAGATTAGTCAAGAGATTGTGGAGGAAAAAGGGAAAATTAGGACCGAAAATCAGTCAAAATCAAGGTTTATCAACTCCCGAAAAAGTTGCCACATTAAATTTATTAGCGCAAATGCACTGTGCCAGTTGTAACTACGAACGATAAGCACGGGTCGTATCCACAAGGAGCTTGCTTTTACCCACCAGGGTTACTACAATGATCAATTCAGGCAGGAACTTAGTCAGGTCCATGAATATCAATACTATGGAAATTATCTAACTCAATGCTAAGAAAAATCTCAGGTTGGGATTCACCGCACTATTATGGTCTTTGGATCGAACACTAACTCTTGCGAATTCGGGGGCACAAACAGCTGAAGTGTAATTGCTACAAGTTAAACCATGTCTATGCCTTCTCTCGAAGAACAATAGACAGGTTGAGCAATCCTAGTTTTCTATTTTCATAAAACTAGAATCAACACAACCACAGAATCGGGTAACCTACAATTCCCAATTGAAAACCTAACCATTTTCATGTCAAGTAATTCCATCGCTCACAAAGTGGCTCGAAGTTAAGGATTCAACTTTCGTTGATCTCCTAAACCCTAGTTAAGAGCATGAATACAACCCTCTCAGGCAATGCATCGAATTTATGGAGCGCTAAGTGAGAATTCAATCACAAACACAGGCATTCGTTTACAAAAACCTATGACTAAGATCTAAATTATATAATAGGGGCTAATCCCATCTTAGGATAGGGGATTTACCCACTGATCATTTCAAGAATCTCAATGACAAACAGGAAACTCAAAAACATGATTGAGGATGAAAACTTGCGTCAAGATCACAAAGTGATAGAAAGGGAAACGTACTTTGCTTGATTGCGAACGTCTATCGATCCAAGAACAAGGTTCTCAACCTTTAATTGAATATAGATTGATGCAAAACTACGAAGAAAAAGCCTAAGAAAAATTGCCTAATGCAGTTTTTCTAAAAACAAAAACTAATATCTGTAACCGCCCCTCGTGAAACTTGATAGGTCACGTGAAAAATTGGGGACGCACGGGCACCCGTGCGTCCCAGGGATCGTGCACGGTTGAGGTGCATGGTTGTTCGTAGCTTCTGGCTTCAAGGCACGATCGTGCGCACCATGCAATCGACCGTGCGCCTGCAGCAGCTACTAGTTTTGATTCCTTTGGTCCCCGAGGTTTCGTTAAACCTTCATTCTTGTTGGAATTCCAATACCAAACCTCCCCTTTTCGGCAAAATCGTTAAAGCTCTCTCATTTTTGGGCAAGATACCTGAAAATTGAGAAATACCACTTGTAAGCACAAAATGAGCTAGTGAAAGCATATATTCACCCTCTTCTTGCCAAGATTAGTCGAGAGATTGTGGAGCAAAAAGGGAAAATTAGGACCGAAAATCAGTCAAAATCAAGGTTTATCAACTCCCGAAAAAGGTGCTACATTAAATTTATTAGCGCAAATGCACAGTGCCAGTTGTAACTACGAACGATAAGCACGGGTCGTATCCACAAGGAGCTTGCTTTTACCCACCAGGTTGACTACAACAATCAATTCAGGCAGAAACTTAGTCAGGTCCATGAATATCAATACTATGGAAATTATCTGACTCAATGCTAAGAAAAATCTCAGGTTGGGATTCACCGCACTATTATGGTCTTTGGATCGAACACTAACTCCTGCGAATTCGGGGGCACAAACAGCTGAAGTGGAATTGCTACAAGTTAAACCATGTCTATGCGTTCTCTCGAAGATCAATAGACGGGTTGAGCAATCCTAGTTTTCTATTTTCATAAAACTAGAATCAACACAACCACAGAATCGGGTAACCTACAATTCCCAATTGAAAACCTAACCATTTTCATGTCAAGTAATTCCATCGCTCACAAAGTGGCTCTAAGTTAAGGATTCAACTTTCGCTGATCTCCTAAACCCTAGTTAAGAGCATGAATACAACCCTCTCAGGCAATGCATCAAATTTATGGAGCGCTAAGTGAGAATTCAATCACAAACACAGGCATTCATTTACAAAAACCTATGACTAAGATCTAAATTATATAATAGGGGCTAATCCCGTCCCAGGATAGGGGATTTACCCACTGATCATTTCAAGAATCTCAATGACAAACAGGAAACTCAAAAACATGATTGAGGATGAAAACTTGCGTCAAGATCACAAAGTGATAGAAAGTGAAACGTACTTTGATTGATTGCGAACGTCTATCGATCCAAGAACAAGGTTCTCAACCTTTAATTGAATATCGATTGATGCAAAACTACGGAGAAAAAGCCTAAGAAAAATTGCCTAATGCAGTTTTTCTAAAAACAAAAACTAATATCTGTAACCACCCCTCGCGAAACTTGATAGGTCACGTGAAAAATTGGGGACGCACGGGCACCTATGCGTCCCAGGGATCGTGCACGGTTGAGGTGCATGGTTGTTCGCAGCTTCTGGCTTCAAGGCACGATTGTGCGCACCCTGCAATCGACCGTGCACCTGCAGCAGCTACTAGTTTTGATTATTTTGGTCCCCGAGGTTTCGTTAAACCTTCATTCTTGTTGGAATTCAAATACCAAACCTCCCCTTTTCGGCAAAATCAACAAAGTTGTCTGATTTTTGGGCAAGATACCTGAAAATTGAGAAATACCACTTGTGAGCACAAAATGGGCTAGTGAAAGCATATTAACCCTCTTCTTGCCAAGATTAGTCAAGAGATTGTGGAGGAAACAGGGCAAATTAGGACCGAAAATCAGTCAAAATCAAGGTTTATCAACTCTTTAAAAAGTTCCTACATTAAATTTATTAGCGCAAATGCACAGTGCCAGTTGTAACTAGGAACGATAAGCACGGGTCGTATGCACAAGGAGCTTGCTTTTACTCACCAGGTTGACTCCATCACTCAATTCAGGCAGAAACTTAATCAGGTCCATGAATATCAATACCATGGAAATTATCTAACTCAATGCTAGGAAAAATCTCAGGTTGGGATTCACCGCACTATTATGGGCTTTGGATCGAACACTAACTCTTGCAAATTCGCGGGCACAAGTAGCTTAAGTGGAATGGGTACAAGTTAAAGCATGTCTATGCCTTCTCTCGAAGATCAAAAGACTGGTTGAGCAATCCTAGTTGTTGAGATCATGAGTATTCTACCACAAGAGGGGGGGTGAATTGTGGTGTCTAATTTTCGCGTTGTAAATAACAAACACCCTTGTGACTTGTTTGCAGAGGGTGTTCTCAAATATTGCAAACGCGAAAATCACCAAGATAATTGCGGAAAATAAAGCACACACAATTTTTTACGTGGAAAACAACTCTAGCCCAACTGAGGTGTGAAAAACCATGACCTACCTCGTGTAGGATTTAACCACTTCACTAAACCGGGCTTAACTAGTTACAAATGTAACACACCTTGTTACAACTTGTAACCACGTAACCTTATTCCCTAAGACAGGTTACACCACGTCCAAATCTCACCAGATTGGACACGTCCAAAGTCCACACGACTGAGGTCCACTCGCTCACTTTTTTGATCCAAGATCAGGGTTGCAAAACACCTTACTGGGTGCTTCTGTCTTAAGCAGATGTAAGGTACAATGAAGTCCTAGTATGCCAATATATTGAAAGCTTAGTTTAAACACAACTTGTGTTGGTTTTTGTTTTCTCAATTGTAGCTCGAAAAATTCTTTTCACTAGAAAACCACTTATGAAATTTTGCTTTTTGCGTATGTTGTGTTTCGAGATTTTCTCTTGCTTTCTTTTCTTGTTATTCTTTCTGTGTCTGTTTTTTTCAATGGGAGTAAAATGCTATATTTAAACAAAAATTCCAACGGTCAAAACCAAGAGAATCAGCTAAGTATGAAAAATGATTTTTCAAAAAAATACTCCCCAACGGCTAGTGACAAGTTTTTCCTAAGGTATAAGGGATTTGTTATCTTAAGAGATAACCCTTATCTTCCCATAGCTGTGAAGAAGATTCAAAAGGCAACCAGAAATCTTCAGCTTTGGAAATTTTATCTTATCCGAAAATATGGGCAATGCAAATCTTTTAGTTTTGGCAAATCTCCAAAAACCTAATTTCGTAAATCTCCCAAAATATTTTCAAGAAATATCCTTTCCAGAAAAATAACAATCTTGGAGTTTAAAGAGAGTATTTTGGAGATCTTGGCCAACCGAAATGAATTTTCAAAGATAACCGGGTATGGCCACTTCAGTTCAGAAACACCCTAGGCACCCTGTTTGCAGGGTTGTTCGCAACTGGTGTTCTGAAGTACTTAGCGCAAATACCGATTCAAGAGGCGTTTAAAAAGCATTTTGAATATTGGCATATTAACAAGAGTCTAAATAAATAAAACCTATATACCCAAGACTTCTTGTTTTGAATCAGTCATCTTGTCCGAGATTTGTAGAGCTGTTGTGAACACCAATGCCACCTTGTTTGCTGGGGTTGTTCTTTGCATTGCTAGAGTTCAGGAACATGCCTTACAATCAACTGTCGAGATGGCGTTCTTGACTTAATGTAGAATCACCAAGTAAAACTTGTTTTAAAGACTTGTTCTCACATGTAGCAAACCAGTTAATACAATAAATATTATAAACACCAGTTAGGCCTGTTTGGAGATCGTGTTTGGAGCAACATTACTTGGACACATTTTTACACTTGGATTTTTTATCTTCAAAACTTAAATATAATAACTCAACAAATTCCCCCTTTTTGATGATGGCAAACCAAGTGACCATATTGACAAAAAAATGAATGCTGATAGGGATCCACGTAAGTCAAGGTCAGGTTCAGATTCATACATTGTCACATTGTCAATAGGTAGGTGTTTCTCTTCTTCTTCCCCCTTTTGGCATCATTAAAAAGCAATAACAACAAGTATAAAGGAGAAGGAACAACAAGCAAGAGAGACTGCAAGTAAATATTTCATTAATAAGCAAAGCAGTACAATTGCAACAAAATAACAAACAAAAACAAAAACAAAAACAGCCTAGACAATCAGGGAGCAGGGGGTGGTTTCGATTGCAGAGGAGGAATGCTAGGGGCAAGGGTGGAGAGAAGAGCAAGCAAGTCTTCATGGCGTTTGGCAAAGAGGGCTTCACAGCAGGTTTAGTGGCTAATTTTGGAGGGGCTTGATCTTCAGAGGACTCGGAAAACACCGGTGTCCCCTGTTTGAATGTGGTGTCTTCAGAGTCAGAACTCGAGAACCCTTCAGTAGAAGAGGAAATCTCCTCAATGATAGGAGCAGAGGGTTTAGAGGATCTGGGGGTTGATCTGAAGACAATTCTCGCAGATTTGCGAGAAGGTTTAGAAGGAGGAGAAGAGGGAGTTAGAGAGGGGCGAGACCTTGGTGGTGGTCGTGTTCTTGGTGTTCGGGTGCGCCTAGCCACCATCTTTACCCTTTTCCTCTTCTCTCCAGTTTGAGAGACTAGAGGAACAGAGTCATCCCCTTGGACAAGACTTTCTCCTGTTTTCTCACCAGAATCCTCCTTCAGATCCATGAATAGATCATCGAAGAACACATCCCCTGTTCTTTGAGTTGTTTCCGGGAATAGTGCAGAAGAACAGGGTTCAAAATCCCCAACGATGGTTACTGGGTTCTCCAAGAATTGGTCTTGGAAACCCGAAGAACCAGCACCTGCTACAGAAGAAATGGGACAAGGGATTGTTCCCACATACACCATTAATTCCCAACCAAAGGAGTAGGGAATATCATTCAACTCAAGCCCAATACTTTTGAGGTTTAACTGAGTGAGATACCCGAAGATTGTGTGGATAATTGGGCGAGGAGGAGCCGGAATCGAGGGTATAATCATGTTGTTACTCTCAGAGATTGATGAAGAATCGGTTTTGGGAGCCATTAACGGAAGGAAGAATTTCGGGTTTTGAGGGTTTTGCTAGGGTTTGAAAGCAAGAACAGAGGAGAGAGAGAGAGAGAGCAAGACGGGGAAGACAGATGCACGCAAAGGGGTTTTTTAAACTCCCCACCCGTTATGAAGAGCCACCTAGGGAACACCTAGAATTTAAGCAGGCAGCATACATTAATGACAATCAAAGCATACCTGATCGAGCCGCCTGTTCTTGAACATGCTTCTCTCATTCCAAGGTCTGTCATGAATACTCTTTCTCCATCTCCCAAGACAGCAATATATAATCATAATAGCACACAGACTACACATATTCGTTAAGCATATACCACTATTTTAATAACAAGAATTGCAAGCAAGGGAATAGAACAGGTATTATAAGGTGTTTTTATCAGCTTGATCTACCTCTGAGAACAAGTGTTCTCAGGGTGTTTTCACCAACCCCAATTCTAGTCTGTTTCTCTCAAATTGATCTCTAGCTAGTGTCTTGGTGAATATATCAGCAATTTGTTTTTCGTTGAGCAAAAATTCATAGAAATTAACCCTTTTCAACATTATCTCCCAAGAAATGATGTCGAATGTCATTATGTTTTGTCCTTTTGTGTTGACATGGGTTTTTGGCAATGTTAATAGCGCTAGTATTATCACAAAGAATAAGAATGCATGTCAACACAAAAATCCTTAAGTTGTTGTCTTATCCACAACAGTTGAGCACAACATGAAGCTGCTGCAACATATTCAGCTTCTGCTGTGGACATGGCAACTGAATGTTGCTTCTTGGTAGCCCAAGATACCAAACAAGGTCCAAGAAAATGAGACATACCTAAGGTACTTTTTCTATCAACTAGGAAACCTGCATAGTCAGCGTTAGCATATCCAACAAGATCAAGATTGCAACCTCTAGGATACCATAGAGCTAAATCAGGTGTATGCTTTAATATATCTTAGTATCCGTTTAACAGCCTTAAGATGAGTCTCTTTAGGACTAGACTGAAAACGAGCACATAAACCAACACTAAAAACAATATCCGGTCTACTAGCGGTTAGGTATAGGAGTGACCCAATCATGCCCCTATAGAGTTTCTCCTCAACTCAGGGACTCCCATCATCCATAACCAACTTGGTTGAAGGAGAAATAGTAGTGTCTATGGGTTTGGCCGACTCCATCCTAAAACGCTTAAGTAGCTCCTTGATATACTTTTGTTGATGGATCATGGTGCCGTTTGGAGTTTGTTTGATTTGTAAGCCTAAGAAAAAGTTAAGCTCACCTATCATGCTCATCTCAAACTCACTCATCATCATATTTGAAAATTCATGGCATAAATCATGATGAGTTGCACCAAATATAATGTCATCTACATATATTTGGACAATCAATAAATGTTCCCCCTTAGATTTTAGAAACAAGGTATTGTCTACGTTGCCTCTTCTAAAATCATTTTCAAGTAAAAAGCTTGACAACCGTTCATACCAAGCTCTTGGAGCTTGTTTTAAACCATAAAGTGCTTTGTCAAGTTTAAAAACATGATTTGGAAAATCACCATTTTCAAAACCAGGGGGTTGTTTGACATACACCTCTTCTTTAAGGTATCCGTTTAGGAATGCACTTTTCACATCCATTTGATAGAGCTTAATTTCCATATGAGCTGCAAAGGCTATTAAGATTCGAATAGCCTCAATTCTAGGAACTGGTGCAAAGGTTTCTTCATAATCAATCCCTTCTTCTTGATTGTACCCTTGAACCACCAGCCTTGCCTTATTCCTAGTGACTGTTCCTGACTCATCTAGCTTATTTCGGAACACCCACTTGGTTCCAATAATTGTTCTCTCTGCAGGTTTAGGTACAAGGTGCCACACTTTGCTTCTTTCAAATTGATGAAGCTCTTCTTGCATAGCCGTGATCCAATCTGAATCTGCAAGAGCTTCATTCACACTTTTTGGCTCAATGTTAGAAAGAAAAGCATAGAAAGCACAAAAATTCTTAAGTTTAGATCTAGTTTGCACTGCAGTATTAATATCTGACAAGATTTAATCAAGAGGGTGCGAACTATGGTGCTTCCATGGTCTTGGATTAATTTGATCCACAGACACATGTTCTGTTCTAACTGAAGTGTGTGTAGGATCAGGCTCAAGAACACCTCCTGATCCTGTTTCTGCACCAGTTTGGAAGCTGGTTCTTGAAGTATATGGTTCCGAACATGGTTCAACAGTGTTTCCCCCGGTTTGGTTCTCACCTTGTCTGCCATTTTGAGGAACAACTTCTGTACCTGTTTTCTTCAGGGTGTTCTCACCTTGTTTTTCTTGGTTCAACAATTCCTTTTGGACAAGACCTAATTCAAACTCTTCATCTTGTGCATTATTCTCATTCAAAGAGTTAGATTCATCAAAAAGCACATGCACACTTTCCTCAACGCACAAAGTTCTTTTGTTAAAGACTTTGTATGCCTTGCTGTGAGAGGAATAACCAAGAAATATTGCCTCATCACTCCTTGGATCAAACTTTCCCAAAGCATCCTTCCCATTATTATGCATAAAACACTTACCACCGAATGTTCTTAAATGCATAATGTTGGGTTTTCTGCCTTTGAAGAGTTCGTAGGGAGTTTTGTTCAAAATATGTCTAATCATACATCTATTCATAATATAACAAGATGTGTTCAAAGCTTCTGCCCAAAAGTTCCTAGGAAGACCACTAGCAATGAGCATTGTCCTAGTCATGTCTTCTAAGGTGCGATTTTTGCGCTCAACTACCCCATTCTATTGGGGTGTTCTTGGGGCCGAGAAGTTGTGATCAACACCATGCAAATTACAAAAATTTGTAAAACTTGCATTTTCAAATTCAGTACCATGATCAGACCTCAAACTAACCAATGAGTGTCCTACTCTCTTTTCAACCTTTTTGAGAAGGGCAATAAAATTATCAAAAGTTTCATCCTTGGAGGTCAAGAACAGGGTCCAAGTAAATCGAGAGTAATCATCCACTATGACAAGCACATACCTCTTCCTACCTCTACTTGATATCCTCATAGGACCACATAGATCAATGTGTAATAATTCAAGAGGTCGGGTAGTGCTAACACCTTTTTGATTTAAAAGACAATCTAACTTGTTTTCCTTTTGCACAAGCTTCACATACCTTGTCATCATTAAACTTGATGGAAGGTAGTCCAACAACCAAGTCCTTAGAAACAGGTTTGTTTAAAAGAGTAAGGCTCGCATGACCTAGTCTCTTATGCCAAAGCATTATATCATCATTTAATGAATTTAAACAAGTCAGATTATTTTGGGGAAGAGTGGAAATACAAACTTTATAAACATTTTGACATCGCTTCCCCCTCAACACAACATCTCCTGTGTCGTCATTTACAACCAAGCAACGTGTTTTTGAAAACAGTACTAGGTTGTTCTTGTCACACAGTTGGGACACACTTAGCAAATTGTGCTTTAACCCATCAACTAAGTGCACATTATCAATTGAGTGGGAGAGAGTTTTACCAATATTACCTATACCGACAATTGTCCCAGACTTGACGTTTCCAAATGCTACACTCCCACCATTCAAAACTGTAAGTGAGAGAAAATTTGATCTTTCACCAGTCATGTGTCGTGAACACCCACTATAAACAAACCACAGCTGCCTGTTTTCAAGGGTGTTGGTGGGGTTGTTCGTAAGGTTGTTCTCTCTCACTTCAGCCTGCGAAACAAATCACGGGTTAGTTTTGGGAACCCAGATCCACTTGGATCCCATTCTTTTAGACATGTAAAGCTCATCTTTTCTAATCCAGATTTGTTTCACATACCTTTCATTCTTTTCAATGGCATGTTTTCTTAAAGGGCAAGTGTATCTATAATGACCCGTTTTACCACAATGAAAGCAAACGATGTTTTCATGTAATCCCACATACTTCCTATGTATTGGGTAAACGGTCCGTTTGTGCTTGTAACCAAGTCCCTTTTTGTTTCTATTGTGATGAGTGTTTAGCCAATCAAGGGCTTTTGAGGATTTGTTCCAGCGTTTGTTTGTGGCAAGATCAGTTTCCAATTTTTCTATGGTAGCATTCAAGCTCTGCTTTTCATTTAGCAGGGATTCAACTGTTTCTTCCACTTGAGAGAGTTTTTTCTCTACTTGAGTATAATCGCCTTCTTTTAGAAAGAGATCTTCTCTAAGCACATTAATATTCTCATGTAAACCGAGTTTCTCATTTTTAAGAATTTCATTTTCAAGCTCTAGGTCACGAACTTCTCTTTTTAGATCAGCACAGGTGTCTATCAAATTATATAGAAGTTCTTCTAAAGTGGCTTTGTTAAGATCATGTACCTTATTCTTGAGATCTGAGAAGCTGATTGTTGATTCATCATCTGAATCTGAATCACTTTGTGCCATCAGTGCTACGACCCCTTCTTCAGCTTCAGATTCTCCTTTATCCTCAGAGGAATCTCCCCAAGCAACCAGCATAGCTTTCGAGAATCGCTTGCCCAGATTGTTTACAGGGTGTTTTCGACCCTGTTTTCGAGGATGTTCAGGCATCTGATCTTCTCGAAGCAGAGGACAATTTTTGACTAAGTGATCTAGTTTGCCGCACTTGAAACACCCTGTGAGCTGTTCTTTTGGGGTGTTTCTGGACTTACTGAAGTCTTTTCTTTTGTTGTTTTCCTTGACCTTTTTGAAGAATTTCTTGAATTTTCTGGTCATTAGGGCCATATCTTCATTTTCAAGGTCAGAGTCAGTGTCCTCATGTGCTTTCAAGGCAAGCCCACGATCCTTCTTTTGCTCCTCTCTTTGTTGTGAGTTCTTTCGGAGTTCATAGGTTTGGAGATTACCAATCAACTCGTCGAGGGTGATCTTGTTCATGTCTTTAGCCTCTTGGATGGCTGTTACTTTGGCCTCCCAAGTACGAGGTAGAATTCTGATGATTTTCCTCACCAACTCTTCAGTGGTGAAAGATTTTCCCAGGGATTTTAACTCGTTCGTGATGTGGGTAAACCGTGTATGCATATCCATCACAGTCTCACAATCACCCATATCAAACAACTCATATTGTCGCATAAGTGGCTCAATTCTAGATTGTTTAACTTGACTCGTACATTCATGAGCAACTTGCAGGGCGTTCCAGATAGCTTGGGCTAATTCACACTCATAGATACGAGTGTATTCATCGGGTCCTAGGCCAAAATATTGTAGCTTCTTGGCCCTGGCATTTTTCTCCATTTTCTTATAATCTTCAGCATCAAACTCTTTAGGTTCCTTGGAAACCGTCTTACCATCTTCAAGCACCTTGGTGGGAACAAGGGGCCCGTTCTTGATGAGCATCCATAACTCATAATCTTCTGCCTGAATATAATTCTCCATCCTATTCTTCCACCAACTGTAGTGTTGGCCGTTGAAATAGGGTGGACGAGTAATGGATTGCCCTTCAAGAATTCCTTGTGGTGTACTCATCTTCAGAATCTCTCAAGGTGTTAGCCTTTTGTGAGAGAACCTGCTCCGATACCACTTGTTGAGATCGTGAGTATTCTACCACAAGAGGGGCGGTGAATTGTGGTGTCTGATTTTCGCGTTGTAAATAACAAACACCCTTGTGACTTGTTTGCAGAGGGTGTTCTCAAATATTGCAAATGCGAAAATCACGAAGATAAATGCGGAAAATAAAGCACACACAATTTTTTACGTGGAAAACACCTCTAGCCCAACTAAGGTGTGAAAAACCACGACCTACCTCGTGTAGGATTTAACCACTTCACTAAACCGGGCTTAACTCGTTACAAATGTAACACACCTTGTTACAACTTGCAACCACGTAACCTTCTTCCCTAAGACAGGTTACACCACATTCAAATCTCACTAGATTGGACACGTCCAAAGTCCACACGACTGAGGACCACTCACTCACTTTTCTGATCCAAGATCAGGGTTACAAAACACCTTATTGGGTGCTTTTGTCTTAAGTAGACGTAAGGTACAATGAAGTCGTAGTATGCCAATATATTGAAAGCTTAGTTTAAACACAACTTGTTTCGGTTTTTCTTTTCTCAAGTGTAGCTCGAAAAATTCTTTTCACTAGAAAAACCACTTTTGAAATTTTGCTTTTTGCGTATGTTGTGTTTCTAGATTTTCTCTTGCTTTCTTTTCTTGCTATTCTCTCTGTGTGTGTTTTTTTCAATGGGAGTAAAATGCTATATTTAAACAAAAATTCCAACGGTCAAAACCAAGAGAATCAGCTAAGTATGGAAAATGATTTTTCAAGAAAATACTCCCCAACGGCTAGTGACAAGTTTTTCCCAAAGTATAAGGGATTTGTTATCTTAAGAGATAACCCTTATCTTCCCATAGCCGTGAAGAAGATTCAAAAGGCAACCAGAAATCTTCAGCTTTGGAAATTTTATCTTATCTGAAAATATGGGCAAAGGAAATCTTTTAGTTTTGGCAAATCTCCAAAAACCTATTTTCGCAAACCTCCCATAATATTTTCAATAAAATATCCTTTCCAGAAAAATAACAATCTTGGAGTTTAAAAAGAGTATTTTGGAGATCTTGGCCAATCGAAATGAATTTTCAAAGATAACCGGGTATGGCCACTTCAGTTCAGAAACACCCTAGGCACCCTGTTTGCAGGGTTGTTCGCAACTGGTGTTCTGAAGTACTTAGCGCAAATACCGATTCAAGGGGTGTTTAAAAAGCATTTTCAATATTGGCATATTAACAAGAGTCTAAATAAAAAAAACCTATATACCCAAGACTTCTTGTTTTGAATCAGTCATCTTGTCCAAGATTTGTAGAGCTGCTGTGAACACCAAGGCCACCTTGTTTGCTGGGGTTGTTCTTTGCATTGCTAGAGTTCAGGAACATGCCTTACAATCAACTCTCGAGATGGCGTTCTTCACTTAATGTAGAATCACCAAGTAAAACCCGTTTTAAAGACTTGTTCTCACATGTAGCAAACCAGTTAATACAATAAAGATTATAAACACCAGTTAGGCCTATTTGGAGATCGTGTTTGGAGCAACATTACTTGGACACATTTTTACACTTGGATTTGTTATCATCAAAACTTAAACATAATAACTCAACACTAGTTATCTATTTTCATTAAACAAGAATGAACACAACCACAGAATTGGGTAACCTACAATTCCCAATTGAAAACCTAACTATTTTCATGTTAACTAATTCCATCGCTCACAAAGTGGCTCTCACTTAAGGATTTAACTTTGGTTGATCTCCTAAACACAAGTTAAGAGCATGAATACAACCCTCCCAGGCAATTCATCGAATATATAGCATGCTAAGTGAGAATTCAATCATAAACACATGCATTCATTTACAAAAACCTAGGACATAGATCCAAATTACATAATAGAGGCTAATCCCAACCCAAGATAGGGGATTTAGTCACTAATCATTTCAAGAATCTCAATCACAAAAAAGAAACTCAAAAACATGATTAAAGATGCAAACTTGGGTCGAGATCACAAAGTGAGAGAAAGCGAAACGTGCTTTGATTGATTGGGAACGTCTATCGATCCAAGAGCAAAGTTCTCAACCTTTAATTCAATGTAGATTGATGCAAATGTATGGAGAAAAAGCCCAAGAAAAATCGCCTAATGCAGTTTTTCTAAATACAAAAACTAATATCTGTAACCGCCCCTTGCGAAACTGGTTAGGTCACGTGAATAATTGGGTACGCACGGACGTGCCTAAACGCACGGGCACCCGTGCGTCCCAGGGATCGTGCATGGTTGAGGTGCATGGTTGTTCGCAGCTTCTAGCTTCAAATCACGATCGTGCGCACCCTGCAATCGACCGTGCGCCTGCAGCAACTACTAGTTTTGATTCTTTTGGTCCCCGAGGTTTCGTTAAACCTTCATTCTTGTTGGAATTCCAATACCAAACCTCCCCTTTTCGGCAAAATTGATAAAGCTCTCTCATTTTTGGGCAAGATACCTGAAAATTGGGAAATACCACTTGTAAGCACAAAATGAGCTAGTGAAAGCATATATTCACCCTCTTCTTGCCAAGATTAGTCAAGAGAATGTGGAGGAAAAAGGGCAAATTAGGACCGAAAATCAGTCAAAATCAAGGTTTATCAACTCCCCAAAAAGTTGCTACATTAAATTTATTAGCGCAAATGCACAGTGCCAATGGTAACTAGGAACGATAAGCACGGGTCGTATCCACAAGGAGCTTGCTTTTACCCGCCAGGTTGACTACAACACCCAATTCAGGCAGAAACTTTGTTAGGTCCATGAATATCAATACTATGGAAATTATCTAACTCAATGCTAAGAAAAATCTCAGGTTGGGATTCACCGCACTATTATGGTCTTTGGATCGAACACTAACTCTTGCGAATTCGCGCGCACAAATAGCTAAAGTGGAATGGCTACAAGTTAAAGCATGTCTACGCCTTCTCTCGAAGATCAATAGACGGGTTGAGCAATCCTAGTTTTCTATTTTCATGAAACTAGAATCAACACAACCACAGAATCGGGTAACCTACAATTCCCAATTGAAAACCTAACCGTTTTCATGTCAAGTAATTCCATCGCTCACAAAGTGGCTCTAAGTTAAGGATTCAACTTTCATTGATCTCCTAAACCCTAGTTAAGAGCATGTATACAACCCTCTCAGGCAATGCATCGAATTTATGGAGCGCTAAGTGAGAATTCAATCACAAACACAGGCATTCATTTACAAAAACCTATGACTAAGATCCAGATTACATAATAGGGGCTAATCCCATCCCAGGATAGGCGATTTATCCACTGATCATTTCAAGAATCTCAATGACAAACAGGAAACTCAAAAACATGATTGAGGATGCAAACTTGCGTCAAGATCACAAAGTGAGAGAAAGGGAAACTTACTTTGATTGATTGCGAACGTCTATCGATCCAAGAACATGGTTCTCAACCTTTAATTGAATATAGATTGATGCAAAAGTACGCAGAAAAAGCCTAAGAAAAATTGTCTAATGCAGTTTTTCTAAAAACAAAAACTAATATTTGTAATCGCCCCTCGCGAAACAGGTTAAGTCACGTGAAAAATTGGGGACGCACAGGCACCCCTGCGTCCCAGGGATCGTGCACGGTTGTGCGCAACTTCTGGCTTCAAGGCACGATCGTGCGCACCCTGTAATCGACCGTGCGCCTGCAGCAGCTACTAGTTCTGATTCTTTTGGTCCCCGAGGTTTCATTAAACCTTCATTCTTGTTGGAATTCAAATACCAAACCTCCCCTTTTCGGCAAAATTGATAAAGCTCTCTCATTTTTAGGCAAGATACCTGAAAATTGAGAAATACCAGTTGTAAGCACAAAATGAGCTAGTGAAAGCATATTCACCCTCTTCTTGCTAAGATTAGTCAAGAGATTGTGGAGGAAAAATGGCAAATTAGGACCGAAAATCAGTCAAAATCAAGGTTTATCAACTCCCCAAAAAGTTGTTACGTTAAATTTATTAGCGCAAATGCACGGTGCTAGTTGTAACTATGAACGACAAGTACGGGTCGTTTCCACAAGGAGCTTGCTTTTACTCACGAGGTTGACTACAACACTCAATTTAGTCAGAAACTTAATCAGGTGCATGAATATCAATACTATGGAAATTATCTAACTCAATGCCAGGAAAAATCTTAGGTTGGGATTCACCGCACTATTATGGTCTTTGGATCGAACACTAACTCTTGTGAATTCGCGGGCACAAGTAGTTGAAGTGGAATGGGTACAAGTTAAAGCATGTCTATGCCTTCTCTCGAAGATCAAAAGACTGGTTGAGCAATCATAGTTATCTATTTTCATGAAACAAGAATCAACACAACCACATAATCGGGTAACCTACAATTCCCAATGGAAAACCGAACTATTTTCATGTTAAGCAATTCCATCGCTCACAAAGTGGCTCTAACTTAAGGATTTAACTTTCGTTAATCTCCTAAACACATGTTAAGAGCATGAATACAACCCTCTCAGGCAATTCATCGAATATATGACACGCTAAGTGAGAATTCAATCATAAACACAGGCATTCATTCACAAAAACCTAGGACATAGATCCAAATTACATAATAGGGCCTAATCCCAACCCAAGATAGGAGATTTAGCCACTAATCATTTCAAGAATCTCAATCACAAACAAGAAACTCAAAAACATGATTAAAGATACAAAGTTGGGTCAAGATCACAAAGTGAGAGAAAGTGAAACGTACTTTGATTGATTGTGAACGTCTATCGATCATAGAACAAAGTTCTCAACCTTTAATTCAATCTAGATTTATGCTAAAGTATGGAGAAAAAGCCCAAGAAAAATCTCCTAACCCAGTTTTCGTAAAAACTAAAACTAAGATCTGTAACCGCCCCACGCAAAATGAGTTAAGTCAAGAGAAAAGATGGGGACGCATGGTCTTGCCTAAACGCACGGGCACCTATGTGTCCCAGAGATTGTGCACGACTGAGGTGCACAGTTGTCAACTATCTAACTCAATGCTAGCAAAAAAACTCATGTTGGGATTCACCGCACTATTATGTTCTTTGGATCGAACTATGAGTCTTGTGAATTTGCCCGCATAAAGAGCTGAAGTGGAATGGCTACAAGTTAAAGCATGTCTACGCCTTCTCTCGAAGATTAATAGACGGGTTGAGCAATCCCAGTTTTCTATTTTCATGAGACTAGAATTAACAGAACCACAGAATCGGGTAACCTACAATTCCCAATTGAAAACCTAACCATTTTCATGTTAAGTAATTCCATCGCTCACAAAGTGGCTCTAAGTGAAGGATTCAACTTTCGTTGATCTCCTAAACCCTAGTTAAGAGCATGAATACAACCCTCTGAGGCAATGCATCGAATATATGGCGCGCTAACTGAGAATTCAATCATAAACACAGGCATTCATTTACAAAAACCTAGGACTTAGATCCAAATTACATAATAGGGGATAATCCCAACCCAGGATAGGGGATTTATCCCCTGATCATTTCAGCAATCTCAATCACACGCAGGAAACTCAAAAACATGATTAAAGATGCAAACTTGTGTCCGGATCACAAAGTGAGAGAAAGGGAAACATACTTTGTTTGATTGCGAACGTCCATCTATGCAAGAACAAAGTTCTTAACCTTTAATTCAATCTAGATTGATGCTAAGGTGAGGAGAAAAGGCCCAAGAAAAATCTCCTAACCCAGTTTTCCTAAAAACAAAAACTAAGATCTATAACCGCCCCTCGCAAAACTGGTTAAGTCGAGAGAAAAATTGGGAACGAATGGTCGCGCCTAAACGAACAAGCACCTATGCATCCCAGAGATTGTGCATGATTGAGGTGCACGATTACAGCTTGTGGCTTCAAGGTATGGTCGTACGCACCCTGCAATCGACCGTGCGGTTGCAGCAGCTACTAGTTCTGATTCTTTTGGTCGCCGGGGATTTATTAAACATTCATTATTATTGGAATTCCAATACTAAAGCTACCCTTTTTGGCAAAATTGGCAAAACTCTCTCATTTTTTGGCAAGATACCTAAAAATTGAGAAACACCACTTGTAAGCTCAAAACGAGCTAATGAAAGCAAATTCACCCTCTTCTTGCCAAGATTAGTTAGGAGATTGTTGAGGAAACAGGGCAAATTAGGACAGAAAATGAATCAAAATCGAGGTTTATCAACTCCCCAAAAACTTGTTACGTTAAAATTATTAGCGCAAGTGCGCGGTGCCAGTTATAACTAGCAGCGGCAAGTACGGGTCTTATCCACAGGGAACTTGGTTTTACTCACCACGTTGACTGCAACACTCAATTCAGGCAGAAATTGATTCAGGTCGACGAATATGAATACTACGTAAATTATGCAACTCATTGTTGGCAAAAAACTACGGTTGGGATTCACCGCACTACTATGTTCTTTAGATGGAACACTAAGTCTTGTGAATTCGCTTGCACAAATTGCTGCCCGGAATGGCTACAAGTTAAAGCATGTCTACGCCTTCTCTCGAAGATCAATAGACCGGTTGAGCAATCCTAGTTTTCTATTTTCATGATACTAGAATCAGCAGAACCACAAAATCGGGTAACCTACAATTCCTAAATGAAAACCTAAGTATTTTCATGTTAAGTAATTCCATCGCTCACAAAGTGGCTCTAAGTTATGGATTCAACTTTCGTTGATCTCCTAAACCCTAGTTAAGAGCATGAATACAACCCTCTCAGGCAATGCATTGAATATATGGCGCGCCAAGTGAGAATTCAATCACAAACACAGGCATTCATTTACAAAAACCCAGGACTTAGATCCAAATTACATAGTAGGGTCTAAACCCAACCCAAGATAGGGGATTTATCCACTGATCATTTCAATAATCTCAATCACAAACAGGAAACTCAAAAACATGATTAAAGATGCAAACTTGCGTGAGGATCATAAAGTGAGAGAAAGGGAAACGTACTTTGATTGATTACGAATGTCCATCGATCCAAGAACAAAGTTCTCAACCTTTAATTCAATCTAGATTGATGCTAAAGTATGGAGAAAAAGCCTTAGAAAACTCGCCTAACCCAGTTTTTCTAAAAACAAAAACTAAGATCTGTAACCGCACGGTCAAATTGGGGACGCACGGTCGTGCCTAAACGCACGGGTACCCGTGCGTCCCAGGGATCGTGCATGGTTGTGCACAGCTTGTGGCCTCAAGGCATGGTCGTGCGCACCCTGCAATCGACCGTGCGCCTGCAGTAACACCTAGTACTAATTCTTTTGGTCCCCGAGGCTTCATTAAGCCTTCATTCTTGTTAGAAATCCAATATCAAAGATCCCCTTTTTTGCAAAATTGATAAAACTCTCTCATTTTTGGGCAAGATTCCTTAAAATTGAGAAATACCACTTGTAAGCACAAAATGAGCTAATGAAAGCATATTAACCCTCTTCTTGCCAAGATTAGTTAAAAGATTGTCGAGGAAAAAAGGCAAATTAGGACTAAAAATGAGTCCAAATCAAGGTTTATCAACTCCCCAAAAAGTTTTTACGTTAAATTTATTAGCGCAAGCGCACAGTGCGAGTTGTAACTAGCAACGGCAAGTGCGGGTCGTATCTACAGGGAACTTGGTTTTACTCAAAAGGGTAAGTGCAGCACTCAATTCAAGCAGAAAATGATTCAGGTCGATGAATATCAGTACTACGAAAATTATCTAACTCAATGCTAGAAAAAATCTCAGGTTAGGATTCACCGCACTGTTATGGTCTTTGGATCGAACACTAACTCTTGTGAATTCGTGCGCACAAACAGCTAAAGTGGAACGACTACAAGTTAAAGCATGCCTACGCCTTCTCCCGAAGATCAATAGACTAGTTGAGCAATCCTAGTTTTCTATTTTCATGAAACCAGAATCAACATAACCACAAAATCGGGTAAACTTTAATTCCCAATCCAAAACCAAACTATTTTCCTGTTAACTAATTCCATCGCTCACAAAGTGGCTCTAAGTTAAGGATTCAACTTTCGTTGATCTCCTAAACCCATGTTAAGAGCATGAATACAACCTCTCAGGCAATTCATCGAATACATGGCACGTTAACTGAGAATTCAATCATAAACACAGGCATTCAATCACAAAACCTAGGACATAGATCCAAATTACATAATAGGGGCTAATCCCAAACCAAAATAGGGGATTTTACCACTAATCATTTCTATAATCTCAATCACAAATAGGAAACTCAAAAACATGACTAAAGATGCAAACTTGGGTCAAGATCACAAAGTGGGAGAAAGGGAAACGTACTTTGATTGATTGCGAACGTCTATCGATCCAAAAACAATGTTCTCAACCTTTACTACAATCTAGATTGATGCTAAAGTACGGAGAAAAAGCCCAAGAAAAATCTCATAACCCAGTTTACCTGAAAACAAAAACTAATATCTATAACTGCCCCTCGCAAAACTGCTTAAGTCGCGAAAAAAATTGGCGACGCACGGTCGTGCCTAAACGCACGGGCACCTATCCGTCCAAGAGATTGTGCACGGTTGAGTTACACGGTTGTGCGCCCGACTGTGCACAGCTTCTGGCTTCATGGCACGGTCGTGCGCACCCAACAATCATCCGTGCGCCCGTAGCAGCAACCAGTTCTGGTTCTTTTGGTCCCCGGGGCTTCATTAAACCTTCATTCTTATTGGAATTAAAATACTAAAGCTCCCCTTTTTGGCAAAATTGGTAAACACTCTCATTTTTGGGAAAGATGCCTGAAAATTGAGAAATACCACTTGTAAGCACAAGATGAGCTAATGAAAGCATATTCACCCTCTTCTTGCCAAGATTATTCAAGAGATTGTGGAGGAAACAGGTCAAATTAGGACAGAAAATTAGTCAAAATCAAGGTTTATCAACTCCCAAAAACTTGTTACATTAAAATTATTAGCGCAAGTGCACGGTGCTAGTTTTAACTAGCAGCTGCAAGTACGGGTCGTATCCACAGGGAACTTGGTTTTACTCACCAGGTTGACTGGAGCACTCAATTCGGTCAGAAACTGATTTAGGTCGTTGAATATGAACACTACGTAAATTATCTAACTCAATGGTAGCAAAAAACTCAGGTTGGGATTCACCTCACTATTATGTTTTTTGGATCGAACAGTAAGTCTTGTGAATCCGCCCGCACAAACAGCTGAAGTGGAATGGCTACAAGTTAAAGCATGTCTACGCTTTCTCCCGAAGTCCAATACACTAGTTGAGCAATCCTAGTTTTCTATTTTCATGAAAGTAGAATCAACAGAACCACAGAATCAGGTAACTTACAATTCCAAATTGAAAACCTGACTATTTTCATGTGAAGTAATTCCATCGCTCACAAAGTGGCTCTAAGTTAAGGATTCAACTTTCGTTGATCTCCTAAACCCTAGTTAAGAGCATGAATACAACCCTCTCAAGCAATTCATCGAATATATGGCACGCTAAGTGAGAATTCAATCATAAACACAGGCATTCATTTACAAAAACCTCGAACTTAGATCCAAGTTACATAATAAGGGCTAATCCCAACCCAATATAGGGGATTTATCCACTGATCATTTCAATAATCTCAATAACAAACAGGAAACTCAAAAACATGATTAAAGATGCAAACTTGCGTCAAGATCACAAAGTGAGAGAAAGGGAAATGCACTTTGATTGATTGCGAACGTCTATCGATCCAAGAACAAAGTTCTCAACCTTTAATTCAATCTAGATTGATGCCAAAGTATGGAGAAAAAGCCTTAGAAAAATCGCCTAACCGAGTTTTTCTAAAAGCAAAAACTAAGATCTGTAACCGCACCTCGAAAAACTGGTTAACTTGCATGAAAAATTGGGGACGCACGGTCGTGCCCAAATGCACGGGCACCCGTGCGTTCCAGGGATCGTGCACGGTTGTGCACAGCTTGTGGCTTCAAGGCATGGTCGTCTGCACCTGCAATCGACCGTGCGCCTGCAGCAACTACTAGTTCTAATTCTTTTGGTCCCGGAGGCTTCATTAAGCCTTCATTCTTGTTGGAAATCCAGTATCAAATCTCCCCTTTTTTGCAAAATTGATAAAACTCTCTCATTTTTGGGCAAGATTCCTGAAAATTGAGAAATACCACTTGTAAGCACAAAATGAGCTAATGAAAGCATATTCACCCTCTTCTTGCCAAGATTAGTTAAAAGATTGTCGAGGAAATTGGGACTAAAAATCAGTCCAACTGAAGGTTTATCAACTCCACAAAAAGTTGTTACGTTAAATTTATTAGCGCAAGTGCACAGTGCGAGTTGTAACTAGCAACGACAAGTACGGGTCATATCCACAGGGAACTTGGTTTTACTCACCAGGTTGACTGCAACACTCAATTCAGCCAGAAACTGATTCAGGTCGATGAATATCAATACTACGGAAATTATCTGACTCAATGCTAGAAAAAATCTCAGGTTAGGATTCACCGCCCTATTATGGTCTTTGGATCGAACACTAACTCTTGCGAATTCGCGCGCACAAATAGCTAAAGTGGAATGGCTACAAGGTAAAGCATGTCTACGCCTTCTCTCAAAGATCAATAGACTGGTTGAGCAATCCTAGTTTTCTATTTTCATGAAACTAGAATCAACATAACCACATAATCGAGTAAACTACAATTCCCAATTCAAAACCTAACTATTTTCCTGTTAACCAATTCCATCGCCCACAAAGTGGCTCTAAGTTAAGGATTCAACTTTCGTTGATCTCCTTAACCCAAGTTAAGAGCATGAATACAACCTCTTAGGCAATTCGTCGAATATATGGCACGCTAAGTGACAATTCGATCACAAACACAAGCATTCATTCGCAAAACCTAGGACATAGATCCAAATTACATAATAGGGGCTAATCCCAAACCAAAATAGGGGATTTTACCACTAATCATTTCAATAATCTCAATCACAAATAGGAAACTCAAAAACATGATTAAAGATACAAACTTGGGTCAAGATCACAAAGTGAGAGAAAGGGAAACGTACTTTGATTGATTACGAACGTCTATCAATCCAAAACCAATGTTCTCAACCTTTACTGCAATCTAGATTGATGCTAAAGTATGGAGAAAAAGTCCATGAAAAAGCTCATAAACCTGTTTTCCTAAAAACAAAAACTAAGATCTATAACTGCCCCTCGCAAAACTGGTTAAGTCACGAAAAAAATTGGGGACGCATGGTCGTGGCTAAACCCACGAGCACCTATCCACCCGAGAGATTGTGCACGGTTGAGGTGCACGGTTGTGCGCCCGACTGTGCACAGCTTCTGGCTTCATGACACGGTCGTGCGCACCCAGCAATCATCCGTGTGCCCGTAGCAGCAACTAGTTCTGATTCTTTTGGTCTCCGGGGCTTCATTAAACCTTCATTCTTATTGGAATTAAAATACTAGAGCTCCCCTTTTTTACAAAATTGGTAAAACTCTCTCATTTTTGGGAAAGAGTCCTGAAAATTGAGAAATACCACTTGTAAGCACAAGATGAGCTAATGAAAGCATATTCACCCTCTTCTTGCCAAGATTATTCAAGAGATTGTGGAGGAAACAGGGCAAATTAGGACAGAAAATTAGTCAAAATCAAGGTTTATCAACTCCCAAAAACTTGTTACGTTAAAATTATTAGCGCAAGTGCACGGTGCCAGTTGGAACTAGCAGCGGCAAGTACGGGTCGTATCCACAGGGAATTTGGTTTTACTCACCAGGTTGACTGTTGCACTCAATTCGGTCAGAAACTGATATAGGTCGATGAATATGAACACTACGTAAATTACCTAACTCAATGCTAGCAAAAAACTCAGGTTGGGATTCACCTCAATATTATGTTTTTTGGATCGAACACTAAGTCTTGTGAATCCGCCCGCACAAACAGCTGAAGTGGAATGGCTACAAGTTAAAGCATGTCTACGCTTTCACTCCAAGACCGATAGACTAGTTGAGCAATCCTAGTTTTCTAATTTAATGAAACTAGAATCAACAGAACCACATAATCGGGTAACTTATAATTCCAAATTGAAAACCTGACTATTTTTATGTGAAGTAATTCCATCGCTCACAAAGTGGCTCTAAGTTAAGGATTCAACTTTCGTTGATCTCCTAAACCCTAGTTAAGAGCATGAATACAACCCTCTCAAGCAATTCATCGATTATGTGGCGCGCTAAGTGAGAATTCAACCATAAACACAGGCATTCATTTACAAAAAGCTAGGACTTAGATCCGAATTACATAATAGGTGCTAATCCCAACCCAAGATAGGGGATTTACCCACTGATCATTTCAATAATCTCAATAACAAACAGGAAACTCAAAAACATGATTAAGGATGCAAACTTGCGTCAAGATCACAAAGTGAGAGAAAGGGAAATGTACTTTGATTGATTGCGAACGTCTATCGATCCATGAACAAAGTTGTCAACCTTTAATTCAATCTAGATTGATGCCAAAGTATGGAGAAAAACTTTAGAAAAATCGCCTAACCCAGTTTTTCTAAAAACAAAAACTAAGATCTGTAACCGTCCCTCGCAAAACTGGTTAAGTTGCATGAAAAATTGGGGACCCACAGTCGTGCCTAAATGCATGGGCACCCGTGCGTCCCAGGGATCGTGCACGGTTGTGCACAGCTTGTGGCATCAAGGCATGGTCGTGCGCACCCTGCAATCAACCGTGCGCCTGCAGCAACTACTAGTTCTAATTCTTTTGCTCCCGGAGACTTCATTAAGCCTTCATTCTTGTTTGAAATCCAGTATCAAATCTCCCCTTTTTTGCAAAATTGATAAAACTCTCTCATGTTTGGGCAAGATTCCTGAAAATTGAGAAATACCACCTGTAAGCACAAAATGAGCTAATGAAAGCATATTCACCCTCTTCTTGCCAAGATTAGTTAAAAGATTGTCGAGGAAAAAGGGCAAATTAGGACTAAAAATCACTCCAAATCAAGGTTTATCAACTCCCCAAAAAGTTGTTACGTTAAATTTATTAGCGCAAGTGCACAGTGCGAGTTGTAACTAGCAACGACAAGTATGGGTCGTATCCACAGGGAACTTGGTTTTACTCACCAGGTTGACCGCAGCACTCAATTCAGCCAGAAACTGATTCAGGTCGATGAATATCAATACTACGAAAATTATCTAACTCAATGCTAGAAAAAATCTCAGGTTAGTATTCACCGCACTATTATGGTCTTCGGATCGAACACTAACTCCTGCGAATTCGCGCGCACAAATAGCTAAAGTGGAATGGCTACAAGTTAAAGCATGTCTATGCCTTCTCTCGAACATCAATAGACTGGTTGAGCAATACTAGTTTTCTATTTTCATGAAACTAGAATTAACATAACCACAGAATCAGGTAAACTATAATTCCCAATCCAAAACCCAACCATTTTCCTGTTAACTAATTCCATCGCTCACAAAGTGGCTCTAACATAAGGATTCAACTTTTATTGATCTCCTAAACCCAAGTTAAGAGCATGAGTACAACCTCTCACGCAATTCATCGAATATATGGCGCGCTAAGTGAGAATTCAATCATAAACGCAAGCATTCATTTACAAAAAACTAGGACTTAGATCCAAATTACATAATAGGGGCTAATCCCAACCCAAGATAGGGGATTTATCCACTGATCATTTCAATAATCTCAATAACAAACAGGAAACTCAAAAACATGATTAAAGATGCAAACTTGCGTCAAGATCACAAAGTGAGAGAAAGGGAAATGTACTTTGATTGATTGCGAACGTCTATCGATCCAAGAACAAAGTTCTCAACCTTTAATTCAATCTAGATTGATGCCAAAGTACGAAGAAAAAGCCTTAGAAAAATCGCCTAACCTAGTTTTTCTAAAAACAAAAACTAAGATCTGTAACTGCCCCTCACAAAACTGGTTAAGTTGCATGAAAAATTGGCGACGCACGGTCGTGCCTAAATGCACGGGCACCCGTGCATCCCAGGGGTTGTGCACGGGTGTGCACAGCTTGTGGCTTCAAGGCAAGGTCGTGCGCACCCTGCAATCGACCGTGCGCCTGCAGCAACTGCTAGTTCTAATTCTTTTGGTCCTGAAGGCGTCATTAAGCCTTCATTCTTGTTTGAAATCCAGTATCAAATCTCCCCTTTTTTGCAAAATTGATAAAACTCTCTCATGTTTGGGCAAGATTCCTAAAAATTGAGAAATACCACTTGTAAGCACAAAATGAGCTAATGAAAGCATATTCACCCTCTTCTTGCCAAGATTAGTTAAAAGATTGTCGAGGAAAAAGGGCAAATTCGGACTAAAAATCAGTCCAACTCAAGGTTTATCAACTCCCCAAAAAGTTGTTACGTTAAATTTATTAGCGCAAGTGCATAGTGCGAGTTGTAACTAGCAACGGCAAGTACGGGTCGTATCCACAGGGAACTTGGTTTTACTCACCAGGTTGACTGCGACACTCAATTCCGCCAGAAACTGATTCACGTCGATGAATATCAATACTATGGAAATTATCTAACTCAATGCTTGAAAAAATCTCAGGTTAGGATTCACCGCACTATTATGGTCTTTGGATCGAAAACTAACTCTTGCGAATTCGCGTGCACAAGTACCTAAAGTGGAATGGCTACAAGTTAAAGCATGTCTACGCCTTCTCTAGAAGATCAATAGACTGGTTGAGCAATCCTAGTTTTCTATTTTCAGGAAACTAGAATCAACATAACCAATGAATCGGGTAAACTACAATTCCCAATCCAAAACCTAACCATTTTCCTGTTAACTAATTCAATCGCTCAAGAAGTGGCTCTAAGTTAAGGATTCAACTTTCGTTGATCTCCTAAACCCAAGTTAAGAGCATGAATACAACCTCTCAGGCAATTCATTGAATATATGGCGCGCTAACTGAGAATTTAATCATAAACAAAGGCATTCAATTACAAAAAACTAGGACTTAGATCCAAATTACATAATTGGTGCTAATCCCAACCCAAGATAGGGGATTTATCCACTCATCATTTCAACAATCTCAATAACAAACAGGAAACTCAAAAACATGATTAAAGATGCAAACTTGCGTCAAGATCACAAAGTGAGAGAAAGGGAAATGTACTTTGAATGATTGCGAACGTCTATCGATCCAAGAACAAAGTTCTCAACCTTTAATTCAATCTAGATTGATGCCAAAGTACGGAGAAAAAGCCTTAGAAAAATCGCCTAACCCAGTTTTTCTAAAAACAAAAACTAAGATCTGTAACTGCCCCTCACAAAACTGGTTAAGTTGCATGAAAATTTGGGGACGCACGGTCGTGCCTAAATGCACGGGCACCTGTGCGTCCCAGGGATCGTGCACGGTTGTGCACAGCTTGTGGCTTCAAGGCATGGTCGTGCGCACCCTGCAATCAACCGTGCGCCCACAGCAACTACTAGTTCTAATTCTTTTGGTCCTGGAGGCTTTATTAAGCCTTCATTCTTGTTTGAAATCCAGTATCAAATCTCCCCTTTCTTGCAAAATTGATAAAACTCTCTCATGTTTGGGCAAGATTCCTGAAAATTGAGAAATACCACTTGTAAGCACAAAATGAGCTAATGAAAGCATATTCACCCTCTTCTTGCCAAGATTAGTTAAAAGATTGTCGAGGAAATTGGGACTAAAAATCAGTCCAACTCAAGGTTTATCAACTCCCCAAAAAGTTGTTACGTTAAATTTATTAGCGCAAGTGCACAGTGCGAGTTGTAACTAGCAACGGCAAGTACGTGTTGTATCCACAGGGAACTTGGTTTTACTCACCAGGTTGACTGCAGCACTCAATTCCGCCAGAAACTAATTCAGGTCGATGAATATCAATACTATGGAAATTATCTAACTCAATGCTAGAAAAAATCTCAGGTTAGGATTCACCGCACTATTATGGTCTTTGGATCGAACACTAGCTCTTGCGAATTCGTGCGCACAAGTAGCTAAAGTGGAATGGCTAAAAGTTAAAGCATGTCTACGCCTTCTCTCGAAGATCAATAGACAGTTTGAGCAATCCTAGTTTTCTATTTTCATGAAACTAGAATCAACATAACCACAGAATCGGGTAAACTACAATTCCCAATCCAAAACCTAACCATTTTCCAGTTAACTAATTCCATCGCACACAAAGTGGCTCTAAGTTAAGGATTCAACTTTCGTTGATCTCCTAAACCCAAGTTAAGAGCATGAATACAACCTCTCAGGCAATTCATTGAATATGTGGCGCGCTAAGTGAGAATTCAATCATAAACACAGGCATTCAATTACAAAAAACTAGGACTCAGATCCAAATTACATAATAGGTGCTAATCCCAACCCAAGATAGGGGATTTATCCACTGATCATTTCAATAATCTCTATAACAAACAGGAAACTCAAAAACATGATTAAAGACGCAAACTTGTGTCAAGATCACAAAGTGAGAGAAAGGGAAATGTACTTTGAATGATTGCGAACGTCTATCGATCCAAGAACAAGGTTCTCAACCTTTAATTCAATCTAGATTGATGCCAAAGTACGGAGAAATAGCCTTAGAAAAATCGCCTAACCCAGTTTTTCTAAAAACAAAAACTAAGATCTGTAACTGCCCCTCGCAAAACTGGTTAAGTTGCATGAAAAATGGGGACGCACGGTCGTGCCTAAATGAACGGGCACCCGTGCGTCCCAGGGATCGTGCACGGTTGTGCGCAGCTTGTGGCTTCAAGGCATGGTCGTGCGCACCTTGCAATCGACCGTGCACCTGCAGCAACTACTAGTTCTAATTCTTTTGGTCCCGGAGGCTTCATTAAGCCTTCATTCTTGTTTGAAATCCAGTATAAATCTCCCCTTTTTTACAAAATTGATAAAACTCTCTCATGTTTGGGCAAGATTCCTGAAAATTGAGAAATACCACTTGTAAGCACAGAATGAGCTAATGAAAGCATATTCACCCTCTTCTTGCCAAGATTAGTTAAAAGATTGTTGAGGAAAAAGGGCAAATTAGGACTAAAAATCAGTCCAACTCAAGGTTTATCAACTCCCCAAAAAGCGTTAAATTTATTAGCGCAAGTGCACAGTGCGAGTTGTAACTAGCAACGGCAAGTACGAGTCGTATCCACAGGGAACTTGGTTTTACTCACCAGGTTGACTGCAGCACTCGATTCCGCCAGAAACTAATTCAGGTCGATGAATATCAATACTATGGAAATTATCTAACTCAATGCTAGAAAAAATCTCAGGTTAGGATTCACCGCACTATTATGGTCTTTGGATCGAACACTAACTCTTGCGAATTCGCGTGCACAAGTAGCTAAAGTGGAATGGCTAAAAGTTAAAGCATGTCTACGCCTTCTCTCGAAGATCAATAGACTGTTTGAGCAATCCTAGTTTTCTATTTTCATGAAACTAGAATCAACAT
>JACYFF010031954.1:64330234-64343855 GCA_017589665.1 Selenicereus undatus | reverse complement strand
CATTGAATATGTGGCGCGCTAAGTGAGAATTCAATCATAAACACAGGAATTTAATTACAAAAAACTAGGACTCATATCCAAATTACATAATAGGTGCTAATCCCAACCCAAGATAGGGGATTTATCCACTGATCATTTCAATAATCTCTATAACAAAAAGGAAACTCAAAAACATGATTAAAGATGCAAACTTGCGTCAAGATCACAAAGTGAGAGAAAGGGAAATGTACTTTGAATGATTGCGAACGTCTATCGATCCAAGAACAAGGTTCTCAACCTTTAATTCAATCTAGATTGATGCCAAAGTACGGAGAAATAGCCTTAGAAAAATCGCCTAACCCAGTTTTTCTAAAAACAAAAACTAAGATCTGTAACTGCCCCTCGCAAAACTAGTTAAGTTGCATGAAAAATGGGGACGCACGGTCGTGCCTAAATGCACGGGCACCCGTGCGTCCAAGGGATCGTGCACGGTTGTGCACAGCTTGTGGCTTCAAGGCATGGTCGTGCGCACCCTGCAATCGACCGTGCACTTGCAGCAACTACTAGTTCTAATTCTTTTGGTCCCGGAGGCTTCATTAATCCTTCATTCTTGTTTGAAATCCAGTATAAAATCTCCCCTTTTTTGCAAAATTGATAAAACTCTCTCATGTTTGGGCAAGATTCCTGAAAATTGAGAAATACCACTTGTAAGCACAAAATGAGCTAATGAAAGCATATTCACCCTCTTCTTGCCAAGATTAGTTAAAAATCGTTGAGGAAAAAGGGTAAATTAGGACTAAAAATTAGTCCAACTCAAGGTTTATCAACTCCCCAAAAAGTTGTTACGTTAAATTTATTAGCGCAAGTGCACAGTGCGAGTTGTAACTAGCAATGGCAAGTATGGGTCGTATCCATAGGGAACTTGGTTTTACTCACCAGGTTGACTGCAGCACTCAATTCCGCCAGAAACTGATTCAGGTCGATGAATATCAATACTATGGAAATTATCTAACTCAATGCTGGAAAAAATCTCAGGTTAAGGTTCACCGCACTATTATGGTCTTTGGATCGAACACTAACTCTTGTGAATTCGCGCGCACAAGTAGCTAAAGTGGAATGGCTAAAAGTTAAAGCATGTCTACGCCTTCCCTCGAAGATCAATATACTGTTTGAGCAATCCTAGTTTTCTATTTTCATGCAACTAGAATCAACATAACCACAGAATCGGGTAAGCTACAATTCCCAATCCAAAACCTAACCATTTTCCTGTTAACTAATTCCAACGCACAAAAAGTGGCTCTAAGTTAAGGATTCAACTTTCGTTGATCTCCTAAACCCAAGTTAAGAGCATGAATACAACCTCTCAGGCAATTCATTGAATATATGGCGCGCTAAGTGAGAATTCAATCATAAACACAGGCATTCAATTACAAAAAACTATGACTCAGATCCAAATTACATAATAGGTGCTAATCCCAACCCAAGATAGGGGATTTATCCACTTATCATTTTAGTAATCTCTATAACAAATAGGAAACTCAAAAACATGATTAAAGATGCAAACTTGCGTCAAAATCACAAAGTGAGAGAAAGGGAAATGTACTTTGAATGATTGCGAACGTCTATTGATCCAAGAACAAGGTTCTCAACCTTTAATTCAATCTAGATTGATGCCAAAGTACGGAGAAAAAGCCTTAGAAAAATCGCCTAACCCAGTGTTTCTAAAAACAAAAACTAAGATCTGTAACTGCCCCTCGCAAAACTGCTTAAGTTGCATGAAAAATGGGGACGCACGGTCGTGCCTAAATGCACGGGCACCCGTGCGTCCTAGGGATCGTGCACGGTTGTGCACAGCTTGCGGCTCCAAGGCATGGTCGTGCGCACCCTTCAATCGACCGTGCACCTGCAGCAACTACTAGTTCTAATTCTTTTGGTCCCGGAGGCTTCATTAAGCCTTGATTCTTGTTTGAAATCCAGTATCAAATCTCCCCTTTTTTGCAAAATTTATAAAACTCTCTCATGTTTGGGCAAGATTCCTGAAAATTGAGAAATACCACTTGTAAGCACAAAATGAGCTAATGAAAGCATATTCACCCTGTTCTTGCCAAGATTAGTTAAAAGATTGTTGAGGAAAAAGGGCAAATTAGGACTAAAAATCAGTCCAACTCAAGGTTTATCAACTCCCCAAAAAGTTGTTACGTTAAATTTAGTAGCGCAAGTGCACAGTGCGAGTTGTAACTAGCAACGGCAAGTACGGGTCGTATCCATAGGGAACTTGGTTTTACTCACCAGGTTGACTGCAACACTCAATTCCGCCAGAAACTGATTCAGGTCGATGAGTATCAATACTATGGAAATTATCTAACTCAATGCCAGAAAAAATCTCAGGTTAGGATTCACCGCACTATTATGGTCTTTGGATCGAACACTAACTCTTCCGAATTCGCGCGCACAAGTTGCTAAAGTGGAATGGCTAAAAGTTAAAGCCTGTCTACGCCTTCTCTCGAACATCAATAGACTGGTTGAGCAATCCTAGCTTTCTATTTTCATGAAACTAGAATCAACATAACCATAGAATCGGGTAAACCACAATTCCCAATCCAAAACCTTACCATTTTCCTATTAACTAATTCCATCGCTCACAATGTGGCTCTAAGTTTAGGATTCAACTTTCGTTGGTCTCCTAAGCCCAAGTTAAGAGCATGAATAAAACCTCTCAGGCAATTCATCGAATATATGGTGCGCTAAGTGAGAATTCAATCATAAACACAAGCATTCATTTAAAAAAGCCTAGGACTTAGATCCAAATTACATAATAGGGGCTAATCCCAACACAAGATAGGGGATTTATCCACTTATCATTTCAATAATCTCAATAACAAACAGGAAACTTAAAAACATGATTAAAGATGCAAACTTGCGTCAAGATCACAAAGTGAGAGAAAGGGAAATGTACTTTGATTGATTGCGAACGTCTATCGATCCAAGAACAAAGTTGTCAACCTTTAATTCAATCTAGATTGATGCCAAAGTACGGAGAAAAAGCCTTAGAAAAATCGCCTAACGCAGTTTTTCTAAAAACAAAAACTAAGATCTGTAACCGCCCCTCGCAAAACTGGTTAAGTTGCATGAAAAATTGGGGACGCACGGTCGTGCCTAAATGCACGGGCACCCGTGCGTCCCAGGGATCGCGCACGGTTGTGCATAGCTTGTGGCTTCAAGGCATGGTCGTGCGCACCCTGCAATCGACCGTGCGCCTGCAGCAACTACCAGTTCTAATTCTTTTGGTCCCGGAGGGTTCATTAAGCCTTCATTCTTGTTTGAAATCCAGTATCAAATCTCCCTTTTTTTGCAAAATTGATAAAACTCTCTCATGTTTGGGCAAGATTCCTGAAAATTGAGAAATACCACTTGTAAGCACAAAATGAGCCAATGAAAGCATATTCACCCTCTTCTTGCCAAGATTAGTTAAAAGATTGTCGAGGAAAAAGGGCAAATTAGGACAGAAAATTAGTCAAAATCAAGGTTTATCAACTCCCAAAAACTTGTTACGTTAAAATTATTAGCGTAAGTGCACGGTGCCAGTTGTGAGTAGCAGCGGTAAGTACGGGTCGTATCCACAGGAAACTTGGTTTTACTCACCAGGTTGACTTGAGCACTCAATTCCGCCAGAAACTGATTCAGGTCGATGAATATGAACACTACGTAAATTATCTAACTCAATGCTAGCAACAAACTCAGGTTGGGATTCACCTCACTATTATGTTTTTTGGATCGAACACTAAGTCTTGTGAATCTGCCCGCACAAACAGCTGAAGTGGAATGGCTACAAGTTAAAGCATGTCTACGCTTTTCTCGAAGACCAATAGACTAGTTGAGCAATCCTAGTTTTCTATTTTCATGAAACTAGAATCAACACAACCACATAATCGGGTAACTTACAATGGCAAATTGAAAACCTGACTATTTTCATGTGAAGTAATTCCATCGCTCACAAAGTGGCTCTAAGTTAAGGATTCAACTTTCGTTGATGTCCTAAACCCTACTTAAGAGAATGAATACAGCCCTCTCAAGCAATTCATCGAATATATGTCGCGCTAAGTGAGAATTCAATCATAAACAAAAGCATTCAATTACAAAAACCGAAGACTTAGATCCAAATTACATAATAGGCGCTAATCCCAACCCAAGATAGGGGATTTATCCACTGATCATTTCAATAATCTCAATAACAAAAAGGAAACTCAAAAGCATGATTAAAGATGCAAACTTGCCTAAACATCACAAAGTGAGAGAAAGGGAAATGTACTTTGATTGATTGCGAACGTCTATCGATCCAAGAACAAAGTTCTCAACCTTTAATTCAATCTAGATTGATGCCAAAGTATGGAGAAAAAGCCTTAGAAAAATCGTCTAACCTAGTTTTTCTAAAAACAAAAACTAAGATTTGTAACTGCACCTCGCAAAACTGGTTTAGTTGCATGAAAAATTGGGGATGCATGGTCGTGCCTAAATGCACAGGCACCCGTGCGTCCCAGGGATCGTGCACGGTTGTGCACAGCTTGTGGCTTTAGGGCATGGTCGTGCACACCCTGCAATCGACCGTGCGCCATCAGCAACTACTAGTTCTAATTCTTTTGGTCCCCGAGGCTTCATTAGGCCTTCATTCTTGTTGGAAATCCAGTATCAAAGCTCCCCTTTTTCGCAAAACCGATAAAACTCTCTCATTTTTGGGCAAGGTTCCTGAAAATTGAGAAATACCACTTGTAAGCACAAAATGAGCTAACGAAAGCATATTCACCCTCTTCTTGCCAAGATTAGTTAAAAGATTGTCGAGGAAAAAGGGCAAATTAGGACTAAAAATTAGTCGAACTCAGGGTTTATCAACTCCCCAAAGGGTTGTTACGTTAAATTTATTAGCGCAAGTGCACAGCGCGAGTTGTAACTACCAACGGCAAGTACGGGTCGTATCCACAGGGAACTTGGTTTTACTCACCAGGTTGACTGCAACACTCAATTCAACCAGGAACTGATTCAGGTCGATGAATATCAATACTACGGAAATTATCTAACTCAATGCTAGAAAAAATTTCAGGTTAGGATTCACCGCACTATTATGGTCTTTGGATCGAACACTAACTCTTGCGAATTCGCGCACACAAATAGCTAAAGTGGAATGGGTACAAGTTAAAGCATGTCTACGCCTTCTCTCGAAGATCAATAGACTGGTTGAGCAATCGTAGTTTTCTATTTTCATGAATCTAGAATTACCATAACCACATAATCGGGTAAACTACAATTCCCAATCCAAAACCTAACCATTTTCCTGTTAACTAATTCCATCGCTCACAAAGTGGCTCTAAGTTAAGGATTCAACTTTCGTTGATCTCCTAAACCCAAGTTAAGAGCATGAATACAACCTCTCAGGCAATTCATCGAATATATGGCACGCTAAATGAGAATTCAATCATAAACACAGGCATTCATTCACAAAACCTAGGACATAGATCCAAATTACATAATAGGGGCTAATCCCAAAGCAAAATAAGGGATTTTACCACTAATCATTTCAATAATCTCAATCACAAATAGGAAACTCAAAAACATGATTAAAGATGCAAACTTGGGTCAAGATCACAAAGTGAGAAAAAGGTAAACGTACTTTGATTGATTGCGAACGTCTATCGATCCCAAAACAATGTTCTCAACGTTTACTGCAATCTAGATTGATGCTAAAGTATGGAGAAAAAGCCCAAGAAAAATCTCATAACCCAGTTTTCCTAAAAACAAAAACTAAGATCTGTAACTGCCCCTCGCAAAACTGGTTATGTCGCGAAAAAAATTAGGGACGCATGGTTGTGCCTAAACGGACGGGCGCCTATCCTTCCCAAAGATTGTGCATGGTTGAGGAGCACGGTTGTGCGCCCGACTGTGCACAACTTCTGGCTTCATGGCACGGTCGTGCGCACCCAGCAATCATCCGTGCGCCCGTAGCAGCAACCAAATTTAGAAAATTGGTTAAACTCTCTCATTTTTGGGAAAGATGCCTGAAAATTGAGAAATGGCACTTGGAAGCACAAGATGAGCTAATGAAAGCATATTCACCCTCTTCTTGCCAAGATTATTCAAGAGATTGTGGAGGAAACAGGGCAAATTAGGACCGAAAATTAGTAAAAATCAAGGTTAATCAACTCCCAAAAACTTGTTACGTTAAAATTATTAGCGCAAGTGCACGGTGCCAGTTGTAAGTAGCAGCGGCAAGTACGGGTCCTATCCCCAGGGAACTTGGTTTTACTCACCAGGTTGACTTGAGCACTCAATTTGGTCAGAAACTGATTTAGGTCGATGAATATGAACACTACGTAAATTATCTAACTCAATGCTAGCAAAAAACCCTGGTTGCGATTCACCTCACTATTATGTTTTTTGGATCGAACACTAAGTCTTGTGAATCTGCCCGCACAAACAGCTGAAGTGGAATGGCTACAAGTTAAACCATGTCTACGCTTTCTCTCGAAGACCAATAGACTAGTTGAGCAATCCTAGTTTTCTATTTTCATGAAACTAGAATCAACAGAACCACAGAATCCGGTAACTTACAATTGCAAATTGAAAACCTGACTATTTTCATGTGAAGTAATTCCATCGCTCACAAAGTGGCTCTAAGTTAAGGATTCAACTTTCGTTGATCTCCTAAACCCTAGTTAAGAGCATGAATACAACCCTCTCAACCAATACATCGAATATATGGCGCGCTAAGTGAGAATTCAATCATAAACACAAGCATTCATTTACAAAAACCTAGGACTTAGATCCAAATTACATAATAGGGGCTAATCCCAACCCAAGATAGGGGATTTATCCACTGATCATTTCAATAATCTCAATAACAAACAGGAAACACAAAAACATGATTAAAGATGCAAACTTACGTCAAGATCACAAAGTTCTCAAACTTTAATTCAATCTAGATTGATGCCAAAGTATGGAGAAAAAGCCTTAGAAAAATCGCCTAACCTCGTTTTTCTAAAAACAAAAACTAAGATCTGTAACTGCACTTCGAAAAACTGGTTCAGTTGCATGAAAAATTGGGGACGCACGGTCGTGCCTAAATGCACGGGCACCCGTGCGTCCAAGGGATCGTGCACGGTTGTGCACAGCTTGTGGCTTCAAGGCATGGTAGTGCGCACCCTGCAATCGACCGTGCACCTGCAGCAACTACTAGTTCTAATTCTTTTGGTCCCCAAGGCTTCATTAAGCCTTCATTCTTGTTGGAAATCCAGTATCAAAGCTCCCCTTTTTTGCAAAATTGATAAAACTCTCTCATTTTTGGGCAAGGTTCCTGAAAATTTAGAAATACCACTTGTAAGCACAAAATGAGCTAAGGAAAGCATATTCACCATCTTCTTGCCAAGATTAGTTAAAATATTGTCGAGGAAAAAGGGCAAATTAGGACTAAAAATCAGTCCAAATCAAGGTTTATCAACTCCCCAAAAATTTATTATGTTAAATTTATTAGCGCAAGTGCACAGTGCGAGTTGTAACTAGCAACGGCAAGTACGGATCGTATCCACAGGGAACATGGTTTTACTCACCAGGTTGACTGCAGCACTCAATTCAAGCAGAAACTGATTCAGGTCGATGAATATCAATACTACGGAAATTATATAACTCAATGCTAGAAAAAATCTAAGGTTAGGATTCACCGCACTATTATGGTCTTTGGATCGAACACTAACTCTTGCGAATTCGCGCGCACAAGTGGCCAAAGTGGAATGGCTACAAGTTAAAGCACCTCTACGCCTTCTCTCGAAGATCAATAGACTGGTTGAGCAATCGTAGTTTTCTATTTTCATGAAAATAGAATCAACATAACCACAGAATCGGGTAAACTATAATTCCCAATCCCAAACCTAACTATTTTCCTGTTAACTAATTCCATCGCTCACAAAGTGGCTCTAAGTTAAGGATTCAACTTTCGTTGATCTCCTAAACCCAAGTTAAGAGCATGAATACAACCTCTCACGCAATTCATCGAATATATGGCACGCTAAGTGAGAATTCAATCATAAACACAGGCATTCATTCACAAAACCTAGGACATAGATCCAAATTACATAAGAGGGGCTAATCCCAAACCAAAATAGGGGATTTTACCACTAATCATTTCAATAATCTCAATCACAAATAGGAAACTCAAAAACATGATTAAAGATGTAAACCTGGGTCAAGATCACAAAGTGAGAGAAAGGGAAACGTACTTTGATTGATTGCGAACGTCTATCGATCCAAAAACAACGTTCTCAACCTTTACTGCAATCTAGATTGATGCTAAAGTATGGAAAAAAAGTCCAAGAAAAATCTCATAACCCAGTTTTCCTAAAAATAAAAACTATGATCCGTAAGTGCCCCTCGCAAAACTGGTTAAGTCGCGAAAAAAAATTGGGGACGTATGGTCGTGCCTAAACGCACGGGCACCTATTCGTCCTAGAGATTGTGCATGGTTGAGGTGCACGGTTGTGCGCCCGACTGTGCACAGCTTCTGGCTTCATGGCACGGTCGTGCGCACCCAGCAATCCTCCGTGCGCCCGTAGCAGCAACCAGTTTTGATTCTTTTGGTCCCCGGGATTTCATTAAACCTTCATTCTTATTGGAATTAAAATACTAAAGCTCCCCTTTTTTACAAAATTGGTCAAACTCTCTCATTTTTGGGAAAGATGCCTGAAAATTGAGAAATACCACTTCTAAGCACAAGATGAGCTAATGAAAGCATATTCACCCTCTTCTTGCCAAGATTATTCAAGAGATTGTGGAGGAAACAGGGCAAATTAGGACAGAAAATTAGTCAAAATCAAGGTTTATCAACTCCCAAAAACTTGTTACGTTAAAATTATTAGCGCAAGTGCACGGTGCCAGTTGTGAGTAGCAGCGGTAAGTACGGGTCGTATCCACAGGGAACTTGGTTTTACTCACCAGGTTGACTTGAGCACTTAATTCGGTCAGAAACTGATTTAGGTCGATGAATATGAACACTACGTAAATTATCTAACTCAATGCTAGCAACAAACTCAGGTTGCGATTCACCTCACTATTATGTTTTTTGATCGAACACTAAGTCTTGTGAATCTGCCCGCACAAACAGCTGAAGTGGAATGGCTACAAGTTAAAGCATGTCTACGCTTTTCTCGAAGACCAATAGACTAGTTGAGCAATCCTAGTTTTCTATTTCATGAAACTAGAATCAACAGAACCACATAATCGGGTAACTTAAAATGGCAAATTGAAAACCTGACTATTTTCATGTGAAGTAATTCCATCGCTCACAAAGTGGCTCTAAGTTAAGGATTCAACTTTCGTTGATGTCCTAAACCCTAGTTAAGAGAATGACTATAGCCCTCTCAAGCAGTTCATCGAATATATGGCGCGCTAAGTAAGAATTCAATCATAAACAAAAGCATTCAATTACAAAAACCTAGGACTTAGATCCAAATTACATAATAGGGGCTAATCCCAACCCAAGATAGGGGATTTATCCACTGATCATTTCAATAATCTCAATAACAAACAGGAAACTCAAAAACATGATTAAAGATGCAAACTTGGGTCAAGATCACAAAGTGAGAGAAAGGTAAACGTACTTTGATTGATTGCAAACGTCTATCGATCAAAAAACAATGTTCTCAACGTTTACTGCAATCTAGATTGATGGTAAAGTATGGAGAAAAAGCCCAAGAAAAATCTCATAACCCAGTTTTCCTAAAAACAAAAACTAAGATCTGTAACTGCCCCTCGATAAACTGGTTAAGTCGTGAAAAAAATTGGGGACGCATGGTCGTGCCTAAACGCACCGGCGCCTATACGTCCCAGAGATTGTGCACGGTTGTGCGCCCGACTGTGCACAGCTTCTGGCTTCATGGCACGATCGTGCGCACACAACAATCATCCGTGCGCCCGTAGCAGCAACCAATTTTGATTCTTCTGGTCCCCGGGGCTTCATTGAATCTTCATTCTTATTGGAATTAAAATACTAAAGCTCTCCTTTTTTACAAAATTGGTCAAACTCCCTCATTTTAAGGAAAGATGCCTGAAAATTGAGAAATAGCACTTGTAAGCACAAGATGAGCTAATAAAAGCATATTCACCCTCTTCTTGCCAAGATTATTCAAGAGATTGTGTGGGAAACAGGGCAAATTAGGACAGAAAATTAGTCAAAATCAAGGTTTATCAACTCCCAAAAACATGCTACGTTAAAATTATTAGCGCAAGTGCACGGTGCCAGTTGTAAGTAGCAGCGGCAAGTGCGGGTCGTATCCACAGGGAACTAACCATTTTCCTGTTAACTAATTCCATCGCTTACAAAGTGGCTCTAAGTTAAGGATTCAACTTTCGTTGATCTCCTAAACCCATGTTAAGAGCATGAATACAATCTCTCAGGCAATTCATCGAATATATGGCACGCTAAGTGAAAATTCAATCATAAACAAAGGCATTCATTCACAAAACCTAGGACATAGATCCAAATTACATAATAGGGGCTAATCCCAAACCAAAATAGGGGATTTTACCACTAATCATTTCAATAATCTCAATAACAAACAGGAAACACAAAAACATGATTAAAGATCAAACTTGCGTCAAGATCACGAAGTGAGAGAAAGGGAAATGTACTTTGATTGATTACGAATGTCTATCGATCCATGAACAAAGTTCTCAACCTTTAATTCAATCTAGATTGATGCCAAAGTATGGAGAAAATGCCTTAGAAAAATCTCATAACCCAGTTTTTCTAAAAACAAAAACTAAGATCTGTAACCGCTCCTCGCAAAACTTGTTAAGTTGCATGAAAAATTGGGGACGCACGGTCATGCCCAAAAGCACGGGCACCAGTGCGTCCCAGGGATCGTGCACGGTTGTGCACAGGTTGTGGCTTCAAGGCATGGTCGTGCGCACCCTGCAATCGACCGTGTGCCTGCAGCAACTACTAGTTCTAATTCTTTTGGTCCCCGAGGCTTCATTAAGCCTTCATTCTTGTTAGAAATCCAATATCAAAGCTCCCCTTTTTTGTAAAATTGATAAAACTCTCTCATTTTTGGGCAAGGATCCTGAAAATCAGTCCAAATCAAGGTTTATCAACTCCGCAAAAAGTTGTTACGTTAAATTTATTAGCGCAAGTGCACAGTGCGAGTTGTAACTAGCAACGGCAAGTACGGGTCGTATCCACAGGGAACTTCGTTTTACTTACCAGGTTGACTGCAAGACTCAATTCAGGTAGAAACTGATTCAGGTCAATGAATATAAATACTACGGAAATGCTCTAAGTCAACGCTAGAAAAAATCTCAGGTTAGCATTCACCGCATTATTGTGGTCTTTGGATCGAACACTAACTCTTGCGAATTCGCGCGCACAAATAGCTAAAGTGGAATGGCTACAAGTTAAAGCATGTCTATGCCTTCTCTCGATGATCAATAGACTGGTTAAGCAGTCCTAGTTTTCTATTTTCTTGAAACTAGAATCAACAGAACCACAGAATCGGGTAACTTACAATTCCAAATTGAAAACCTGACTATTTTCATGTGAAGTAATTTCATCGCTCAAAAAGTGGCCCTAAGTTAAGGATTGAACTGTCATTGATCTCCTAAACCCTAGTTAAGAGCATGAATACAACCCTCTCAAGCAATTCATCGAATATATGGCGCGCTAATTGAGAATTCAATCATAAACACAGGCATTCATTTACAAAAACCTAGGACTTAGATCCAAATTACATAATAGGGGCTAATCCCAACCCAAGATAGGGGATTTATCCACTGATCATTTCAATAATCTCAATAACATACAGGAAACTCAAAAACATGATTAAAGATGCAAACTTGCGTCAAGATCACAAAGTGAGAGAACGGGAAATGTACTTTGATTGATAGCGAACGTCTATCGATCCAAGAACAAAGTTCTCAACCTTTAATTCAATCTAGATTGATGCCAAAGTATGGAGAAAAAGCCTTAGAAAAATCACCCAACCCAGTTTTTCTAAAAACAAAAACTAAGATCTGTAACCGCCCCTCGCAAAACTTGTTAGGTTGCATGAAAAATTGGGGACGCACGGTCGTGCCCAAATGCACGGCCACCCGTGCGTCCCACGGATCGTGCACGGTTGTGCATAGCTTGTTGCTTCCAGGCATGGTCGTGCGCACCCTGCAATCGACCGTGCGCCTGCAGCAACTACTAGTTCTAATTCTTTTGCTCCCTGAGGCTTCATTAAGCCTTCATTCTTGTTGGAAATCCAATATCAAAGATCCCCTTTTTTGTAAAATTGATAAAACTCTCTCATTTTTGGGCAAGGTTCCTGAAAATTGAGAAATACCACTTCTAAGCACAAAATGAGCTAATGAAAGCATATTCACCCTCTTCTTGCCAAGATTAGTTAAAAGATTGTCGAGGAAAAAGGGCAAATTAGGACTAAAAATCAGTCCAAATCAAGGTTTATCAACTCCCCAAAAAGTTGTTACGTTAAATTTATTAGCGCAAGTGCACAGTGCGAGTTGTAACTAGCAACGGCAAGTACGGATCGTATCCATAGGGAACTTCGTTTTACTCACCAGGTTGACTGCAACACTCAATTCCGGCAGAAACTGATTCAGGTCAATGAATATCAATGCTACGGAAATTATCTAACTCAATGCTAGAAAAAATCTCAGGTTAGGATTCACCGCACTGTTATGGTCTTTGGATCGAACACTAACTCCTGCGAATTCGCGCGCACAAATAGCTAAGGTGGAATGGCTACAAGTTAAAGCATGTCTACGCCTTCTCCCGAAGATCAATAGGCTGGTTGAGCAATCCTAGTTTTCTATTTTCATGAAACTAGAATCAACATAACCACAGAATTGGGTAAACTACAATTCCCAATCCAAAACCTAACAATTTTCCTGTTAACTAATTCCATCGCCGACAAAGTGGCTCTAGGTTAAGGATTCAACTTTCGTTGATTTCCTAAACCCAAGTTAAGAGCATGAATAATACCTCTCAGGCAATTCATCGAATATATGGCGCGCTAAGTAAGAATTCAATCATAAACACAGGCATTCATTTATAAAAACCTAGGACTTAGATCCAAATTACATAATAGGGGCTAATCCCAACCCAAGATAGGGGATTTATGCACTGATCATTTCAATAATCCCAATAACAAACAGGAAACTCAAAAACACGATTAAAGATGCAAACTTGCGTCAAGACCGCAAAGTGAGAGAAAGGGAAACGTACTTTGATTGATCGCAAACGTCTATCGATCCAAGAACAATGTTCGCATCCTTTAATTCAATCTAGATTGATGCTAAAGTATGGAAAAAAAGCCTTACAAAAATCGCCTAGCCCTGTTTTTCTAAAAACTAAAACTAAGATCTGTAACCGCCCCTCGCAAAACCGGTTACGTTGCATTAAAAATTGGGGATGCATGGTCGTGCCTAAATGCACGGGCACCCGAGCGTCCCAGGGATCGTGCACGGTTGTGCACACCTTGTGGCTTGAAGGCATGGTCGTGCGCACCCTCCAATCGACCGTGCGCCTGCAACAACTACTAGTTCTAATTCTTTTATTCCCCGAGGCTTCGTTAAGCCTTCATTCTTGTTGGAAATCCAATAT
>JACYFF010031954.1:64288583-64300971 GCA_017589665.1 Selenicereus undatus | reverse complement strand
CCACAACAACTGAGCACAACATGAGGCTGCCGCCACATATTCTGCTTCAGCTGTGGACATGGCAACTGAATGTTGCTTCTTGGTAGCCCAAGATACCAAACAAGGTCCAAGAAAGTGAGCCATACCTGAGGTACTCTTTCTATCAACTAGGAAACCTGCATAATCAGCGTCAGCATATCCAACAAGATCAAGATTGCAACCTTTAGGGTACCATAGAGATAAATCAGGTGTATGCTTTAAATATCTTAGTATCCGTTTAACAGCCATAAGGTGAGTCTCTTTAGGATTAGACTGAAAACGGGCACATAAACCAACACTAAAAACAATATCCGGTCTACTAGCAGTTAGGTATAGGAGTGACCCAATCATGCCCCTATAGAGTTTTTCCTCAACTGAGGGACTCCCATCATCCATAACCAATTTGGTTGAAGGAGAAATGGGCGTGTCTATGGGTTTGGCTGACTCCATCCCAAAACGCTTAAGTACCTCCTTGATATACTTTTGTTGATGGATCATGGTGCCGTTTGGAGTTTGCTTGATTTGTAAGCCTAAGAAAAAGTTAAGCTCACCCATCATGCTCATCTCAAACTCACTCCTCATCATATTTGAAAATTCATGGCATAAATCATGATGAGTTGCACCAAATATAATGTCATCTACATATATTTGGACGATTAATAAATGTTCCCCCTTAGATTTTAGAAACAAGGTATTATCTACCTTGCCTCTTCTAAAATCATTTTCAAGGTAAAAGTTTGACAATCGTTCATACCAAGCTCTTGGAGCTTGTTTTAAACCATAAAGCGCTTTGTCAAGTTTAAAAACATGATTTGGAAAATCACCATTTTCAAAACCAGGGGGTTGTTTGACATACACCTCTTCTTTAAGGTATCCATTTAGGAATGCAGTTTTCACATCCATTTGATATAGCTTGATCTCCATATGAGCTGCAAAGGCTATTAAGATTCAGATAGCCTCAATTCTTGCAACTGGTGCAAAGGTTTCTTCATAGTCGATTCCTTCTTCTTGATTGTATCCTTGAACCACCAGCCTTGCCTTGTTCCTAGTGACTGTTCCTGACTCATCTAGTTTGTTTCGGAACACCCACTTGGTTCCAATGATTGTTCTTTCTGCAGGTTTAGGAACAAGGTGCCATATTTTGTTTCTTTCAAATTGGTGAAGCTCTTCTTGCGTAGCCGTGATCCAATCTGAATCTGCAAGGGCCTCATTCACACTTTTTGGCTCAATGTTAGAAAGAAACGCATAGAAAGCACAAAAATTCTTAAGTTTAGATCTAGTTTGCACTCCAGTATTAATATCTGATAAGATTTGATCAAGAGGGTGCGAACTATGGTGCTTCCATGATCTTGGATTAATTGGATTCACAGACCCATGTTCTGGTCGTATAGGATCAGGTTCAAGAACACCTCCTGATCCTGTTTCAGCGCCTGTTTGCAAGCTGGTTCCTGAGGGATATGGTTCCGAATAGGGTTCAATGGTGTTTCCCCCGGTTTGGTACCCACTTTGCATGCTGTTTTGAGGAACACCTTCTGTACTTGTTTTCTCCAAGGTGTTCTCACCTGGTTTCTCATGGATCAACAATTCTTTTTGGACAAGACCTAATTCAAACTCTTCTTCCTGTGCATCATTCTTATTCACAGTATTAGTTTCATCAAAAAGCACATGCACACTTTCCTCAACACACAAGGTTCTTTTGTTAAAGACTTTGTATGCCTTGCTGTGAGAACAATAACCAATAAATATTGCCTCATCACTCCTAGGATCGAACTTTCCCAAGGCATCCTTTCCATTATTATGCACAAAACAATTACAACCAAAAGTTCTCAAGTGCATAATATTAGGTTTTCTGCCTTTGAAGAGTTCATAAGGAGTTTTGTTCAACATGGGTCTGATCATACATCTATTCATAATATAGCACGATGTGTTCAAAGATTCTGCCCAAAAGTTCCTAGGAAGACCACTGGCAACAAGCATTGTTCTAGTCATATCTTCTAGGGTACGATTTTTACGCTCAACCACCCCATTCTGTTGGGGTGTTCTTGGAGCCGAGAAGTTGTGATCAACACTATGCATATTACAAAAATTTGTAAAATTTACATTTTCAAATTCAGTACCATGATCAGACCTCAAGCTAACCAATGAGTGTCCTACTCTCTTTTCAACCCTTTTTAGAAAAGCAATAAAGTTTTCAAACGTTTCATCCTTGGAAGCCAAGAACAGGGTCCAAGTAAATCGAGAGTAGTCATCCACTATGACAAGCACATACCTCTTCCCACCTCTACTTACTATCCTCATGGGACCACATAGATCAATGTGTAATAATTCAAGAGGTCGGGTAGTGCTTACATACTTTTTAGATTTTAAGGAAGATCTGACTTGTTTTCCTTTTGCACAAGCTTCACATACCTTGTCATCATTATACTTGATGGAAGGTAGTCCAACAACCAAGTCCTTGGAAACAAGTTTGTTTAGCAAGGACAGGGTTGCATGACCTAGTCTCTTGTGCCATAGCATTATATCATCATTTAATGCATTTAAACAAGTCAGATTATTTTGGGGAAGAGTGGAAATACTAACTTTATAAACATTTTGACATCACTTCCCCTTCAATACAACATCTCCTGTGTCGTCATTCACAACCAAGCAACGTGTTTTTGAAAACAGTACTAGGTTGTTCTTGTCACACAGTTGGGACACACTTAGCAAATTGTGCTTTAACCCATCAACTAAGTGCACATTATCAATTGAGTGGGGGAGAGTTTTACCAATATTACCTATACCGACAATTGTCCCAGACTTGCCATTTCCAAATGCTACACTCCCACCATTTAGAGCTGTAGGTGAGAGAAAATTTGATCTTTCACCAGTCATGTGCCGTGAACACCCACTATCGACATACCACAACTGCTTGTTTTCAAGGGTGTTTGTGGGGTTGTTCATAAGGTTGTTTTCTCTCACTTCAGCCTGCAAAACAAATCACGGGTTAGTTTTGGGAACCCAGATCCACTTGGGTCCCATTCTTTTAGACAAATAAATCTCATCTTTTCTAATCCAGATTTGTTTCACATGCTTTTCATTCTTTTCATTGGCATGTTTTCTTAAAGGGCAGGTGTATCTATAATGACCCGTTTTCCCACAATGAAAGCAAACAATATTTTCAGGTAATCCAACATACTTCCTATGTATGGGATAAACGGTCCGTTTAGGCTTATAACCAAGTCCCTTTTTATTTCGACTGTGGTGAGTGTTTAACCAATCAAGGGCTTGTGAGGACTTGTTCCAAAGCTTTGTCGTGGCAAGTTCGGTTTCCAATTTTTCTATATTAACATGCAAGCTCTTGTTCTCTTTGAGCAAGTCTTCAACCATTCCTTCCACCTCAAAGAGTTTTTCTTCCACTCGAGTATAATCTCCTTCTTTTATAAAGAGATTTTCTTTGAGCATGTTAATATTTTCATGTAAACCAAGTTTTTCATTTTTAAGAATTTCATTTTCAAGCTCTAGGTCACGAACTTCTCTTTTTAGATCAGCACAGGTGTCCATCACATTATATAGAAGTTCTTCTAAAGTAGCTTTGTTAAGACCATGTACCTTGTTCTTGAGATCTGTGAAGCTGATTGTTGATTCATCATCTGAATCTGAATCACTTTGTGCCATCAGTGCTACGACCTCTTCTTCAGCTTCAGATTCTCCTTCATCTTCAGAGGAATCTCCCCAAGCAGCCAGCATAGTTTTCGAGAATCGCTTGCCCAGATTGTTTACAGGGTGTTTTCGACCCTGTTTTCGAGGTTGTTCGGGCATCTGATCTTCTCGAAGCAGAGGACAATTTTTGACTAAGTGATCTGGTTTGCCGCACTTGAAACACCCTATAGGTTGATCTTTAGGGGTGTTCTGGACTTACTGAATTCTTTTCTTTTGTTGTTCTCCTTGACCTTTTTGAAGAATTTCTTGAATTTTCTGGACATTAGGGCCATATCTTCATCTTCAAGGTCAGAGTCAGTGTCCTCATGTGCTTTCAAGGCAAGCCCACGATCCTTCTTTTGGTCCTCTTTCTGTTGTGAGTTTTTCCGGAGTTCATAGGTTTGGAGATTACCAATCAACTCATCAAGGGTGATTTTGTTCATGTCTTTAGCCTCTTAGATGGCTGTTACTTTGGCCTCCCACATACGAGGTAAAATTCTGAGGATTTTCCTCACCAACTCTTCAGTGGTGAAAGACTTTCCCAGAGATTTTAATTCGTTTGTGATGTGGGTAAACCGTGTATACATATCCATTATAGTCCCACGATCACCCATATCAAACAACTCATATTGTCGCATAAGTACCTCAATTCTAGATTGTTTAACTTGACTCGTACCTTCATGAGCAACTTGCAAGGCGTTCCAGATAGCTTGGGCTGATTCACACTCAAAGATGCGAGTGTATTCATCGGGTCCTAGGCCAAAATAGAGTAGCTTCTTGGCCTTTGCATTTTTCTCCATTTTCTTGTAATCTTCAGAGTCAAAATCTTCCGGTTCCTTGGAAACTTTCTTGCCATCTTCAAGTATTTTGTAGGGAACAAGGGGCCCGTTCTTGATGAGCATCCGTAACTCATAGTCTTCTGCCTGAATGTAGTTCTCCATCCTGTTCTTCCACCAACTATAATGTTGGCCGTTGAAATAGGGTGGACGAGTGATGGATTGTCCTTCAAGAATGCCTTGTGGTGTACTCATTTTCAGAATCTCTCAAGGTGTTAGCCTTGTTGTGAGAGAACCTGCTTTGATACCACTTGTTAGATTTATGAGTCTACTTCCACAAGAGGGGGGTGAATTGTGATGTCTGATTTTCGCGTTATAAGTAATAAACACCCTGACTGAGGTTGTTCTCAGATGACGAACACCCTGTTGACTTGTTTGCAGGGGGTGTGTTCAGATATTGCAAATACGAAAATCACCAAGATAAATGCGGAATTAAAGCACACACAATTTTTACGTGGAAAACACCTCTAGCCCAACTGAGGTGTGAAAAACCACGACCTACCTCGTGTAGGCTTTTAACCACTTCACTATAACCGGGCTTAACTCGTTACAAATAAAACACACCTTGTTACAACTTGCAACCACGTAATCTCCTTCTCAAGGCAGATTACACCACGTCCAAAGTCCACACGACTAGGACACACTCACTCACTTTTGACTGATCTGAGATCAAGGTCAAAAACACCTTACTGGGGTGCTTCTCACTAAGCAGATGTAAGGTACAAATGAAGATCCTATTATGCCAATATATTGAAAACTTGCTTTAAACACAACCTGAACTGGTTTTTCTTTTCTCAAGTGAAGCTCAAAAATTCTTTTCACTAGAAAAACCTCTTTTGAAATTTTGCCTTTTGGGAATGTTGTGTTTCAAGATTTCCTTTTTGCTTTCTTCTCTCTATCGCTTAGTATGTGTCTCCTTTTCAGTGAAAACGGAGATGTTTTTAACCATAAATTCCAACGGTCAAAAACCAAGGAGAGGAAAGGAAATCACCTAAGTTTGGAAGGTGATTTTTCAAGAGAAAAAACTCCCAACGGCTAGTGATAAAACATTTCCCAAAATCTAAGGGATTTGTTATCTTAAGAGATAACCTTTATCTCCTTATAGCCGTGGGTAAGCTTTAAGTAAGGCAACCAGAAATCTTTAGCATTTTAAAAACTTTATCACATCCGAAGATATGGGCAGAGAAAAGCTTCCAATTTTAGCAAATCTCCCAAAATCTATTTTCCCAAATCTCCCATAATATATTCAAGAAATATATTTTCCAGAAGAATAACATTTGAAAATATTTTGGAGATTTTGGCCAACCGAAATAATAATTTCAAGGATAATCGGGTATGGCCACTTCAGGTCAGAAACACCCTAGGCACCCTGTTTGCAGGGTTGTTCGCAGTCTGGTGTTCTGAAGCACTTAGCGCAAATACTGATTCAAGAGATGTTTAAAAAGCTTTTTCAATATTGGCATATTAACAAGAGTCTAAATAAATAAATCCTATATACCCAAGACTTCTTGTTTGAATCTTGTCCAAGATCCGTAGAGTTGCTGTGAACATCAAGGCTACCTTGTTTGCTGGGGTTGTTCTTTGCATCGCTAGAGACGCTGCTGGGAACATCAAGGCTACCTTGTTTGTTGGAGTTGTTCTTTGCATTGCTAGAAGAGCTGCTGTGAACATGCCTTTGAACCAACTGTAAGATGGCGTTCTTGACTTAATGTAGAATCACCAATTTAAAACCTGTTTTAAGGACTTGTTCTCACATGTAGCAAACCAGTTAACACAGTAAAGATTACAAACACCAGTTAGGCCTGTTTGCATATCATGTTTGGAGCAACACTACTTGGACACATTTTTAAACTTGGATTTGTTATCATCAAAACTTGAATATAATAACTCAACAAATTCCCCCTTTTTGATGATGACAAACCAAGTGACCATATTGACAAAACAACCAGAAAATGACTGCTGATAGGGATTCACGTAAGTCAAGAGCAAGTCAAGAACAGGTTGCTCAGTTCAGATTCATACAGGTCAATGTCAATAGGTATCACCTCTTTTTCTTCCCCCTTTTGGCATCATTAAAAAGCAATAATAACAAATATATAGGAGAAGGAATAACAAGCAAGAGAAACTGCAAATAGGATTTTCATTAATCAGCCAAGCAGTACAATAAAAAAAACAGAAACAGCCTAGACAATCAGGGAGCAGGGGGTGGTTTCGTCTGCAGGGGAGGAATACTAGGGGCAAGGGTGGATAGAAGAGCAAGTAAGTCTGCATGACGCTTAGCAGAGAGGGCTTGTTCTTCAGCAAGAGCAGCCTTGACAGCGGAGAGCTCATCCTTGAGGCGAGCATTGTCCTCAACAACAGCCTCTACCTTGGTGGATGGTTGCTCAGAAACAGGTGGTCGAGGTGGTCGACGACCCTGTTTAGAACCGGACCCTTCCCCAAACTCAAAGCCACACCCTAGCAGAGTGTCAATCCCAATTGCATCTATTACTTGGGCCTCCACTCGCCGTGTGAGCATTATTCCAAAGTGCTCAAACACCTTTGTCAGCAGAAACCCATATCCGAGATCATGAGCCCGGGTCGTGTTCGCAATTCGCCCAATGTGGCGAATCATGATTGCCGGAAGATTGATGGGTTCCTCCCTGTCCAATAAGTCGACCAGGCACTGATCAAAAAGGTCGGCTGAGTTTCTCCCTTGACCCCTTGGAATCACGTTCTTAATGACGAACATGAAAAGGAGTTGGTGGGGAGGAATTAGATCACCCTTTTTGACAGAGCAGGGTGTTCTCAGACCCTGTTTGTGACTTAGGCGTTTGGACACCTCCAGGAGCCTGGCTTGTTCCATGGCTGTTTTGTCATCCCTCACATACACAGCAAAACCTTGTGAGGGCACTCCCAGAATTTTCCCAAGTGTGGGCGCATCGACCCTGATGCCTTGCCCATTTACAGAACTTGTCACCATCCCTTCGGTGACTCTGCAGTTGGCGTAGAATTCAGCCAACTCAGGCACAGAACTCCCCAACTGGGTGTTTGCAAACAACTCAAGGCAGCCTTGGGCTCGAAGCTTGGTCAAAAACACCCCCAGACCCTGTTCCTCAAAAAAACTGACAGACACTACCTTCCCCCTGACAACATTGCACTTAAGCAACTACGCATGTTTGTCAGACATAGGGGAGAGAGTGGACTGCTTTGGGCGTTTGGAGGCAGGAACAGAGGTAGTAGCTTTTGGTAGTGGGGTTGTTCTTGGTTTTCTTTTGAGGGGTGGTTTTGCAGGAGAAGACTTCACAGCAGGTTTAGTCGTTGTTTTTGGAGGGGCTTGATCTTCAGAGGACTCAGAAAACACCGGTGTCCCCTGTTTGAAGGTGGTGTCTTCAGAGTCAGAACTCGAGAACCCTTCAGTAGAAGAGGAGATCTCTTCGACAATAGGAACGGAGGGTTTAGAGGTTCTGAGGGTTGATTTGAGGACAATTCTCGCAGACTTGCGAGGAGGTTGAGACGGAGGTTCTGAGGGGCGAGACCTTGGTTGTGGTCGTGTTCTTGGCGTTCGAGTGCGCCTAGCCACCATCTTTACCCTTTTCCTCTTTTCTCCAGTTTAAGAGTTGAGAGGAACAGAGTCATCCCCAACAATGGTTTCTGGGTTCTCCAAGAATTGGTCTTGGAGACCCGAAGAGCCAGGACATGCTGCAGAAGGAATGGGACAAGGGATTGTTCCCACATACACCATTAATTCCCAACCAAAGGGGTAGGGAATATCATTCAACCCAAGCCCAACACTTTTGAGGTTTAGCTGAGTGAGATACCCGAAGGTTTTGTGGATAATTGGGCGAGGAGGAGACGAAATTGAGAGTATACTCATGTTGTTACTCTTAGAGATTGATGAAGAAACAGGTTTGGGAGCCATTATCGCAAGGAGGATTTACGGGTTTTGGGAGGTTTTTTGCTAGGGTTTGAAAGCAAGAACAGAGGAGAGAGAGAGAGCAAGATGAAGAGGACAGACGCACGCAAGGCAATTTTTAAACTCCTCACCTGTCACGAAGGGTTACCTAGGGAACACCTAGAATTTTAGCAGGTCAGCAATCAATAAAAGCAATGAAGACATACCTGTTCGAGCCGCCTGTTCTTGAGCATGCTTTTCTCATCCCAAGGTCTGTCATGATTACTCTTTCTCCATCTCCCAAGACAGCAGTACATAATCATGAGAGTACACAAACTACATATATTCGCTAAGCACAGACCACAAAAAAAAATTACAAACAAGAGAGAAGAACAGGTATTATAGGGTGTTTTTCGCCAGTTTGATCTACCTCTGAGAACAGGTGTTCTCAGGGTGTTTTCACCAACCCCAGTTCCAGTCTGTTTCTCTCAAACTGATCTCTAGCTAGTGCCTTAGTGAATATATCAGCAATCTATTTTTCCGTTGAACAAAAATTCATAGAAATTAAGCCTTTTTCCACATTATCTCTTAGGAAATGATGTCGAATGTCAATATGTTTTGTCCTTTTGTGTTGACAAGGGTTTTTGGCAATGTTAATAGCGCTAGTATTATCACAAAAAATAGGAATGCGTCCAGTGTCAACACAAAAATCCTTGAGTTGTTGTCGTATCCACAACAACTGAGCACAACATGAGGCTGCCGCCACATATTCTGCTTCAGCTGTGGACATGGCAACTGAATGTTGCTTCTTGGTAGCCCAAGATACCAAACAAGGTCCAAGAAAGTGAGCCATACCTGAGGTACTCTTTCTATCAACTAGGAAACCTGCATAATCAGCGTCAGCATATCCAACAAGATCAAGATTGCAACCTTTAGGGTACCATAGAGATAAATCAGGTGTATGCTTTAAATATCTTAGTATCCGTTTAACAGCCATAAGGTGAGTCTCTTTAGGATTAGACTGAAAACGGGCACATAAACCAACACTAAAAACAATATCCGGTCTACTAGCAGTTAGGTATAGGAGTGACCCAATCATGCCCCTATAGAGTTTTTCCTCAACTGAGGGACTCCCATCATCCATAACCAATTTGGTTGAAGGAGAAATGGGCGTGTCTATGGGTTTGGCTGACTCCATCCCAAAACGCTTAAGTACCTCCTTGATATACTTTTGTTGATGGATCATGGTGCCGTTTGGAGTTTGCTTGATTTGTAAGCCTAAGAAAAAGTTAAGCTCACCCATCATGCTCATCTCAAACTCACTCCTCATCATATTTGAAAATTCATGGCATAAATCATGATGAGTTGCACCAAATATAATGTCATCTACATATATTTGGACGATTAATAAATGTTCCCCCTTAGATTTTAGAAACAAGGTATTATCTACCTTGCCTCTTCTAAAATCATTTTCAAGGTAAAAGTTTGACAATCGTTCATACCAAGCTCTTGGAGCTTGTTTTAAACCATAAAGCGCTTTGTCAAGTTTAAAAACATGATTTGGAAAATCACCATTTTCAAAACCAGGGGGTTGTTTGACATACACCTCTTCTTTAAGGTATCCATTTAGGAATGCAGTTTTCACATCCATTTGATATAGCTTGATCTCCATATGAGCTGCAAAGGCTATTAAGATTCAGATAGCCTCAATTCTTGCAACTGGTGCAAAGGTTTCTTCATAGTCGATTCCTTCTTCTTGATTGTATCCTTGAACCACCAGCCTTGCCTTGTTCCTAGTGACTGTTCCTGACTCATCTAGTTTGTTTCGGAACACCCACTTGGTTCCAATGATTGTTCTTTCTGCAGGTTTAGGAACAAGGTGCCATATTTTGTTTCTTTCAAATTGGTGAAGCTCTTCTTGCGTAGCCGTGATCCAATCTGAATCTGCAAGGGCCTCATTCACACTTTTTGGCTCAATGTTAGAAAGAAACGCATAGAAAGCACAAAAATTCTTAAGTTTAGATCTAGTTTGCACTCCAGTATTAATATCTGATAAGATTTGATCAAGAGGGTGCGAACTATGGTGCTTCCATGATCTTGGATTAATTGGATTCACAGACCCATGTTCTGGTCGTATAGGATCAGGTTCAAGAACACCTCCTGATCCTGTTTCAGCGCCTGTTTGCAAGCTGGTTCCTGAGGGATATGGTTCCGAATAGGGTTCAATGGTGTTTCCCCCGGTTTGGTACCCACTTTGCATGCTGTTTTGAGGAACACCTTCTGTACTTGTTTTCTCCAAGGTGTTCTCACCTGGTTTCTCATGGATCAACAATTCTTTTTGGACAAGACCTAATTCAAACTCTTCTTCCTGTGCATCATTCTTATTCACAGTATTAGTTTCATCAAAAAGCACATGCACACTTTCCTCAACACACAAGGTTCTTTTGTTAAAGACTTTGTATGCCTTGCTGTGAGAACAATAACCAATAAATATTGCCTCATCACTCCTAGGATCGAACTTTCCCAAGGCATCCTTTCCATTATTATGCACAAAACAATTACAACCAAAAGTTCTCAAGTGCATAATATTAGGTTTTCTGCCTTTGAAGAGTTCATAAGGAGTTTTGTTCAACATGGGTCTGATCATACATCTATTCATAATATAGCACGATGTGTTCAAAGATTCTGCCCAAAAGTTCCTAGGAAGACCACTGGCAACAAGCATTGTTCTAGTCATATCTTCTAGGGTACGATTTTTACGCTCAACCACCCCATTCTGTTGGGGTGTTCTTGGAGCCGAGAAGTTGTGATCAACACTATGCATATTACAAAAATTTGTAAAATTTACATTTTCAAATTCAGTACCATGATCAGACCTCAAGCTAACCAATGAGTGTCCTACTCTCTTTTCAACCCTTTTTAGAAAAGCAATAAAGTTTTCAAACGTTTCATCCTTGGAAGCCAAGAACAGGGTCCAAGTAAATCGAGAGTAGTCATCCACTATGACAAGCACATACCTCTTCCCACCTCTACTTACTATCCTCATGGGACCACATAGATCAATGTGTAATAATTCAAGAGGTCGGGTAGTGCTTACATACTTTTTAGATTTTAAGGAAGATCTGACTTGTTTTCCTTTTGCACAAGCTTCACATACCTTGTCATCATTATACTTGATGGAAGGTAGTCCAACAACCAAGTCCTTGGAAACAAGTTTGTTTAGCAAGGACAGGGTTGCATGACCTAGTCTCTTGTGCCATAGCATTATATCATCATTTAATGCATTTAAACAAGTCAGATTATTTTGGGGAAGAGTGGAAATACTAACTTTATAAACATTTTGACATCACTTCCCCTTCAATACAACATCTCCTGTGTCGTCATTCACAACCAAGCAACGTGTTTTTGAAAACAGTACTAGGTTGTTCTTGTCACACAGTTGGGACACACTTAGCAAATTGTGCTTTAACCCATCAACTAAGTGCACATTATCAATTGAGTGGGGGAGAGTTTTACCAATATTACCTATACCGACAATTGTCCCAGACTTGCCATTTCCAAATGCTACACTCCCACCATTTAGAGCTGTAGGTGAGAGAAAATTTGATCTTTCACCAGTCATGTGCCGTGAACACCCACTATCGACATACCACAACTGCTTGTTTTCAAGGGTGTTTGTGGGGTTGTTCATAAGGTTGTTTTCTCTCACTTCAGCCTGCAAAACAAATCACGGGTTAGTTTTGGGAACCCAGATCCACTTGGGTCCCATTCTTTTAGACAAATAAATCTCATCTTTTCTAATCCAGATTTGTTTCACATGCTTTTCATTCTTTTCATTGGCATGTTTTCTTAAAGGGCAGGTGTATCTATAATGACCCGTTTTCCCACAATGAAAGCAAACAATATTTTCAGGTAATCCAACATACTTCCTATGTATGGGATAAACGGTCCGTTTAGGCTTATAACCAAGTCCCTTTTT
>JACYFF010031954.1:64228707-64267270 GCA_017589665.1 Selenicereus undatus | reverse complement strand
ATGTCTACGCTTTCTCTCGAAGACCAATAGACTAGTTGAGCAATCCTAGTTTTCTATTTTCATGAGACTAGAATCAACAGAACTATAGAATCGGGTAACATACAATTCCAGATTTAAAACCTGACTATTTTCATGTGAAGTAATTCCATCGCCCACAAAGTGGCTCTAAGTTAAGGATTCAACTTTTGTTGATCTCCTAAACCGTAGTTAAGAGCATGAATACAACCCTATCAAGCAATTCATCGGATATATGGCGCGCTAAGTGAGAATTCAATCATAAACACAGACATTCATTTACAAAAACCTAGGACTTAGATCCAAATTACATAATAGGCGCTAACCCCAACCCAAGATAGGGGATTTATCCACTGATCATTTCAATAATCTCAATAACAAACAGGAAACTCAAAAACATGACTAAAGATGCAAACTTGCGTCAAGGTCAAAAAGCGAGAGAAAGGGAAATGCACTTTGATTGATTGCGAACGTCTATCGATCCAAGAAGAAAGTTCTCAACCTTTAATTCAATCTAGATTGATGCTAAAGCATGGAGAAAAAGCCTTAGAAAAATCGCCTAATCCAGTTCTTCTAAAACAAAAACTAAGATCTCTAACCGCCCCTCGCAAAAACTGGTTAAGTCGCGTGAAAAATTGGCGATGCACAGTCGTGCCTAAACGCACGGGCACCCGTGCGTCCCCGGGATCGTGCACGGTTGTGCGCAACTTGTGGCATCAAGGCATGGTCGTGCGCACCTGCAATCGACTGTGCTCCTGTAGTAGCTACTAGTTCTGATTCTTTTGGTCCCCGAGGCTTCGTTAAGCCTTCATTCTTGTTGGAAATCCAATATCAAATCTTCCTTTTCGGCAAAATTGATAAAACTTTCTCATTTTTGGGCAAGACACCTAAAAATTGAGAAATACCACTTGTAACTGCAAAATGTGCCAATGAAAGCATATTCACCGTCTTCTTGCCAAGATTAGTCAAAAGATTATTGAGGAAAAAGGGCAAATTAGGACCGAAAATTAGTCAAAATCAAGGTTTATCAACTCCACAAAAAGTTGTTACGTTAAATTTATTAGCGCAAGTGCACGGTGCGAGTTGCAACTGGTAATGGCAAGTACGGGACGTATCCGCAGGGAACCTGGTTCTACTCACCAGGTTGACTCCAGCACTCAATTCAGGCAGAAACTGATTCAGGTCGATGAATATCAACACTACGGAAATTATCTAACTCAATGCTAGCAAAAAACTCAAGTTGGGATTCACCGCACTATTATGGTCTTTGGATCGAACACTAAGTCTTGTGAATCCGCCCGCACAAACAGCTGAAGTGGAATGGCTACAAGTTAAAGCGTGTCTGCACTTTCTCTCGAAGACCAATAGACTAGTTGAGCAATCCTAGTTTTCTATTTTCATGAGACTAGAATCAACAGAACTATAGAATCGGGTAACATACAATTCCAAATTTAAAACCTGACTATTTTCATGTTAAGTAATTCCATCGCTCACAAAGTGGCTCTGAGTTAAGGATTCAACTTTCGTTGATCTCCTAAACCCAAGTTAAGAGCGTGAATGCAACCTCTCAGGCAATTCATCAAATATATGGCACGCTAAGTGAGAATTCAATCATAAACACAGGCATTCATTCACAAAACCTAGGACATAGATCCAAATTACATAATAGGGGCTAATCCCAAACCAAAATAGGGGATTTTACCACTAATCATTTCAATAATCCAAATCACAAACAGTAAACTAAAAAACATGATTAAAGATGCAAACTTGCGTCAAGATCACAAAGTGAGAGAAAGGGAAACGTACTTTGATTGATTGCAAACGTCTATCGATCCAAAAACAATGTTCTCAACCTTTACTGCAGTCTAAATTGATGCTAAAGTATGGAGAAAAAGGCAAAGAAAAGTCTCATAACCCAGTTTTCCTAAAAAGAAAAACTAAGATCTGTAACTGCCCCTCGCAAAACTGGTTAAGTCGCGAAAAAATTGGGGACGCACGGGCATCTATCCGTCCCAGAGATTGTGCACGGTTGAGGTGTACGGTTGTGCGCCCGACTGTGCACAGCTTCTGCCTTCATGGCACGATCGTGTGCACGTAACAATCATCCGTGCGCCCGTAGCAGCTACTAGTTCGGATTCTTTTGGTGCCCAGGGCTTCAGTAAACCTTCATTCTTATTGCAGTTAAAATACTAAAGCTCTCGTTTTTTACAAAATTGGTAAAACTCTCTCATTTTTGGGAAAGATGCCCGAAAATTGAGAAATACCACTTGTAAGCACAAGATGAGCTAATGAAAGCATATTTACCCTCTTCCTGCAAAGATTATTCAAGAGATTGTGGAGGAAACAGGGCAAATTAGGGCAGAAAATTAGTCAAAATCAAGGTTCATCAACTCCCCAAAAACTTGTTACGTTAAAATTATCAGTGCAAGTGCACAGTGCCAGTTGTAACTAGCAGCGACAAGTACGGGTCCTATCCACAGGGAACTTGGTTTTACTCACCAGGTTGACTGCAACACTCAATTTCGATAGAAACTTATTTAGGTTGATGAATATGAACACTACGTAACTTATCTAACTCAATGCTAGCAAAAAACTCAGGTTGGGATTCACCGCACTATTATGTTTTTTGGATCGAACACTAAGTCTTGTGAATCCGCCCGCACAAACAGCTGAAGTTGAATGGCTACAAGTTAAAGCATGTCTACGCTTTCTCTCGAAGACCAATAGACTAGTTGAGCAATCCTAGTTTTCTATTTTCATGAAACTAGAATCAACAGAACCACAGAATCGGATAACTTACAATTCCCAATTGAAAACCTAACTCTTTTCATGTTAAGTAATTCCCTATCTCACAAAGTGGCTCTGAGTTAAGGATTCAACTTTCGTTGATCTCCAAAACCCAAGTTAAGAGCGTGAATGCGACCTCTCAGGCAATTCATCGAATATATGGCACGCTAAGTGAGAATTCAATCTTAAACACGGGCATTCATTGACAAAACCTAGAACATCGATCCAAATTACATAATAGGGGCTAATCCCAAACCAAAATAGGGGATTTAGCGACTAATTATTTCAATAATCTCAATCACAAACAGGAAACTAAAAAACATTATTAAAGACGTAAACTTGGGTCAAGATCACAGAGTGAGAGAAAGGGAAACGTACTTTGATTGATTGCGAACGTCTATCGATCCAGAAACAATGTTCTCAACCTTTACTGCAATCTAAATTGATGCTAAAGTGTGGAGAAAAAGCCCAAGAAAAATCTCATAACCCAGTTTTCCTAAAAACAAAAACGAAGATCTGTAACTGCCCCTCGCAAAACTGGTTAAGTCGCGAAAAAAATTTGGGACGCACGGTCGTGCCTAAACGCACCGGCACCTATCCGTCCCAGAGATTGTTCACGGTTGAGGTGCACGGCTGCGCGCCCGACTGTGCACAGCCTCTGGCTTCATGGCACGGTCGTGCGCACCAAGAAATCATCCGTGCGCCCGTAGCAGCTACTAGTTCTGATTCTTTTGCTCCCCGGGGCTTCATTGAACCTTCATTCTTATTGGAATTAAAATAGTAAAGCTCCTCTTTTTTGCAAAATTGGTAAAACTCTCTCATTTTTTGGCAAGATGCCTGAAAATTGAGAAATACCACTTGTAAGCACAAGATCGGCTAATGAAAGCATATTCACCCCCTTCTTACCAAGATTAGTCAAGAGATTGTGGAGGAAACAGGGCCAAGTAGTACAGAAACCTAGTCAAAATCGAGGTTTATCAGCTCCCCAAAAACATGTTACGTTAAAATTATTGGCACAAGTGTACGGTGCCAGTTGTAACTAGCAGCGGCAAGTACGGGTCGTATTCACAGGGAACCTGGTTTTACTCACCAGGTTGACTGCAACACTCAATTCGAGCAGAAACTGATTCAGGTCGATGAATATGAACACTACGTAAATTATCTAACTCAATGCTAGCAAAAAACTCAGGTTGGGATTCACGACACTATTATGTTCTTTGGATCGAACACTAAGTCTTGTGAATTCGCCCGCACAAATAGCTGAAGTGGAATAGCTACAAGTTAAAGCATGTCTACGCTTTCTGTCGACGATCAATAGACTAGTTGAGCAATCCTAGTTTTCTATTTTAATGAAACTAGAATCAACACAACCACAGAATCGGGTGACTTACAATTCCCAATTGAAAACCTAACTATTTTCAAGTTAAGTAATTCCATCGCTCACAAAGCGGCTCTATGTTAGGGGTTCAACTTTCGTTGATCTCCTAAACCCTAGTTAAGAGCATGAATACAACCCTCTCAGACAATTCATCGAATATATGGCGCGCTAAGGAGAATTCAATCATAAACACAGGCATTCATTTACAAAAACCTAGGACTTAGATCCAAATTACATAATAGGGGCTAATCCCAACCCAAGATAGGGGATTTATCCACTGATCTTTTCAATAATCTAAATCACAAACACGAAACTTAAAAACATGATTAAAGATGCAAACTTGTGTCAAGATCACAAAGTGAGAGAAAGGGAAACGTACTTTGACTGATTACGAACGTCTATCTATCCAAGAACAAAGTTCTCAAGCTTTAATTCAATCTAGATTGATGCTAAAGCATGGACAAAAATCCTTAGAAAAAACGCCTAACCCAGTTCTTCTAAAAAAAAAAACCAAGATCTCTAACCGCCCCTCGCAAAACTGGTTAAGTCGTGTGAAAAATTGGGGACGCACTGTCGTCCCTAAACGCACGGGCACCTATTCGTCCCGGAGATTGTGCACGGTTGTGCGCCCGACAGTGCACAGATTCTGGCTTCATGGCACGGTCGTGCGCACCGTGCAATCGAGTGTCCGCCTGCAGTAGCTACTAGTTCTGATTCTTTTGGTCCCCGAGCCTTCATTAAACCTTCATTCTTATTGGAATTCCAATACTAAAGCTCCCCTTTTTGGCAAAGTTGGTAAAACTCTCTCATTTTTGGGCAAGATACCTGAAAATTGAGAAATACCACTTCTAAGCACAAAATGAGCTAATGAAAGCATATTCACCCTCTTCTTGCCAAGATTATTCAAGAGATTGTGGAGGAAAAAGGGCAAATTAGGATCGAAAATCAGTCAAAATCAAGGTTTATCAACTCCCCAAAAAGTTGATACGTTAGATTTATTAGCGCAAGTGCACGGTGCGAGTTGCAACCAGCAACGGCAAGTACAGGTCGTATCCACAGGGAACTTAATTCTACTCACCAGGTTGACTCCAGCACTCAATTCAGGCAGAAACTGATTCAGGTCGGTGAATATCAATACTACGGAAATTATCTAACTCAATGCGAGAAAAAATCTCAAGTTGGGATTCACCGCACTATTATGGTCTTTGGATCGAACAGTATGAATTGCAAATTCGCGCACACAAATAGCTAAGGTGGAATGGCTACAAGTTAAAGCATTTCTACGCCTTCTGTCGAAGATCAATAGACTGGTTGAGCAATCCTAGTTTTCTATTTTCATGCAACTAGAATCAACATAACCACATAATCGGGTAAACTACAATTCCCAATTCAAAACCTAACTATTTTCATGTTAAGTAATTCCATATCTCACAAAGTGGCTCTGAGTTAAGGATTCAACTTTCGTTGATCTCCTAAACCCAACTTAAGATCGTGAATGCAACCTCTCAGGCAATTCATCGAATATATGGCACGCTAAGTGAGAATTCAATCATAAACACGGGCATTCATTCACAAAACATAGAACATAGATCCAAATTACATAATAGGGGCTAATCCCAAACCAAAATAGGGGATTTAGCGACTAATTATTTCAATAATCTCAATCACAAACAGGAAACTAAAAAACATTATTAAAGATGCAAACTAGGGTCAAGATCACAGAGTGAGAGAAAGGGAAACGTACTTTCATTGATTGCGAACGTCTATCGATCCACAAACAATGTTCTCAACCTTTACTGCAGTCTAGCTTGATGCTAAAGTGTGGAGAAAAAGCCCAAGAAAAATCTCATAACCCAGTTTTCGTAAAAACAAAAATGAATATCTGTAACTGCCCCTCGCAAAATAGGTTAAGTCGCGAAAAACATTTGGGACGCACGGTCGTACCTAAACGCACCGGCACCTATCCGTCCCAGAGATTGTGCGCGGTTGTGGTGCACGGTTGTGCGCCCAACTGTGCACAGCCTCCGGCTTCACGGCACGGTCGTGCGCACCAAGCAATCATCCGTGCGCCCGTAGCAGCTACTAGTTCTGATTCTTTTGCTCCCCGGGGCTTCATTGAACCTTCATTCTTATTGGAATTAAAATAGTAAAGCTCCTCTTTTTTGCAAAATTGGTAAAACTCTCTCATTTTTTGGCAAGATGCCTGAAAATTGAGAAATACCACTAGTAAGCACAAGATCAGCTAATGAAAGCATATTCACCCCCTTCTTACCAAGATTAGTCAAGAGATTGTGGAGGAAACAGGGCCAATTAGTACAGAAACCTAGTCAAAATCGAGGTTTATCAGCTCCCCAAAAAACATGTTACGTTAAAATTATTGGCACAAGTGTACGGTGCCAGTTGTAACTAGCAGCGGCAAGTACGGTTCGTATTCACAGGGAACCTGGTTTTACTCACCAGGTTGACTGCAGCACTCAATTCGAGCAGAAACTGAATCAGGTCGATGAATATGAACACTACGTAAATTATCTAACTCAATGCTAGCAAAAAACTCAGGTTGGGATTCACGGCACTATTATGTTCTTCGAATCGAACACTAAGTCTTGTGAATTCGCCCGCACAAATAGCTGAAGTGGAATAGCTACAAGTTAAAGCACGTCTACGCTTTCTATCGACGATCAATAGACTAGTTGAGCAATCCTAGTTTTCTATTTTAATGAAACTAGAATCAACAGAACCACAGAATCGGGTGACTTACAATTCGCAATTGAAAACCTAACTATTTTCAAGTTAAGTAATTCCATCGCTCACAAAGTGGCTCTATGTTAGGGGTTCAACTTTCGTTGATCTCCTAAACCCTTGTTAAGAGCATGAATACAACCCTCTCAGGCAATTCATCGAATATATGGTGCGCTAAGGAGAATTCAATCATAAACACAGGAATTCATTTACAAAAACCTAGGACTTAGATCCAAATTACATAGTAGGGGCTAATCCCAACCCAAGATAGGGGATTTATCCACTGATCTTTTCAATAATCTATATCACAAACCCGAAACTTAAAAACATGATTAAAGATGCAAACTTGCGTCATGATCACAAAGTGAGAGAAAGGGAAACGTACTTTGACTGATTGCGAACGTCTATCTATCCAAGAACAAAGTTCTCAAGCTTTAATTCAATCTAGATTGATGGTAAAGCATGGATAAAAAGCCTTAGAAAAATCGCCTAACCCAGTTCTTCTAAAAAAACACTATGATCTCTAACTACCCCTCACAAAACTGGTTAAGTCGCGTGAAAAATTGGGGACGCACGGGCACCTATCCGTCCCAGAGATTGTGCACGGTTGTGCGCCCGACTGTGCACAGCTTCTGGCTTAATCGCACGGTCGTGTGCACCGTGCAATCGACCGTGGGCCTGCAGTAGCTACTAGTTCTGATTCTTTTGGTCCCCGAGCCTTCATTAAACCTTCATTCTTTTTGGAATTGCAATACTAAAGCTCCCCTTTTTGGCAAAGTTGGTAAAACTCTCTCATTTTTGGGCAAGATACCTGAAAATTGAGAAATACCACTTCTAAGCACAAAATGAGCTAATGAAAGCATATTCACCCTCTTCTTGCCAAGATTATTCAAGAGATTGTGTAGGAAAAAGGGCGAATTAGGACCAAAAATCAGTCAAAATCAAGGTTTATCAACTCCCCAAAAAGTTGACACGTTAGATTTATTAGCGCAAGTGCACGGTGCCAGTTGCAACCAGCAACGACGAGTACGGGTGGTATCCACAGGGAACTTGGTTGTACTCACCAGGTTGACTCCAGTACTCAATTCAGGCAGAAACTGATTCAGGTCGATGAATATCAATACAATGGAAATTATCTAACTCAATGCTAGAAAAAATCTCAAGTTGGGATTCACCACACTATTATGGTCTTTGGATCGAACACTAAGAATTGCGAATTCGCGCACACAAATAGCTGAAGTGGAATGGCTATAAGTTAAAGCATGTCTACGCCTTCTCTCGAAGATCAATAGACTAGTTGAGAAATCCTATTTTTCTATTTTCATGAAACTAGAATCAACATAACCACATAATCGGGTAAACTACAATTCCCAATTCAAAACCTAACTATTTTCATGTTACGTAACTCCATCGCTCACCAAGTGGCCCCGAGTTAAGGATTCAACTTTCGTTGATCTCCTAAACCCAAGTTAAGAGCATGAATGCAACCTCTCAGGCAATTCAACGAATACATGGCACGCTAAGTGAGAATTCAATCATAAACACAGGCATTCATTCACAAAACCAAGGACATAGATCCAAATTACATAATAGGGGCTAATCCCAAACCAAAATAGGGGATTTAGCGACTAATTATTTCAATAATCTCAATCACAAACAGGAAACTCAAAAACATGAATAAAGATGCAAACTTGGGTCAAGATCACAAAGTGAGAGAAAGGGAAACGTACTTTGATTGATTGCGAATGTCTATCGATCCAAAAACAATGTTCTCAACCTTTACAGCAATCTAGATTGATGCTAAAGTATGGAGAAAAAGCCCAAGAAAAATCTCATAACCAAGTTTTCCTAAAAACAAAAACTAAGATCTGTAACTGCCCCTCGCAAAACTGGTTATGTCGTGAAAAAGATTGGGGACGCACAGGCACCTATCCGTCCCAGAGATTGTGCATGGTTGAGGTGCACGGTTGTGCGCCCGACTGTGCACAGCTTCTGGCTTCAAGGCACGGTCGTGCGCATCCAGCAATCATCCGTGCGCCCGTAGCAGCAACTAGTTATGATTCTTTTGGTCCCCGGGGCTTCATTAAACCTTCATTCTTATTGGAATTAAGATACTAAAGCTCCCCTTTTTTACAAAATTGGTAAAACTCTCTCATTTTTGGGAAAGATGCCTGAAAATCGAGAAATACCACTTGTAAGCACAAGATGAGCTAATGAAAGCATATTCACCCTCTTCTTGCCAAGATTAGTCAAGAGATTGTGGAGGAAATAGGGCAAATTAGGGAAGAAAATTAGTCAAAATCGAGGTTTATCAACTTCCCAAAAACTTGTTACGTTAAAATTATTAGCACAAGTGCACGATGCGAGTTGTAACTAGCGTACTAGTCGTACCCGCAGAGAACTTGGTTTTACTCACCAGGTTGACTGCAACACTCAATTAAGGCAGAAACTGATTCAGGTCGACAAATATGAATACTACGGAAATTATCTAACTCAGTGCTAGCAAAAAACTCAGGTTGGGATTCCCTGTACTATTATGTTCTTTGGATCGAACACTAAGTCTTGTGAATTTGCCCGCACAAATAGTTGAAGTTGAATGGCTACAAGTTAAAGCATGTCTACGCCTTGTCCCGAATATCAATAGACTGGTTGAGCTATCCTAGTATTCGATTTTCATGAAACTAGAATCAATAGAACCACAAAATCGGGTAAACTACAATTCCAAATTGAAAACCTAACTATTTTCATGTTGAGTAATTCCATCGCTCACAAAGTGGCTCTATGTTAAGGATTCAACTTTCGTTGATCTCCTAAACCCTAGTTAAGAGCATGAATACAACCCTCTCAGGCAATTCGTCGAATATATGGCACGCTACGTGAGAATTCAATCACAAACACATGCATTAATTCAAAAAAACCTAAGATATACATCCAAATTATATAATAGGGGCTAATTCGAACCCAAGATAGGGGAATTAGGGACTAGTCATCTCAACAATCTCAATCACAAACAAGAAACTCAAAAGCATGATTAAAGATGCAAACTCAGGTCAAGATTACAAAGTGAAAGAAAGGGAAACGTACTTTGATTGATTGCGAATGTCTATCGATCTAAGAACAAGGTTCTCAACCTATGGTAAAGTGTGGAGAAAAAGCCCTAGAAAAATCGCCTAACCCAGTTTTTCTAAAAACAAAAATTATGATCTGCAACCACCCACAGAAAACTGGTTAAGTCGCGAGAAAAATTGGGGACGCACGGTCGTGCCTAAATGCACAGGCACCCGTGCGTCCTAGAGATTGCGCACGGCTGTGCGCCTCACTGCGCACAGCTTCTGACTTCAAGACATTGTCGTGTGCACCCTGCCATCGACCGTGCGCTTGCAGTAGCTATTAGTTTTGATTCTTTTGGTCCCCGGGGCTTCATTAAACCTTCATTCTTTTTGGAATTCTAATACTAAAGCTCTCCTTTTCAACAAAACTGGTAAAACTCTATCATTTTTGGGCAAGATAAATGCAAATTGAGAAACACCAGTTGTAAGCACAAAATGAGCTAATGAAAGCATATTCACCCTCTACTTGCCAACATTAGTCAGGACATTGTGCAGGAGAAAGTGCAAATTAGGACCGAAAACGAATCAAAATCGAGGTTTATCAACTCCCCAAAAACTTGTCACGTTAAAATATTAGCGCAAGTGCACGGTGGCAGTTGTAAGTAGCAATGGCAAGTACGGGTCGTATCCACAGGGAACTTGGTTTTACTCACCAGGTTGACTGCAGCGCTCAATTCGGGCAGAAACAGATTCCAGTTGATGAACACGAATACTACAGAAATTATCTAACTCAATGCCAGCAAAAAACTCAGGTTGGCATTCACCCCACTATTATGGTCTTTGGATCGAACACTAAGTCTTGTAAACTCGCCCGCACAAATAGCTTAAGTGGAATGGCTACAAGTTAAAGCATGTCTACGCCTTCTCTCGAAGATCGATAGACTGGTTAAGCAATCCCAGTTATCCATTTTCATGAAACTAGAATCAACAGAACCACATAATCGGGAAACATAAAATTTAAACCTAACTATTTTCATGCTGAGTAATTCCATCGCTCACAAAGTGGCTCTAAGTTAAGGATTCAACTTTCGTTGATCTCCTAAACCCTAGTTAAGAGCATGAATACAACCCTCTCAGGCAAGTCATCGAATATGTGGCCGCTAAGTGAGAGTTCAATCATAAACACAGGCATTCATTTACAAAAACCTAGGACATTGATCTAAATTGCACAATAGGGGCTACTCCAAACCCAAGATAGGGGTTTTAGCCACTATTCATTTCAATAATCTTACTCACAAAAAAGAAACATAAAAACATGACTAAAGATACAAACTTGGGTCAAGATCATAAAGTGAGAGAAAGGGAAACATACTTTGATTGATTCCGAACGTCTATCGATCCAAGAACAAAGTTCTCATCCGTTAATTCAATCTAGATTGACGCTAAAGTATCGAGGTTTATCAACTCAACAAAAACTTGTTGTGTTAAAATTATTAACGCAAGTGCACAGTGCCAGTTGTAACTAGCAACGGCAAGCATGGGTCGTATCCACAGAGAACTTGGCTTTACTCACTAGGTTGACTACGACGCTCAATTCAGGCAAAAACTGATTCAGGTCGATGAATATGAATATTTTGGAAATTATCTAACTCAATGCTAGCAAAAAACTCAGGATGGGATTCACCGCACTATTATGGTCTTTGGAACGAACACTAAGTCTTGTGAACTCGCGCGCTCATGTAGGTTAAGTGGAATGGCTATAAGTTAAAGCATGTCTACGCCTTCTCTCGAACATCAATAGACTGGTTGAGCAATCCTAGTTTTCTATTTCCATGAAACTAGAATGATTAGAACCACAGAATCGGGTAACCTACAATTCCCAATGGAAAACCTAACTATTTTCAAGTTAAGTACTTCCATCGCTCACAAAGTGGCTCTAAGTTCAGGATTCAACTTTCGTTGATCTCCTAAACCCTAGTTAAGAGCATGAATACAACCCTCTCAGGCAATTCATTGAATATATGGCGTGCTAACTGAGAATGGAATCATAAACACAGGCATTCACTTACAAAAACCAAGGACATAGATCCAAATTATATAATAGGGCTAATCCCAACCCAAGATAGGGGATTTAGCCACTAATCATTTCAATAATCTAGATCACAAACAAGAAACTCAAAAACATAATTAAAGATGCAAACTTAGGTCAAGATCACAAAGTGAGATAAAGGGAAACGTACTTTGATTGATTGCGAATGTCTATTGATCCATGAACAAAGTTCTCAACCTTTAATTCAATCTAGACTGATGCTAAAGTATGGAGAAAACGCCGTAGAAAAATTGCCTAACCCAGTTTTTCTAAAAACAAAAACTAAGATCTGTAACCGCCTGTGCAAAACTGGTTAAGTCGTGAGAAAAATGGGGTATGCACGGTCGTGCCTAAACGCACGGGCACCCGTGCATCCTAGAGATTGTGCACGGATGTGCGCCTTACTGTGCACAGCTTCTGGCTTCAAGGCACGGTCGTGCGCACCCTGCAATCGATCGTGCGCCTGCAGCAGCTACTAGTGTTGATTCTTTTGGTCCCCGGGGCATCATTAAACCTTCATTGTTGTTAGAATTCCAATACTAAAGCTCCCCTTTTCCGCAAAATTGGTAAAACTCTATCATTTCTGGGCAAGATACCTGTACGTTGAGAAACACCAGTTGTAAGCGCAAAATGAGCTAGCGAAAGCATATTCACCCTCTTCTTGCCAAGACTAGTTAAGAGATTGCGGAGGAAAAAGGGCAAATTAGCACCAAAAATCAGTCAAAATCGAGGTTTATCAACTTCCTAAAAACATGTAACGTTAAAATATTAGTGCAAGTGCACGGTGCCAGTTGTAACTAGCAACGGCAAGCACAGGTTATATCCGCAGGGAACTTGGTTTTAGTCACCAGGTTGACTACAACACTAAATTCAGGCAGAAACTGATTCAGGTCGATGAATATGAATACTACAGAAGTTATCTAACTCAATGCTAGGAAAAAACTCAGGTTGGTATTCACGGCACTATTATGGTCTTCGGATCTAACACTAAGTCTTGTAAACTGGCCCGCACAAATAGCTGAAGAGCAATGGCTACAAGTTAAAACATGTCTACGCCTTCTCTCGAAGATTAATAGACTGGTTGAGCAATCCTAGTTATCTATTTTCATGGAGCTAGAATCAACATAACCACATAATTGGGAAACCTAAAATTCCCAATTGAAAACCTAACTATTTTCATGCTGAGTAATTCCATCCCTCACAAAGTGGCTCTAACTTAAGGATTCAACTTTCGTTGATCTCCTAAACCCTGGTTAAGAGCATGAATACAACCCTCTCAGGCAAGTCATCGAATATATGGCGCGCTAAGGGACAATTCAACCATAAACACCGGCATTCATTTACAAAAACCCAGGACATAGATCAAAATTACATAATAGGGGCTAATCCCAACCCAAGATAGGGGTTTTAGCCACTAATCATTTCAATAAGCTCAATCACAAGTAAAAAACACAAAAACATGATTAAAGATGCAAACTTGGGTCAAGATCACAAAGTGAGAGAAACGGAAACATACTTTGATTGATTACGAACGTCTATCGATCCAAGAACAAAGTTCTCATCCTTTAATTCAATCTAGATTGATGCTAAAGTATGGAGAAAAAGCCCAAGAAAAATCTCCTAACCCAGTTTTCCTAAAAACAAAAACTAAGATCTGTAACTGCCCTATGCGTCCCAGAGATTGTGCACGGTTGAGGTGCACGGTTGTGCGCCCAACTGTGCACAACTTCTGGCTTCAAGGCACGGTCGTGTGCACCCTGCAATCGAACGAGCGCCTGCGGCACCTACTAGTTCTGATTCTTTTGGTCCCCTGGCTTCATTGAACCTTCATTCTTATTGGAATTCCAATAGGAAAGCTCCTCTTTTCCGCAAAATTGGTAAAACTCTCTCATTCTGGGGCAAGATACCTGAAAACTTAGAAATACCACTTGCAAGCACAAAATGCGCTAATGAAAGCACATTCACCCACTTCTTGCCAAGATTAGTCAAGAGATTGGGGAAGAAAAAAGGCAAATTAGGATCGAAAATCTGTCAAAATCGAGGTTTATCGACTCAACAAAAACTTGTTACGTTAAAATTATTAACGCAAGTGCACAGTGCCAGTTGTAACTAGCAACGGGAAACATGGGTCGTAACCACAGAGAACTTGGTTTTACTCACTAGGTTGACTGCAGCACTCAATTCAGGCAGAAACTGATTCAGGTCGATGAATATGAATATTTTTGAAATCATCTAACTCAATGCTAGCAAGAAACTCAGGTTGGGATTCACCGCACTATTATGGTCTTTGGATTGAACACTAAGTCTTGTGAACTCGCCCGCTCATGTAGCTGAAGTGGAATGGCTACAAGTTAAAGCATGTCTACGCCTTCTCTCGAAGATCAATACACTGGTTGAGCAATCCTAGTTTTCTATTTTGTTGAAACTAGAATGATTAGAACCACATAATCAGGTAACCTACAATTCCTAATTGAAAACATAACTATTTTCATGTTAAGTAATTCCATTGCTCACAAAGTGGCTCTAACTTAGGGATTCAACTTTTGTTGATCTCCTAAAGCCTAGTTAAGAGCATGATTTCAACCCTCTCAGGCAATTCATCGAATATATGGCGCGCTAAGTGAGAACAAAATCATAAACACAGGAATTCATTTACAAAAACCTAGGACATAGATCCAAATTACATAATCGGGGCTAATCCCAACCCAAGATAGGGGATTTAGCCACTAATCATTTCAATAATCCCAATCAAAAACAAGAAACTCAAAAACGTGGTTAAAGATGCAAACTTAGGTCAAGATCACAAAGTGAGAGAATAGGAAATGTACTTTCATTGATTACGAACGTCTATCGATCCAAGAACAAAGTTCTCAACCTTTAATTCAGTCTAGATTGATGCTAAAGTATGGAGGAAAAGCCGTAGAAAAATTTCCTAACCTAGTTATTCTAAAAACAAAAAGTAAGATCGGTAACCGCCCTCGCAAAACTAGTTAAGTCACGAGAAAAATTAGAGATCATGCACGGTTGAGGTGCACAGTTGTGCGCTCAACAATGCGCAGCTTCTGGTTTCAAGGGACAGTCGTGCACACCCTACAATCGACCGTGCTCCTACAGCAGTTGCTAGTTCTCATTCTTTTAGTCCCCAGGACTTCACTAAACCTTCATTCTTGTTGGAATTCCAATACCAAAGGTCCCCTCTTCGGCAAAATTGGTAAAACTCTCTCGTTTTTGGGCAACATACCTGAAAATTGAGAAATACCACTTTTAAGCACAAAATGACCTAATGAAAGCATATTCACCCTCTTCTTGCCTAGATTAGTCAAGAGATTGTGGAGGGAAAAGGGCAAATTAGGACCGAAAATCAGCCAAAATCGAGGTTTATTAACTCCCTAAAAACTTGTTACGTTAAAATTATTAGCGCAAGTGCACGGTGCCAATTGCAACCAGCAACGGCAAGTACGGGTCGCATCCATAGGCAACCTCGTTTTCCTCAACAGCTTGACTGCAGCACTCAAATCAGGCAGAAACTGATTCAGGTAGATGAATATGAATTCTGCCGAAATTATCTAACTTAATGGTAGCAAAAGCTCAGGTTCGGAATCCCCGCACTATTATGGTCTTTGGATCGAGCACTAAGTCTTGTGAATTCGCCCACACAAATAGCTAAAGTGGAATGGCTACAAGTTAAAGCAAGTCTACGCCTTCTCTCGAAGATCAATAGACTGGTTGAGCAATCCTAGTTATCCATTTTCATGATGCCAGAATCAACGGAACCACAGAATCAGGTAAGCTACAATTCCCAATTGAAAACCTAACTACTTTCATCCTGAGTAATTCCATCGCTCACAAAGTAGCTCTAAGTTAAGGATTCAACTTTCGTCGATCTCCTAAACCCTAGTTAAGAGCATGAATACAGCCCTCTCAGGCAATTCATCGAATATATGGCGCGGTAAGTGAGAATTCAATCATAAACACAAGCATTGATTTACAAAAACCCTGGACATAGATCTAAAATACATAATAGGGCTAATCCCAACCCAAGACAGGGGATTTAGCTACTAATCATTTCAATAATCTCAATCGCAAATAAGAAACTAAAAAGCATGATTAAAGATGCAAACTTGGGTCAAGATCACAAAGTGAAAGAAAGGGAAACGCACTTTGATTGATTACGAACGTCTATCGATCCAAGTATAAAGTTCTCAACCTTCAATTCAATCTAGATTAATGCTAAAGTATAGAGAAAAAGCCATAAAAAAATCGCCTAACCCAGTTTTTCCAAAAACAAAAACTATGATCTGTAACCGCCCCTCGCAAAACTGGTTAAGTCGCGAGAAAAATTAGGGATGGACTGGCACCCGTACGTCCCAGAGATCATGCACGATTGAGGTGCGCCATTGAGGTGCACGGTTGTGCGCCCGACTATGTGCAGCTTATGGCTTCAAGGCACCGCCGTGCACCCTACAATCGACCGTGCGCCTGCAACGGCTACTAGTTCTGATTCTTTTGGTCCCTGGAGATTCACTACACCTTCATTCTTGTTGGAATTCCAATACTAAAGCTCCCCTTTTCGGCAAAATTAGTAAAATTCTCTCATTTTTGGGAAAGATACCTTAAAATTGAGAAATACCACATGTAAGCACAAAATCAGCTAATGAAAGCATATTCACCCTCTTCTTGCCAAGCTTTGTCAAGTGATTGGGAAGGAAAAAGGGCAAATTAGGACCGAAAATCAGTCAAAATCGAGGTTTATCAACGCCCCAAAAACTTATTACGTTAAACTTATTAGCGAAAGTGCATGGTGCCAGTTGTAACTAGCAACGACAAGTACGGGTCGTATCTACAGGAAACTTGGTTTTACTCACCAGCTTGACTGCAACACTCAGTTAAGGCAAAAATTGATTCAGGTCGATGAATATGAATACTACAGAAATTACTTATTTTCATGAAACTAGAATTAACAGAACCACATAATCGGGTAACCTACAATTCCCAATTGAAAACCTAACTATTTTCGTGTTGAGTAATTCCATCGCTCACAAAGTGGCTCTAAGTTAAGGATTCAACTTTCGTTGATCTCCTAAACTGTAGTTAAGAGCATGAATACAATCCTCTCAGGCAATTCATCGAATATATGGCGCTAAGTGAGAATTCAATCATAAACAAAGGCATTCATTTACAAAAACCTAGGACATAGATCCAAATTACATAATAGGGGCTAATCCCAACCCTAGATAGCGGATTTAGCCACTAATTGTTTCAATAATCTCAATCACAAACAAGAAACTCAAAAACAAGATTAAAGATGCAAACCTGGGTCATGATCACAAAGTGAGAGAAACGGAAACGTACTTTGATTGATTGCGAACGTTTATCGATCCAATAAAAAAGTTCTCAACCTGTAATTCAATCTAGATTGATGGTAAAGTATGGAGAGAAAGCCCTAAAAAAATCCCCCAACCCAGTTTTTCTAAAAACAAAAACTTAGACTTGTATCCTTCCCTCGCAAAACTGTTTAAATCGCGGGAAAAATTGAGGATGCACGGTCGTGCCTAAACGCACGGGCTCCCTTACGTCCTAGAGATCGTGCACGGTTGAGGTGCACGGTTGTGCGCCCAACTATGCATAGCTTCTGGCTTCGAGGCACGGTCCTGCGCACCCAGCAATGGACCGTGCGCCTACGGTAGCAACTAGTTCCGATTCTTTTGGACCCCGGGGCTTCATTAAACCTTCATTCTTGTTAGAATTCCAATAGTAAAGCTCCCATTTTCGACAAAATTTGTAAAACTCTCTCATTTTTTGGCAAGATGCCTGAAAATTGAGAAATACCACTTGTAAGCACAAAATGAGCTAATGAAAGCATATTCACCCTCTTCTTGCCAAGATTAGTCAAGAGGTTGTTGTGGAAAAAGGGCAAATCAGGACCGAAAAACAGTCAAAATCGAGGTTTACCGACTCCTTAAAAACTTGTTACGTTAAAATTATTAGCGCACGTGCACAGTGCCAGTTGCAACCAGCAACGGCAAGTACGGGTCGTATCCCTAGGGAACTTGGTTTTACTCACCGGCTTGACTGCAACAATCAACGCAGGCAGAAACCGATTCAGGTAGATGATTATGAACACTACGGAAATTATTTAACTCAACGCTAGCAAAAGCTCAGGTTTGGATTCCCCGCACTACTATGGTCTTTGGATCGAATAGTAAGTCTTGTGAATTCGTCCGCACAAATAGCTGAACTGGAAGGGCTACAAGTTAAAGCATGTCTACACCTTCTCTCAAAGATCAACAAACTGGTAGAGCAATCCTAGTTAGCTATTTTCATGAAGCTAGAATCAACGGAACCACAGAATAGGGTAAGCTAAAATTCCCAATTGAAAACCTAACTATTTTCATGTTGAGTAATTCCATCGCTCACAAAGTGGCTCTAAGTTAAGGATTCAACTTTTGTTGATCTCCTAAACCCTAGTTAAGAGCAGGAATACAACTCTCTCAGGCATTTCAGCGAATATATGGCACGCTCAGTGAGAATTCAATCATAAACACAGGCCTTCATTTACAAAAACCTAGGACATAGATCCAAATTACATAATAAGGGCTAATCCCAACCGAAGATAGGGGATTTAGCCACTAATCATTTCAATAATCTCAATCGCAAACAAGAAACTAAAAAACATGATTAAAGTAGCAAACTTGGGTCAAGATCATAAAGTGAGAGAAAGGGAAACGTACTTTGATTGATTACGAACGTCTATCGATCCAAGTACAAAGTTCTCAACCTTTAATTCAATCTAGATTGATGCTAAAGTATGGAGAAAAAGCCATAGAAAAATCGCCTAACCCAGTTTTTCTAAAAACAAAAACTAAGATCTGTAACCGCCCCTTGCAAAACCGGTTAACTCGCGAGAAAAATTGGGGACACATGGGCACCCGTGCCTCCCAGAGATCGTGCACGGTTGAGGTGCACGGCTGTGTGCCTGATTTTGCGCAGCTTCTGGCTTCAAGGCACCGTCGTGCACCCTACAATCGACCGTGCGCCTACAGCAGCTACTAGTTCTGATTCTTTTGGTCCCCGAGGCTTCATTAAACCTTCATTCTTGTTGGAATTCCAATACAAAAGCTCCCTTTTTCGGCAAAATTGGTAAAACTCTCTCATTTTTGGGCAAGATACCTGAAAATTGAGAAATAGCACTTGTAAGCACAAAATGAGCTAGTGCAAGCATATTCACCTTGTTCTTGCCAAGATTAGTTAAGAGATTGGGGAGGAGAAAGGGCAAATTAGCACCGAAAATAAGTCAAAATCGAGGTTTATCAACTCCCCCAAAACATATTACGTTAAACTTATTAGCGAAAGTGCATGGTGCCAGTTGTAACTAGCAACGGCAAGTACGGGTCGTATCCATAGGGAACTTGGTTTTACTCTGCAACTTGACTGTAACACTCAGTTAAGGCAAAAACTGATTCAGGTCGATGAATATGAATACTACAGAAATTATCTAACTCAATGCTAGCAAACAACTCAGGTTGGGATTCACTGCATTATTATGGTCTTTGGATCGAAGACTAAGTCTTGTGAATTTGCCCGCACAAATAGCTGAAGTGGAATAGCTATAAGTTAAAGCATGTCTACGCCATCTCTCGAAGATCAATCGACTGGTTGAGCAATCCTAGTTATTTATTTTCACGAAACTAGAATCAAGAGAGCCACATAATCGGGTAACCTACAATTCCCAAAAGAAAACCTAACTATTTTCATGTTGAGTAATTCCATCGCTCACGAGGTGGCTCTAAGTTAAGGATTCAACTTTCGTTGATCTCATAATCCCTAGTTAAGAGCATGAATACAATCCTCTCAGGCAGTTCATCGAATATATGGTGCTAAGTGAGAATTCAATCATAAACACAGGCATTCATTTACAAAAACCTAGGACATAGATCCAAATTACGTAATAGGGGCTAATCCCAACCCAAGATAGCGGATTTAGCCACTAATCATTTCAATAATCTCAATCACAAAAAAGAAACTCAGAAACATGATTAAAGATGCAAACTTGGGTCAAGATCACAAAGTGAGAGAAAGCGAAACGTACTTTGATTGATTGCGAACGTCTATTGATCCATGAACAAAGTTCTAAACCTTTAATTCAATCCAGATTGATGCTATTGTATGGCAAAAAAGCCCTAGAAAAATAGCCTAACCCAGTTTTTCCAAAAACAAAAACTAAGATCTGTAATCGCCCCTCGCAAAACAGGTTAAAGCACGAGAAAAATTGGGGACGCACGGGCACCCATCCGTCCCAGAGATTGTGCACGGTTGGGGTGCACGGTTTTGTGCCCAACTGTGTGCAGCTTCTGGCTTCAAGGCACGGTCGTGCGCACCCTGTAATCGACCGTGCGCCTTCAGCAGCCACTAGTTTTGATTCTTTTGGTCCCCGGGCCTTCATTAAACCTTCATTCTTCTTGGAATTCCAATACCAAAGGTCTCCTCTTCGGCAAAATTGGTAAAACTCTCTCATTTTTGGACAAGATACCTGAAAATTGAGAAATACCACTTGTAAGCACAAAATGAGCTAATGAAAGCATATTCACCCTCTTCTTGCAAAGATTAGTCAAGAGATTGCGAAGGAAAAAGTGCAAATTAGGACCAAAAATCAGTCAAAATCGAGGTTTATCAACTCCCCAAAAACTCGTTAAAATTCTTAGCGCAAGTGCACAGTGCCAGTTGTTACGAGGAACGGCAAGTACTGGTCGTATCCACAAGGAACTTGGTTTTACTCACCAGGTTCACTACCACACTCAATTCAGGCAGAAACTAATTCAGGTCGATGAATATGAATACTACGAAAATTATCTAATTCAATGCTAGCAAAAATCTCAGGTTAGGATTCACCGCACTATTATGGTCATTGGATCGAACACTAAGTCTTGCGAATTCGCCCGTACAAATAGCTGAAGTGGAATGGCTAAAGGTAAAGCATGTCTACGCCTTCTCTCGAAGATCAATAGACTAGTTAAGCAATCCCAGTTATCTATTTTCATGAAACTAAAATCAACAAAACCACATAATCTTGTAACCTACAATTCCCAATTGAAAACCTAACTATTTTCATGTTAAGTAATTCCATCGCTCAGAAAGTGGCTCTAAGTTAAGGATTCAACTTTCGTTGATCTCTTAAACCCTTGTTAAGAGCATGAATACAACCCTCTCACACCATTCATCGAGTATATGGCGCGCTAAGTAAGAATTCAATCATAAACACAGGCATTCATTTACAAAAATCTAGGACATAGATCCAAATTACATAATAGGGGCTAATCCCAACTGAAGATGGGGGATTTAGCCACTAATCATTTCAATAATCCCAATCACAAACAAGAAACTCAAAAACATGATTAAAGATGCAAACTTGGGTCAAGATCACAAAATGAGAGAAAGGGAAACGTACTTTGATTGATTGCAAAACTTTATCGATCGAAGAACAAAGTTCTCAACCTGTAATTCAATCTATATTGATGCTAAAGTAAGGAGAAAAAGCCCCTCGCAAAATCTCCTAAATGCACGAGCACCCCTGCGTCCTAGAGATCGTGCATGGTTGTGCCCCAGACTGTGTACAACTTCTGGCTTTAAGGCACAGTCGTACGCACCCAACAATGGACCGTGCGCCTACAGCAGCTGCTAGTTCTTATTCTTTTGGACCCCGGGGCTTCATTAAACCTTCGTTCTTGTTGGAATTCCAATACTAAAGCTCCCCTTTTCGGAAAAATTGGTAAAACTCTCTCATTTTTGGGCAAGATACCAGGAAATTGAGAAATACAACTTGTAAGCACAAAATGAGCTAATGAAAGCATATTCACACTCTTCTTAGCAAGATTAGTCAACAGATTGTTGACGAAAGATGGCAAATTAGGACCAAAAATCAATTAAAATCGAGGTTTATCAACTCCCCAAAAACTTGTTACGTTAAAATTATTAGCGCAAGTGCACGGTGCCAGTTGCAACCAGCAACGGCAAGTATGGGTCGTATCCACAGGGAACTTGATTTTACTCACCAACTTGACTACAACACTCAATTCAGGCAGAAACTGATTCAGGTAGATGAATATGAATACTATGGAAATTATCCAACTCAATGCTAGCAAAAGCTCAGGTTCGGATTCCTCGCACTATTATGGTCTTTGGATCGAACACTAAGTCTTGTGAATTCGTCCCCACAAATAGCTGAAGTGGAATGGCTACCAGTTAAAGCATGTGTACGCCTTCTCTTAAAGATCAATAGACTGGTTGAGCAATCCTAGTTATCTATTTTCATGAAGCTAGAATCAACGGAACCACAGAATCGGGTAAGCTATAATTCCCAATTGAAAACCTAACTATTTTCATGTTGAGTATTTCCAATCGCCTAACCATGTTTTTCTAAAAACAAAAACTAAGATCTGTAACCGCCCTCTCAAAACTGGTTAAGTCGCGAGGAAAATTGAGGACGCACGAGCACCCGTGCGTCCTAGAGATCGTGCACGGTTGAGGTGCGCTGTTGTGCGCTCAACTGTGTGCAGCTTCTGGCTTCAAGGCACCGTCATGCACTCTACAATCGAACGTTTGCCTGCAGCAGCTACTAGTTCCAATTCTTTTGGTCGACGAGGCTTCATTAAACCTTCATTTTCTTGGAATTCCATCACTAAAGCTCCCCTTTTTAGCAAAATTGGTAAAATTCTCTCATTTTTGGGCAAGATACCTAAAAATTGAGAAATACCACTTGTAAGCACAAAATGAGCTAGTGAAAGCATGTTCAGCCTCTTCTTGCCAAGATCAGTCAAGAGATTAGGGAGGAAGAAAGGCAAATTAGGACCGCAAATCAGTCAAAATCGAGGTTTATCAACTCCCCAAAAACTTATTACATTGAACTTATTAGCAAAAGTGCACGGTACCAGTTGTAGCTAGCAACAACAAGTAGGGGTCGTATCCACAAGGAACTTGGTTTGACTCACCAACTTGACTGCAACACTCAGTTAAGGCAAAAACTGATTCAGGTCGATGAATATGAATACTATAGAAATTATCTAACTCAATGCTAGCAAAAAAACTCAGGTTGGGATTCACTGCATTATTATGGTCTTTGGATCGAACACTAAGTCCTGTCAATTCGCTCGCACAAATAGCTTAAGTGGAATGGCTACAAGTTAAAGCATGTCTACACCTTCTCTCGAAGATCAATAAACTGGTTGAGCAATCCCAGTTGTCTATTTTCATGAAGCTAGAATCAACGGAACCATAGAATATGGTAAGCCAAAATTCCCAATTGAAAACCTAACTATTTTCATGTTGAGTAATTCCATCGCACACAGAGTGGCTCTAAGTTAAGGATTCAACTTTTGTTGATCTCCTAAACCCTAGTTAAGAGCATGAATCCAACTCTCTCAAGCAATTCATCGAATATATGGCGCTAAGTGAGAATTCAATCATAAACACAGGCATTCATTTACAAAAACCTAGGACATAGATCCAAATGACACAATAGGGGCTAATCCCAACCCAAGATAGCGGATTTAGCCACTAACCATTTCAATAATCTCAATGACAAACGAGAAACTGAAAAACATGATTAAAGATACAAACTTGGGTCAAGATCACAAAGTGAGAGAAAGGGAAATGTACTTTGATTGATTGCGAACGTCTATCGAGCCAAGAACAAAGTTCTCAACCTATAATTCAATCTAGATTGATGCTAAAGTATGGAGAAAAAGCCCTAGAAAAATCCCCTAACCCAGTTTTTCAAAAAACAAAAACTAAGATCTGTAACCGCCCCTCGCAAAACTGGTTAAGTCGCGAGAAAAATTGAGGATGCATGATCGTGCCTAAACGCACAGGCACCCTTGCGTCCTAGAGATCGTGCACGGTTGACGAGCACGGTTGTGCGCCCGACTGTGCACAGCTTCTGGCTTGAAGGCACAGTCGTGCGCACCGAGCAATGGACCGTGCGCCTGGAGCAACTACTAGTTCTGATTCTTTTGGACCCCGGGGCTTCATTAAACCTTCATTCTTGTTGGAATTCGAAAACTAAAGCTCCCCTTTTCGATGAAATTGGTAAAACTCTCTCATTTTTTAGCAAGATACTTGAAAATTGAGCAGTACCACTTGTAGGCACAAAATGAGCTAATGAAAGCATATTCACCCTCTTCTTAGCAAGATTAGTCAAGAGATTAGGGAGGAAGAAAGACAAATTAGGACCGAAAATCAGTCAAAATCGAGGTTTATCAAATCCCCAAAAACTTATTACGTTGAACTTATTAGCGAAAGTACACGGTGCCAGTTGTAACTAGCAAGGACAAGTAGGGGTCGTATCCACAGGGAACTTGGTTTGACTCACCAACTTCACTGCAACACTCAGTTAAGGCAAAAACTAATTCAGGTCGATGAATATGAATGCTACAGAAATTATCTAACTCAATGCTAGCAAAAAACTCAGGTTGGGATTCACCGCACTATTACGGTCTTTGGATCGAACACTAAATCTTGTGAATTCGCTCGCACAAATAGCCGAAGTGGAATGGCTACAACTTAAAGCATGTCTACACCTTCTCCCAATGATCAATAGACTAGTTTAGCAATCCTAGTTGTCTATTTTCCTAAAACTAGAATCAACAGAACCACATAATCGGGTAATGTACAACTCACAATTGAAAACCTAACTATTTTCATGTTAAGCAATTCCATCGCCCACAAAGTGGCTCTAAGTTAAGAATTCAACTTTCGTTGATCTCCTAAACCCTAGTTGATGTATCCGCCAAGGGTCTAAGCTAAGACTCAAATCAAGAGTGAAAGCTTACAAACGAAGGGAAGATAAAATCAAGGGAAAACCAAGGAAAGTGGCACGTAATATGTTGGTTGTGAGGCAACAAACACGTGAGGGAGGAAAGGAATTTGGAATCAAGGGATTCTGAATGGAAAAACAACAGAGAACATGATGTATTCTGGTGTATAACTCAAGGAATGATGAAACCAAGCTAAAAGCTACCAAGAACATGAAGCAAACAAGTGAAAATCAACACGGCATGGGGAGGCACGGTCGTGCCTATGAGCATGGGTATGCCCTGTCACTTTGCTACCGGCCATGACTTGAGTTCTTCATATTTCACGGTTTGAGTTTGCTTTGTGTTTGGGTTGGAAAGTAAACCAAAGGGAGTGGTCTTAGCGTTGGTTAAGTATGGAAATAGATGTAAGAAAGGTTATGAATGTGTGGAATGGAAAGGAGAATCAAAGTTAAGATTTACTAGCCCAAGATTAGGCTAGCAAACTCTCCTTAACTCTCTTTAAATACTTGAGTATCAACACTGAATTGGATAGAACTAAACTTGATGTTTGGATACCAAAACACCACCAAACTCAAGTTTAGGGCCCTTAAACTATGATTAAGATACAGATATCACCACTTAATCAAGTTTAAGACTACACTTGATCACCACCTTAACCGGCCTAGTTAAGGATAAGCAAGTTTAGTATTTGATAAACGAAAGCACAATGCTCTCAAAAGGGGTTTTTTGATTTCAAATTTGGTTATTCATACAAAAGGGGCATGTACATGCTTATATAGACCTAAGCTAGCGAGCAAGCAAGCACACACACACGACTATCTTTCCTTACTAGCTAGGAAAGGTCTTAAGCACTAATAGAAACCGATTAAGCCTAATCTAAGTACAAAGCTTGCTTAAACTAATCTAATACAGTCAAATCTTGAAGTACAGTAATACTAATGCTTATTATACATCAATCAACTCATGATTAAGCTTAATAGATGTTGAATGCTTGCTGAATTCCCATTGGCCAGCCGTAAAGTAGAGTTGCTTTTGGACTAGCTAATCAAATGCAAGAGACCAAAACTTTGCTGCTTGTTTCTTCATTGGTTGAACATTTCAAGGCAGCAAATCAGCATAGGATGACATGGGGACGTGTGCCAAGTCTAGAATGGTGTGCCAAGCAGCTTGCACATGAGTAATCTCATGGTTTGGGGCAAAAGAAATTGAGTTCATCTGAACCGAGTTCAAAGACAAATTCTGACCGGTTTTGGAGCAAAAATAAATCCTAGCAAAAGTGTGTATGATTGTGTTTTCAGGCCATAGGGGGTAACTTTGGGATGTGTATAAATCCCCCCACAAAGAAATCAAGGTTATAGCATGTTTAAGTAGCAAAACGTGGCTTAAACATTTTACTGTACATATTGGAGCCCAATCTAACCGCTTTGACAAACTACCTTGATCTCCTATCCTCTTGTGGGTACGATTAAAAACTAATGCTTGGAACTAAAAGTAGACATCTTGAGGATGCCAAAAAATGTAAAAATTCAAGACTTAAGCCTTAATATAGCTCGAGTTATAAGATAAACAAAACCATGCTTATTCTGGTCCAGCTGGGCAGTTTGGATATCTTGGGTTTATTGGCTAATTTGAATGGGCAAATGAAGTCCAAATGGGATGAAGTTTTTTTGTTGGAAAGCTGACTTCCTGAAATTCAACCCCAATGAAAAATATTATACTTAAACTTGTAGGATGCTTGAGTAATTAAGCACACAAAAGCAAGTTAGCTGCTAGAATTAACCCTTGCCCTACAGTTTCAATGCTTAAACAAAATTTGGATGATTTATTCATGCTTAAACCAACATAATGAGCTTACCTAATTGATTTGCTTCCTTTTAAATCAAAGGGATGGAGGGATATCCATCATACTCCCCTTATTAAAAAGGATTTGTCCACAAATCAGGTTAGGTAACTACCTCCTCTTCTTGCTTCATTGGATGGCTGAAAAAGAATCAACCATGCAAATAACTCTCCCTTGATCTTGGAGGCTCTTTTCTCTTCATGTCCCTTGTTGATTTGAATGGTGGACTTAGGGGACTCTTTGAACATGGGTTGAACCACTTGCTTACTTACTCTTAATTCAGGATTAGGAGCTGTAAGTAATGGTTTTGAAGTGAATTGACCGAAGGTTTGTTTGAGTGCTTTGGGTGTGGGTGGAGTGGGGAAAAAGGTTGATGGTTCACCAACAGATATGAAAAGAATACTTAGATTCTTCTTGCTTTTTGGTGGGTGGTGAGTGTCTGGGGTGAGCATGGAGCCTTCATATACTTCTACCATGACTTCTTCAAGATCATCTCCATCATGGTCTTGAACTTCCTCTTCTAACTCAACCTCCTCTACTGCCTTCGATTCAGCTAAGGTAACATACCTTCGGTTGGTACATTTGGATGCTAAGTGACCACATCCTTGGCACTTAAAACATCTTGGAACATTTTTAGGAAGGGTTTTTGGTGTGGAGTGTGAGGGTAGGCTTTGCTATGGAGCTTGGTTCTTTTCTGGAGTGGGGAAGTAGGGTGCCATGGGTTTGAGGGTGGAGGGTTAACTCCCCTTGTTCAAGGTTTGTTCATGTGGTGAGGGCTTTGGATTTTCATGCTTTGGGAGCTATTTGTGCTTCTTCTGTTGTTCCACCTTGTGAGCTAGTGCACATACTTCATCAAAAGAAGAGTAAGCTTGCTATTCAATAATATTAGCATACCTAGGAACAAGACCTCCCAAGTATCTAACAATTATTTGTTCTTGTGGTTCATGTAAATCACACTTGATTACAAGCTTTTCAAATTCACGAGTGTATTCTTCTACACTTAAGTTACCTTAGTTCAAATGGTGGAGTTGAGAGTAGCAATCTTGAACATAGGTATGAGGAAGAAACTGAGCTTTAAGCTTAGACTTCATCTTCGCCCGGGTTCTGATCTTGGACTTCCTTTCTCTTACTATTTTGGCACACAAGTTAGTCCACCAAAGAGAAGCATACTTATGAAGTCTTAAAGTAATTAGCTTTACCCTCTTGTCTTCTGGGATGTACTTGTACTCAAAAATCCTTTCAACTATGTGTAACCAATCCAAGAAATCTTCAGGATCAAGCTTGCCTTCAAATTATGGAATTTCAACTTTGAAATCATTGGAGTTTGCTTGAAACCGTAGAGTTTGGTTAGTCATTCTCAATGGTTCATCCTCACTAGATGAATCAAGATTATGGCTAAGCACTTGTTCTTTTCCTTCGGAATTAGATCGGAGTGGTTCTTCATGGGCTTGTTGCTTTGGCTCCAAATATGCATCAAGCTATTTTTGGAGGTACTTATTTTGAGCTTGAGTTTCTTGATCTTTTTGTGCATCTTCTTAAATATTTCTAGACAGAAACTCACTTTGCTTCATCAAAGCTTCAAACCTCTCTTCCAAGGTCATGTTTGTAGCACTAATATTGAAATAAGTGGCTTAAACAAAATGGGAATTGATTTTGTGACAAAGGGGAGATAGCCTTTTTTGTGGAACTGTGGGGGAAACGTACTATGCCTAGGAGAATCCAAACTCTGATACCAAATATGATGTATCCGCAGAGGGTCTAAGCCAAGACTCACATCAAGAGTGAAATCTTACAAACGAAGGGAAGATACAATCAAGGGAAAACCAAGGAAAGTGGCACGTAATATGTTGGTTGTGAGGCAACAAACACGTGAGGGAGGATTGGAATTTGCAATCCAGGGATTCTAAATGAAAAAACAAAAGAGAACGCGATGTATTCTGGTGTATAACTCAAGGAAGGATGAAACCAAGCTAAAAGCTACCAAGAACATGAAGCAAACAAGTGAAAATCAACACGGCATGGGGAGGCACGGTCGTGCTTATGAGCACGAGTATGTCGTGCCACTTTGCTGCCGACCGTGGCTTGAGTTCTTCATATTTCACGGTTTGAGTTTGCTTTGTGTTCGGGTTGGAAACTAAACCAAAGGGGGTGATCTTAGCATTGGTTAAGTATGGAAATGGATGTAACAAAGGTTAAGAATGTGTGGAATGGAAAGGAGAATCAAAGTCAAGATTTACTAACTCAAGATTAAGCTAGCAAACTCTCCTTAACTCTCTTTGAATACTTGAGTATCAACACTGAATTGGATAGAACTAAACTTGATGTTTGCATACAAAAACACCACCAAACTCAATTTTAGGGCCCTTCAACTTTGATTAAGATCCAGATATCACCACTTAATCAAGTTTAAGACTACACTTGATCACCACCTTAACCGGCCTAGTTAAGGATAAGCAAGTTTAGTATTTAGTAAACGAAAGCACAATGCTTAAAGGGGGGTTTTTTAATTTCAAATCTGGTTGTTCATACAAAAGGGGCCTGTACATGCCTATATAGACCTAAGCTAGCAAGCAAGCAAGCACACATACACCACTATCTTTCCTTACTAGCTAGGAAAGGTCTTAAGCACTAATACAAACTGGTTAAGCCTAATATAAGTACAAAGCTTGCTTAAACTAATCTCATACAATCAAATCTTGAAGTAAAGTAGTACTAATGCTTATTATACATCAATCTACTCATAATTAAGCTTAATAGATGCTGAATGCTTGTTGAATTCCCATTGGCCAGCCGTAAAGTAGAGTTGCTTTTGGACTAGCCATTCAAATGCAAGAGACCAAAACTTTGCTGCTTGTTTCTTCATTGGTTGAACATTTAACGGCAACAAATCAGCATAGGATGACATGGGGATATGTCCCAAGCAGCTTGCAAGTGAGTAATCTCACAGTTTGGGGCAAAAGAAATCGGGTTCAAACACAGATTCTGGCCGGTTTTGGAACAAAAATAAATCCTAACAAAAGGGTGTACGATTGTGTTTTCAGGCCATGGGGGGTAACTTTGGGATGTGTATAACCCCCCCCCCCTCCCAAAGAAATCAAGGTTATAGAATGTTTAAGTAGGGAAATTTGGCTTAAACATTTTACAGTGCAGATTGGAGCCCAATCTGACCAGTTTGACAAAATGCCTTGATCTCCTATCCTCTTGTGGGTATGTTTGAAAACTAATGCTTGGACCTGAAAGTATACATCTTGAGGATTCCAAAAATGTAAAAATTCAAGACTTAATCCTTAATATAGCTCAAGTTATAAGATAAACAAAACCGTGCTTATTCTGGTCCTATTGCGCAGTTTGGATACCTTGGGTTTATTGGCTAATTTGAATGGGCAAATGAAATCCAAATCAGAAAACCAACAATTTCCAATTGAAAACATATCTATTTTCATGTTGACTAATTCCATCGCTCACAAAGTGGCTCTAAGTTAAGGATTCAACTTTCGTTGATCTCCTAAACCCTAGTTAAGAGCACGAATACAACCCTCTCAGGCAATTCATCGAATATATGGCGCGCTAAGTGGGAATTCAATCATAAACACAGGCATTCACTTAAAAAAACCCAGCACATAGATCCAAACTACATAATAGGCGCTAATCCCAACCCAAGATAGCGGATTTAGCCACTAATCATCTCAATAATCTAAATCATAAACAAGAAATTCAAAAACATGATTAAGGATGCAAATTTGGGTGAAGATCACAACGTGAGAGAAAGGGAAACGTACTTTGATTGATTGCAAACGTCTATCGATCCAAGAACAAAGTTCTCAACCTTTAATTAAATCTAGATTGATGCTGAAGTATGGAGAAAAAGCCCTAGAAAAATCGCCTAACCCAATTTTTCTAAAAACAAAAACTAAGATCTGTAACTGCCCCTTGCAAAACTAGTTAAGTTGTGAGAAAAACTGGGGACGCACAGGCACCCGTGCGACACAGAGATCGTGTACAGTTGTGCGCCCGACTGTGTGCAGCTTCTGGCTTTAAGGCTCGGTCGTGCGCAGCCTGCAAACGACCATGCGTCTGCAGCAGCTACTAGTTCTAATTTTGTTGGCCGTCGGGGTTTCATTAAACCTTCATTCTTGTTGGAATTCCAATACTAAAGCTCCCCTTTTCGGTAAAATTGGTAAAACTCTCTCATTTTTGGGCAAGATACCAGAAAATTAAGAAATACCACTTGTAAGCACAAAATGAGCTAATGAAAGCATATTCACCCTCTTCTTGCCAAGATTAGTCAACAGATTGTCGAGGAAAAAGGGCAAATTAGGACCGAAAATCAGTCAAAATCGAGGCTTATCAACTCCCCAAAAACTTCTTACGTTAAAATTATTAGCTCAAGTGCACGGTGCCAGTCGTGACTATCAGTGGCAAGTACGGGTCGTATCCACAAGGAACTTGCTTTTACTCACCAGCTTGACTGCAGCACTCAATTCAGGCAGAAACTGATTCAGGTCGATGAATATGAATAATACATAAACTATCTAACTCAGTGCTAGCAAAAAAGCTCAGGTTACGATGCACCGCACTATTATGGTCTTTGGATCGAACACCAAGTCTTGTGAATTCACCCACACAAATTGCTGAACTGGAATGGCTACAAGTTAAAACATGTCTACGGCTTCTCTCGAAGATAAATAGACTGGTTGAGTAATCCTAGTTATCTATTTTCATGAAACTAGAATCAACAGAATTACAGAATCAGGTAACCTACAATTCGCAATGGAAAACCTAACTATTTTCATGTTGAGTAATTCCATCGCTCACAAAGTGGCTCTAAGTTAAGGATTCAACTTTCGTTGATCTGCTAAACCCCAGTTAAGAGCATGAATACAACCCGCTTAGGCAATTCATCGAATATATGACGCGTTAAGTGAGAATTCAATCATAAACACAAGCATTCATTTACAAAAACCTAGGACATAGATCCAAAGTACATAATAGGGGCTAATCCCAACTCAAGATAGGGGATTTAGCCGCTAATCATTTCAATAATCTCAATCACAAACAAGAAACTCAAAAACATGATTAAAGATGCAAACTTGGGTTAAAATCACAAAGGGAGAGAAAGGGAAATGTACTTTGATTGATTGCGGACGTCTATCGATCCAAGAACAAATATCTCAACCTTTAATTCAATCTAGATTGATGCTAAAGTATGGAGAAAAAGCCCTGCGAAAATCGCCTAATCTAGTTTTTCTAGAAACAAAAACTAAGATCTGTAACCACCCCTTACAAAACTTGTTAAGTCTTAAGAAAAATTGGGGACGCACGGTCGTTCAAAAACGCATAGGCACCCGTGCGTCCCAGAGATCATCCACGTTTGAGGTGCAGGGTTATGCGCCCAACTGCGCGCAACTTCTGGCTTCAAGGCACGATCGTGTGCACCCTCCAATCGACCGTGCACTTGCAGTAGCAACTAGTTCTGATTCTTTTGGTCCCCGGGGCTTCATTAAACCTTCATTCTTGTTGGAATTCCAATACTAAAGCTCCCCTTTTGGGCAAAATTTGCAAAACTCTCTCATTTTTGGGTCAGATGCCTGAAAATTGAGAAATACCACTTGTAAGCACAAAATTAGCGAATGACAGTATATTCAACCTCTTGTTGCAAAGATTAGTCAAGACATTGTGGAGCGAAAAGGGCAAATTAGCACCGAAAATCAGTCAAAATCGAGGTTTATCAACTCCCGAAAAACTTATTACGTTAAAATTATTAGCACAAGTGCACAGTGCTAGATGTTACTAGCAATGGCAAGTACAGGTCATATCCACAGGGAACCTGGTTTTACTCACCAGGTTGACTGCAACACTCAATTCAGGCAGAAACTGATTCAGGTCGATGAATATGAACACTTCAGAAATTATCTAACCCAATGCTAGCAAAAAAACTCAGCTTGAGATTCACCGCACTATTATGGTCTTCGGATCGAACACTAAGTCTTGTGAACAGGCCCACACAAATAGCTGAAGTGGAATGGCTACAAGTTAAAGCATGTCTACGCCTTCTCTTGAAGATCAATCGACTGGTTGAGCAATCCCACTTCTCTATTTTCATGAAACTAGAATCAACTGACCCGGAGAATCGGGTAACCTACAATTCCCAATTGAAAACACAACCATTTTCATGCTGAGTAATTCAATCACTCAAAAAATGGATCTAAGTTAAGCAATTAACTTTCGTTGATCTCCTAAACCCAAGTTAAGAGCAAGAATACAACCCTCTCAGGCAATTCATCGAATATATGGCGTGCTAAGTGAGAATTCAATCATAAACACAGGCATGCATTTACAAAAACCTAGGACATAGATCCAAATTACATAATAGGGGCTAATCCCAACACAAGATGGGGGATTTAGCAACTAATCACTTCAATAATCTCAATCAAAAACAAGAAATTCAAAACCATGATTAAAGATGCAAACTTGGGTCAAGATCACAAAGTGAGAGAAACGGAAACGTACTTTGATTTATTGCGAATGTCAATCGATCCAAGAACAAAGTTCTCAACCTTTAATTCAATCTAGATTGATGCTAAAGTATGGAGAAAACGCCGTAGAAAAATCGCGTAACCCATTTTTTCTAGAAACAAAAAATGAGATCTGCAACCGCCCATTGCAAAACTGGTTAAGTCGCAAGAAAAATTGGGGACGCACAGTGGTTCCTAAACGCACGGGCACCCACGCGTCCCAGAGATCATGCATGGTTGAGGTGCAGGGTTGTGCGCCCGACTGTGCGCAGCTTCTGGCTTCAAGGCACGGTCGTGCGCACCCTACAATCGACCGTGCGCCTGCTGCAGCTACTAGGTTTGATTCTTTTGGTCCCCGGGGCTTCATCAGGCCTTCATTCTTGTTGGAATTCCAATATTAAAACTCCCCTTTTCGGCAAAATTCGTAAAACTCTCCCAGTTTTGGACAAGATACACGAAAATTGAGAAATACCACTTGTAAGCACAAAACGAGCTAATGAAAGCATATTCACCCTGTTCTTGCCAAGATTAGTGAAGAGATTGTGGAGGAAAAAGGGGAAATTCGGACCGAAAATCAGTCAAAATTGAGGTTTATCAACTCCCCAAGAACTTGTTACACTAAAATTATTAGCACAAGTGCACGGTGCCAGTTGTAACTAGCAGCGGCAAGTACGGGTCGTATCCACAGGAAACTTGGTTTTACTCAGCAGGTTGATTGCAACACTCAATTCTGGCAGAAACTCATTCAAGTCGATGAATATGAATACTACAGAAATTATCTATCTCAATGCTAGCAAAAAACTCATGTTGGGACTCACCGTACTATTATGGTCTTTGGATCAAACACTAAGTCTTGTGAATTTGCCCGCACAAATAGCTGAAGTGCAATGGCTACAAGTTAAACCTTGTCTGCACCTTCTCTCGAAGATTAACAGAATGGTTGAGCAATCCTAGTTATTTATTTTCGATAAACTAGAATCAACAAAACAACATAATCGGGTGACCTACAACTCACAATTGAAAACCTAACTATTTTCATGTTATGTAATTCCATCGCCCACAAAGTGGCTCTAAGTTAAGGATTCAACTTTTGTTGATCTCCTAAACCCTAGTCAAGAGCTTGAATACAACCCTCTCAAGCAATTCATCGAATATATGGCGCGCTAAGTGAGAATTCAATCATAAACACAGGCATTCATTTATAAAACCCTAGGACATAGATCCAAATTACATAATAGGGGCTAATCCCAACCCCAGATAGGGGATTTAGCCACTAATCAATTCAATAATCTCAATCACAAACAAGAAACTCAAAAACATGACTAAAGATGCAAAACTTGGGTCAAGATCACAAAGTGAGAGAACAGGAAACGTACTTTGATTGATAGTGAACGTCTATCGATCCAAGAACAAAGTTCTCAACCTTTAATTCAATCTAGATTGATGCTAAAGTATAGAGAAAAAGCCCTAGAAATATCGCCTAACCCAATTTTTCTATAAAAAAAAATGAAGATCTGTAATCGCCCCTCCCAAAACTGGCAAAGTCCCGAGAAAGATCGGGGACGCACGGTCATGCCTAAACGCACTAGCGCCCGTGCGTCCCAGAGATCTTGCACGGTTGTGCGCCCGACTATGTGCAGCTTCTGGCTTCAAGGCACGGTCGTACGCACCCTGCAATTGACCGTGTGTCTGCAGCAGCTGCTAGTTCTGATTCTTTTGGTCATCGGGGCTTCATTAAACCTTCATTCTTGCTGGAATTCCAATACTAAAGCTCCCCTTTGCGGAAAAATTGGTAAAACTCTCTCATTTTTGATACCTGAAAATTAAGAAATACCACTTGTAAGGACAAAATGAGCTAATGAAAGCATATTCAGCCTCTTCTTGTAAAGATTACTTAAGGGATTGAGGAGGGAAAAGGGCAAATTAGGATCGAAAACAAGTCAAAATCGAGCTTTACCAACTCCCCAAAAACTTGTTACGTTAAAAATATTAGCGCAAGTGCACGGTGCTAGTTGTAACTAGCAGCGGCAAGTACAAGTCGTATCCATAGGGAACTTGGTTTTACTCACCCGGTTGACTGCAGCACTCAATTCAGGTAGAAGTTGATTCAGGCCGATGAATATGAATACTACGGAAATTATCTAACTCAATCCCAGTAAAAAACTCAGGTTGGGATTCGCCGCCGTATTTTGTTCTTTGGATCGAACACTAAGCCTTGTGAATTCGCTCGCACAAAACGCTTAAGTGCAATGGCTACAAGTTAAAGCATGTCAACGCCTTCTCTCGAAAATCAATAGACTAGTTGTACAATCCTAGTCATTTATTTTCATGAAACTAGAATGAACAGAACCACAAAATCAGGTAACCTACAATTCCCAATTCAAAACCTAGCTATTTCATGTTGAGTAATTCCATCGCTCACAAAGCGTCTGTAAGTTAAGGATTCAACTTTCGTTCATCTCCTAAATCCCAATTAAGAGCGAGAATACGACCCACTCAGGCAATTCATCGAATATATGACACGCTAAGTGAGAATTCAATCATAAACACAGGCATTCATTTACAAAAACCGAGGACATAGATCCAAATTACATAATAGGGGCTAATCCCAACCCAAGATACAGGACTTAGCCACTAATCGCTTCAATATCTCAATCACAAACAAGAAACTCAAAAACACGATTAAAGATGCAAACTTGGGTCAAGATCACAAAGCGAGAGAAAGGGAAACGTACTTTGATTGATTACGAACGTCTATCGATCCAAGAACAAAGGTCTCAATCTATAATTCAATCTAGATTGATACTAAAGTATGGAGAAAAAGCCATAGAAAAATCGCCTAACCCAGTTTTTCTAAAAACAAAAAGTAAGATCTGTAATCGCCCCTCGCAACGCTGGTTAAGTCGCAAGAAAAATCGGGGACGCACGGTCGTGCCTAAACGCACAGGCACCCGTGCATCCTAGAGATCGTGCACGGTTGAGGTGCACGGTTGTGCGCCCGACTGCGCGCAGCTTCTGGCTTCAAGGCACGTTCGTGCGCACCCTGCAATTAACCGTGCGCCTGTAGCACCTATTAGTTCTGACTCTGTTGGACCCCGGGGCTTCATTAAACCTTCATTCTTGAAGGAATTCCAATACTAAAGCTCCGCTTTTCGGAAAAATTGGTAAAACTCTCTCATTTTTGGGCAAGATACCTAAAAATTGAGAAATGCCACTTGTTAGAACAAAGCGAGCTAACGAAAGCATATTCACCCTCTTCTTGCCATGATTAGTCAAGAGGTTGTGGAGGAAAAAGGGCAAATTAGGGCCGAAATCAGTCAAAATCGAGGTTTATCAACTCCCCAAAAACTTGTGATGCAAAAATTATTAGCGCAAATGCACGGTGCCAGTTATAACCAGCAGCGGCAAGTACAGGTCGCATCCACAGGAAACTTGGTTTTACTCACCAGGATGACTGCAACACTCAATTCAGGCATAAACTGATTAAGGTCAATGAATATAAATACTACATAAATTATCTAAGTCAACGCTAGCGAAAACCCCAGGTTGGGATTCACCGCACTATTATGGTCTTTGGATCGAACACTAAGTCTTGTGAATTTGCCCGCACAAATAGCTGAAGTGGAACGGCTACAAGTTAAATCATGTCTACGCCTTCTCTCGAAGATCAATAGACTGGTTGAGCAATCCTAGTTATCTATTTTCATGAAACTAGAATCAACAGAACAACAGAATCGAGTAACCCACAATTCCCAATTGAAAACCTAACTATTTTCATGTAAAGTAATTCCATCGCCCACAAAGTGGCTCTAAGTTAAGGATTCAACTTTTGTTGATCTCCTAAACCCTAGTTAAGAGCATGAACACAACCCTCTCAGGCAATTCATCGAATATATGGTGCGCCAAGCGAGAATACAATCATAAACACAGGCTTATTCATTTACAAAAACCTAGGACACAGGTCCAAATTACATAATAGGGACTAATCCAAACCCTAGATAGGGGATTTAGCCACTAATCATTTCAATAATCTCAATCACAAACAAGAAACTCAAAAACACGATGAAAGATGCAAACCCGGGTCAAGATCACAAAGTGAGACAAAGGGAAACGTACTTTGATTGATTGCGAACGTCTATTGATCCAAGGACAAAGTTCTCAACCTTTAATTCAATCCAGATTGATGCTAAAGTATGGACAAAAAGCCCTAGAAAAATTGCCTAACCCAGTTTTTCTAAAAACAAAAACTAAGATCTGTAACAGCCTCTCGTAAAACTTGTTAAGTCAAGGGAAAAATTTGGGGTCGCACGGGCACCTGTGCGTCCCAGAGATCGTGCATGGTTGTGTGCCCAACTGTGCGAAGCTTCTAGCTTCAAGGCATGGTCGTACGCACCCTGGAATCAACCGTGCGCCTGCAGCAGCTACTAGTTATGATTGTTTTGGTCCCCGGGGCTTCATTAAGCCTTCTTTATTATTGGAATTCCAATACTAAAGCTCCCCATTTCGGAAAAATTGGTAAAACTCTCTCATTTTTGGGCAAGATACCAGAAAATTGAGAAATTCAACTTGTAAGCACAAAATGAGCTAATAGTGCATATTCACCCTCATCTTGCCAAGATTAGTCAAGAGATTGTGGAGGAAAAAGGGCAAATTATGACCGAAATCTGTCAAAATCGAGGTTTATCAACTCCCAAAAAACTTGTTACGTTAAAATTATTAACACAAGTGCACGGTGCCAGTTGTCACTAGCAGCGGCAAGTACGGGTTGTATCCACAGGGAACTTGCTTTTACTCACCAGGTTTACTACAGCACTCAATTGTCGCAGAAACTGATTCAGGTCCATGAATATGAATACTACAGAAATTATCTAACTCAATGCTAGCAAAAAACTCAGGTTGGGATTCACCGCACTATTATGGTCTTTGGATCACACACTAAGTCTTATGATTTCACCCGCACAAAAATAGCTGAAGTGGAGTGGCTACAAGTTAAAGCATGTCTACGCCTTCTCCCGAAGATAAATAGACTGGTTGAGCAATCCTAGTTATCTATTTTCATGAAACTAGAATCAACAGAGCCACAGAATCGGGTAACCTTCAATTCCCAGTTGAAACCCCAGCTATTTTCATGTAAAGTAATTCCATTGCCCACAAAGTGGCTCTAGGTTAAGGATTCAACTTTCATTGATCTCCTAAACCCTAGTTAAGAGCACGAGTACAACCCTCTCAGGCAATTCATCGAATATATGGCGCGCTAAGTGAGAATTCAATCATGAACACAGGCATTCATTTATAAAAACCTAGGACATAGATCCAAATTACATAACAGGGGTTAATCCCA
>JACYFF010031954.1:64194031-64205776 GCA_017589665.1 Selenicereus undatus | reverse complement strand
ATATATATATATATGTCAACCAGTAAATCTTTGGACTAAAATTTGGGCAAATGTTTGGACTATTATTGGTATGTCCATGGTTTATTTGGAAGAAGTTTATAACTTAATCCATACTAATTTAATATGTTCTCCTGTATTTATTTTCACTTTGTTTATTAACATTATGGTTTCATTTGTATAATATAGGTGAGCAAATTATGTGTGCTTGTGTGTGTGCACGAGCGCGTACATATTCCAAGATTACTAACATTTTATAAATGGGGTAATTGTCTCTGGCTCGGAAAGGAGTCGGGTCATTACAAGAATAGTCAAAGTGAGACAAACCGAAGTAGAACAGAGTTAGAGAGGTGTAAGGAGTATTAATTTTTTTTTGTATATCTCCCAAAATCAGAAAAAAAAAATTTGAATAGCATCATGCTCAATATATGATTACTCGATTATGTGATCAACATTAAGTTGCGTATGATTTTTAGATTGTTTAGTCTCAATAATCCTTGACGAAGGATTTGAATGGCAAAGGCATATACACTTTATTTTTTCCGATCATAAGCACGTAAATTATTTGTGGATTTCCATCCTTTCTTATATCCACAAGAAAATATGTTGCACGTTATACCAATGGCATGATTATACCTAATATAATCAATATAAAAATAAGAAACCAATAAGTCCATCTCTAAAAAAATTCTAAGCAATCCCAATAAGACCATTGTCTGTATTTTGAATAGACAAATTGTAATCAACTTTTGCAATTGTAGATAATAGATGTAAATTGTTCATAATTGTTTTCCAACATAAAATAGTTCTATTTTTGGATAAAAATCTCATGGGATTGTCATCTCAACATTGATGACCAATCTACTCCTTACATTCACAAATACGTCCATTTTATGTACAACTTTTACACCCTCTATGTTGTGTTTCAAAACACTTAACCTCTTTTCATTCCAAAATGTTGAAGACTATATACACCTCACAAGAAATGTAGGATACTAAAGGTACTTTAATAGCAAAAGATTGTACAAGGTAGTAACATGGAAAATTTTTAGATAAATGGTATTAACAAATCATAGACTTCCTCCATCCCACTATGACTGTCATAGTTTCTATTTTGTTTGTTCCCAGAGGATAGTCATGTTTGATGACTTAAATTAGAAAATTAAATAGTTGGACAATTTTATCCCTAGTTTTAGCTAGTTAGCCAACTAATTAATGTTTTCTTGGTGTTAAAAACTATAGAGATGATAAGGTAAATTTAAGAATAATATTTTTTGTTAAGGGTAAACTAAGACAATAAATGCACTTCTTAAAATGTGGATTTTTTTCAACAAAGGTCATATAGGGACAAACTATGTTGTTTCATGTTTCATCACTATGCACCTATACTTTCCAACATTACTTCCATGACATTGTGAGCAAATGTTATATGTCATTTTCACGTTTCATCACCATACACTCATGTTTGTTGCTATTTTAACGACAACAAGCTATCTGATTGTATTCTCCCCTCCACTCTTAGCTCATTGAACAACATCTGTTATTCTTTTTGGCTTGCTTGTGCAACTTCTAAAACAAACAATATACATCACTATCAACCAATTTACATTAGTGATATGTGTAGTAAAGAGGGAAAAAATTATTCTAACATGATCTTTTCTGGAGAACAATTTTTGAAGGAAATAGTTTCTTATGAAAATTTTTCCTACTTTTGGTACTATATATCAGAAATAAGAAAATGTGATAAAATAATATTCACAATTATATCTCCATAGACCCCAACTCTCTCTCTCTCTCTCTCTCTCTCTCTCTCTCTACGTGAACACTTTATTCTTATGTTTCTCCATGATGATCCTAACTCTTTCTTTCTCTATATGTTGGGAGGTCTCAAATTACTACCTTAATTATTGGTTTACATTGTATTTCTCAATGCAAAACCCAACAATTCAAACATGTACAATTGAATCAATATCTAAAATGTAGAAATGTCAAGAGTTATAGTGAGAGAGAAATTCCATTTTTTATTATGCTTAGCTCTTCTTTATCATGGAATTTTGGTCTCAAGAGAAGTATTTCAATTAGATATAATTCAATATTTTGGTTTTATAGAAGATTTGCAATCAAAATAGGGGAACAATGAGCTGAAATCTCAGGTGAGCTTATTGGAAAAAAAGTGTTGACCTCTAATTAATAAAAGTGGTTTGGATGAAAACAAAGTTTTTCCTTTTAGAAGTTGAAATGGATTTCCTTTCCTTTGGTGAACATAATTGCTTGCAAAACCATTTTTTTCCTTCTCAAATATTCTCATTTACAATATAAAAATAATGTTTCCTATTATGTAACATGCATTAAAAAAATATGAAAATATATTAAAAAAACACAACAAATGAGAAATTATATTGTCGTGTGAAAGAAAGTATATGAAATTAATCTTAACTTCTTGGACAAGTTATAATATGAATTTAAAGTTTGTTTGTTGTTATTGTTGCTCTTATTTAGATATAGAGTTGTGGTGTACTTAAAATTTTGAACAATTAGATGATGGAGGGGTGAAAAAGTTGCACAAGTAAAGGATCGAATGAATATAAAGAAAATGGTGTATAGATACCACAGAAAAATATGTCATTTTATTATGAAAGGCTTTAGTGCAGATACTATTATATTTAAGGAAATTACCAACATCAAGAGCAACACATAATTGATGAAAACAAGAAAAGTCCCTTTTTAAGCACATATTCAATTTTTTTTTCTGTATGACAAAAAGGGGGAAAACCCTATATACAAATGTGAGTAAAACTAACCAATCGAGCTATTCTTCTAGATTTGGCATTACCTATAAAGTCCTCAAATAAAATCATGCTAAAGTCAAAAGAGGGGGCGTTGAAAAAGATAGGTATTAAGCTTAACTCCATGGCTGGTAAGCTAATTTACAACTCAATTACCTCATGATATTCATGGTGACGCTATCCCAACCATGGATTATAACTCCCCAGCCCCTACCTGAGTCAAGAACAGTTACCAAGAATAACATCAAGAATCATAGGCTAGCCCCACAAATCACCACAAGCCTTTTCAGCATGTTTCGTCCTCTCTCACATTATACCCATGAAAACCTCCCAGCATGTCATAATCCCAAGACTTCTCTACATTAAACACATTTAACTGTGGATTTCTTAAGGATGGGCTCCCAAAAAAAAGTGCACCTTCGGTGATATAACTAACCATGAGCTTCAATTTTGACTATACTTGGGGTGTTGTAATAACCCCACTTGAAGAATGCAACGTTCTTGTTGTGGCTCACAACTCAATCAACTTACATGTCCTTATGATTCGCAGTCCATCCCAACATCTCTACCCTACTAGTGAATGCCTATAGTTATCCTATTCACTAGCGGAACGCATAGTCATAGGTTAGTTTGTGATGTCATCTGTGACTCCCAAATCGACCAATTTACACATACTCATAGCCAGCAGTTTTTCCCAATATTTTTGCCTTGTTAAGTGACTACCTAGAGCTCTCCAATTCACTGCGGCAACTTACAGTCACTGGTTAGTTTTGATACCATGTGTAATTCTCCAGTGCATACCTAGGGGTTACCAAGAACAGCTTTAAGGATCATGGACTTACCCTAGAAATCACCATAAGGATTTGTAGCATTCTTCATCCTTTCTCACAAGCTGGCTGAGAAAACTTCCCAAGACTTCAACCATCCCAACAGTTCTTCATAGCAAGTGTGCTTAATTATGGAGTTCTTAAGGGTGGGCTCCCTAAAAAGGAAGGTACATGCACATTTAGTGATATAAGTTGTCGCTTCAAATCCTTTGGTACTCAATTCTGACTATACTTAGGGTGTTACATAGATATTCTATATTTAAATTTCAACTATTCCTCTAACTTAGAATTCTTCCAGCGTGCAAGTGGAGTTATAAAACTTTCTAGGCCAAGTAATAGTTGTTCTCCTCAGGTATATAAGAGCTCTAAAAGACATTTGCACCTTAGACCAATAAAAGCCAAAGAAAGAGATTGACTGAATTAAGTAAGCCACTAGCATTGCGTAGTATGGGCATAGACATAAGCTCACTAAAACATAAGTCCACCAAAGCCTTTAAAAATTCTTATGCATATGTCTCGGTAGGGAAGGAAAAGATTTAACCAAGATCTCACAAACGTATAAGGAGTCAGTAAAGATCTTTAAGTTTGAAGAAAATAAGGAATAACATACATCTAGACTCCTAATAAAATTCCTTTAAGAGAAGTATCTTAAAACCCTATATATACAAGCCATGACTAAAGTCAAAGGTAGGTCAACAAGACTTTCGTAAGCTACATTGTGCTTGCTCACTTCTCAAAATTTTTCCTTACTTGGGCACAGAAGGCTCTTAAACAAGGGGAATCCACCTCTTTGACATTTATTTTGTAGGTAATCCATGGGCAGTGGTATAAGTTCCTCAACGTTCTTAGAAGAATCATAGAAGGTCTAAACTATGTTGAAACTTATATTATCGTCTGTGGGGAACTAGGGTTGAGCAAAATGCCATCCAAGGAAGGTGATAAGGCAAAAGGCATTGCCATCCCTGAGAATTAAGAACCATGAAATCTAGCTCCTAATACCCAAATCTCTAGGAAAGAAGACTTTCCTATAAAGGACGACTTATCCCAGGAGCATACGACTCTTCCTAAGGGACACTGTTTCCTAGAATCACTCCTGCCCTAAAACAAATAAATTGTGCTTTAAAGACAGTGAAGGAGTTGATCAAATTAAAGGTAGATGAAGCTATACTCCCCGTACTGAAGATGTTAGATGAGTTCTTGGCTTATTAAAAGAAGAAGAGAATGGTTGGCCGTGAGAGACTGTACGTTAAAGACACGATATGGACAACTAGAACTCGAAAGGAGCTTTTTTCTTAATGATTCAGAAGAAAGGCATACTAAGAACATACCTCCAGGGTATTAAAGGAATAAAATCTAAGACTTGAGAGAGATCTTGAACCATAAAAGAGCTGAGCAAGAGAAATCCTTGCAGAAGAGGCCTAGTCAAGATAGGTCTCATTAAAAAGAAGACTGTGAACAAAATTCAAAGCAATAGAGCTCAAGCGGTATTAAAGGTATACCATCTTAGTAGCGTTTAAGGAAAATGCTAAGAAAACCCTTAATCAGGGTAGTCAACTAACAAGTCACCCACAAATCAAGACACCCTTTGCCATAGAGATCTAGGAGGGTCTTAGAGAAGATCAATGCCAAAGATAGAGCAATTTAATGGGACTAGTGACCCTCATGAACACCTTGATGCATATTTTAATCAAATCTGTCTATAACAATCTCCATCAAAGTAAATGATGTGCAGATACTTTTTTCTTACCCTAAAGTGCATTGTACCGCCTGTACAAGCTTAGTTCAACAGCCTATCCCCAAGATGAATCAACTCCTAGGATGATGTTTCCATTGGTTTCAAAAGCCATGTCATTTAACGTAGAAAATTTCAAAATCAACTACAGAACTGATAAAGTTAGCCTAAAGAGATTAGGAAATCCTAACTAAATATATGGAAAGATTCAATCATGAGAAACTATTTATAGAAGACCTTAAGCTAAATGTGGTTATAGTTTCCTTTACCACTGGGACTAGGCATAAAGGCCTTAGTAAAAAGTTCACCATAGAATTACCAGCCACCCTTGATGAGACCTTCAACATAGTAGAAAGATATATATAATTGGAGTCTGTCATGAGAGCAGCTAGAACTCCAAAGAGGGGCCTAGATGGATGAAAAAAAGCCTATCAAGCATAATAAAAAAGAAAAGAAGAAAATTTCCTTTAAGACACAATCTATCTTTAACATCTTAAAGAGTGAGATCTTGATGGGATAGGGTCAGCTACATATAAATAATCCCAAGCCTCTTAAGCAAAGGCCCAAGAACAATGATAAATGATGTGCCCTCCATAAAGATTACGGCCATTACACAAAATACTTTTGTGATCTGGATAAATCACTCCATGGACTGGCCATGGACTGGCCAACAGGTGGAAGTTGGAGAAGTACCTCAAGAATAGGCCTAAGAAAAGGATAAGGCGTCCAGGTGAAAGGAGTTTGGAACAAGATGACTCATGACTTACTCCTCTTAAGGGCAATGTCCAGGTCATCTAGGGGGACCACCCTTAACCGAGATGTCAAACAGGGTCTTAAAATTCATTTGTGAACTCTGGGTCAGGTAATCTAGCTGTAAACACAGGAACTATGAACATTCTTCGTAAGGGGATCTATGAAGGTGCAAGACCTATTTCCCAACTCCAAGATGACCTAATGCCATCAAGTTGACAATGGCTAGAAGCTTCATAAATTTCATATTCTAAGATGTGTTTATCAAGCCTGGCATATAGGAGAAAGATATATCCCTAGCACCCTAAGCATCATGGGTTTCATGGGCCACGCCATTTACCTAAAAGGAATTATCAATCTACCTACCAATGTGGGATCTAGAAGGAAAAAACCCTCAAGGTGATGATAGATTACATTATCATGGATATGCCTTCTGCATACAATATAATTGTGGGACGACCACTACTAAACTCTTTGAGAGCAACACTCTCTACGTAAAAACTGGAGATGTAATACCTGGTAGATAATTGCTCTGTAAGAAAGATTATAGGAGATTAAACGAGTGCACAAGAGGGCTACATAGTCACCTTGAAGGCCACAATCCTATATTCAGAATATGAAATGGGAAGGCCTCAAAGACTAACATAAAACAAGCCTAGAAGCAGCTAGATGTCAATGTGACACCATTATCTGAACTTGAGAATTGGGCTAGTAAGAATCCTAGGCCAAAGCCTCACAGTAAATTGAATAAGGTACCTCTTGCCCATGATCAATCTAAGACAGTATGAATTGGTACTTGCATAGTACTAGCCTTCTAGAAAGCACTGATTTCCCTACTCAAACATATGTACATGTGGGTGCTTATATGGCACAGGAGATGTCAGGAATGGATCTTGAGATTATAGTTCAAAAATTAAAGAAAAATCCTCAAGCAAAATCCGTGAAGAAGAAAAGAAGACACTTTGCCGCTTATAAAAATCAGGCAATGTCAGCAAAAGTGCACAAGTGGTTGGATATAGGATTCATCAAAGAATGCAACTATCCTGACTGGTTGGCAGACGTAGTGATGGAGAAGAAGTCCAATGGTTTGTGAAGGATATGTGTGGATTACATAAACCTAAACAATGCCTGTCTTAACGACTATTTCCCACATCCTAAGATTGATCAATTGGTGGAGTCAACCAAGGGTTTTGGTTATCTTACTTTCATAGATGCCTACTCCAGTTTTTACCAAATACCCATGTAGGAGTATGATCAAGAGCATACAAACTTTATTACACATCATGAGTAGTATTGTTATAAGGCCATGCCGTTGAAGAATGATAGTGCTACGTACCACGGGCTAGTCGACAAGCTCTTTAAAGGGAAGTTGGCATATGCATGGAAATTTACATCGATGATATGACTATCAAATCCAAGACTTCTGATTGTAGACGCTTAAAAATGGCATCTTACTTTTAATTGCCCAATGACGAAAACTATACTCCAACTTGTGTATTTAGGCCCCCAACAGAGTAATCCTTGAATTCGAGTACAAAAGGCTAATATAGTCCAAAAAGCCCAAATTGGCCCTAACAGACATCATTCGGCATCAATTGAGATCCACTCTATGGAGCATAAATTACTGAGTTTAGGTTAGAGCTGACAAAAAGTTGTCCAACCTGAATACCCTAATTTGTCCAACCCTGAACAAAATGGGTACGATCATGAATGTTTCGTCTGAATTTTGAATCTTGACATAACATTTTTTTATATTTCTACTCTCCGAACCTGATTTTAACCCGAATTTAGCCTTGTCCGAATTGTCCAACCCGAAAAAGACCAGGTATTGGACATCAATTTCTTGTCCAAATTTTGACATTTTCTAACTTGTCTAACCCGAATTTGACCCAAACCCGAATTTTTACTCTAGTTTAGGTATAGATGTTCTTCATGGAATAAGTTTTCTAATGACATATTATACACAATAGTTCAATAAGCAACGGAAAAGATATAAGTCAAATATTTGGGCTTGTGTTGAAAATGACACTGGTTCACTATTTTGCTTATATCATGTACTAAACTTATCAACAAATTATGAAATCCCTTGTATTAAAAGCTAGACTCAATAAGCTTTCAATTAAAAAAATATTACTCAAAACAGAGGTCGGACATGAAATTTATAGCCAAAACAAGTTGGACTATCTGAGGCCCAATTCAGAAACCCAGTTGGGTTCCTATTTGCAAGAACCAGGGTTGTCTAGTTAGGAACCCAAACTAACTCCCTCCCTCTGAGTCCTTTTTTTCCTAAACAAGATTAATTAACTAGAATTCTAGGCTGATTAGCTTATCAAGACTAATTAGTTAGAATCCTAGCTGAATTAATGTACCTATTTATATCAACCTTAATCAGACTAGGATTATGTAACATACCCAATGCTAAATACCGGATTATTCTAACTTAATAACTTATTTACTTATGTTTGCAGTGGAAGACTTTTGACTGGGGGCATTACTACTGTTCTATGATGGAACAAGGCTACCTAAAACTACCTGTAACACTGGGATACCTACATAGTCACCAAATTCACTATACATTGGAAAACAAAACATACATTTGAAGACTTGTTCTATTCATATTACACTTAGTAAACTTAGCGTACAACTGCCAAACATCTGGAAACCACAAAGTCCAAAAGAATATACAATCAGCAAGTTTCCAGGGTGTTAGCCTATAAATCACTGTGAACACGGACATGCTAACCTTTCGTGAAACAAACCATAACTCTCGTTTATTTCTTGTCACCTTCTGGCGTGCCAGGAGAAGGGCTGTTCACTTTTCCTTTACCTAAAACAAAAAACATAAAAACGTTCGAATAATGAGCCTAAGCTTAGCATATATACCCATATGTTGTAAAATAATTTTTGAATTCAATTAGTTGGGCGCCACATTTCAAAACATTTCGTTTGCAAACAGGAGAGAGAGAATGTGTAATTAAAGTTCATTTGCTAATTATTATCTGAAAGTGGACCCCTGTTGACGTCTGAAGCGATCTTGAAATAGGTGCACATCTCCCAGGCCGATCAGAAAACCTGAATTGCAGCTGCGCGGGTAAACTGAGGGGCGTAAGCCTTAATGATTGATAATTGATGGGGCTACTTTTTTAAATGACAAAACATTTCGTTAAATGATTCATTACATGAACATTATATGAATTTTGTATAGTTTGATAAACATGTAAGTTTTCGAAGCGCACAAGTAATAAACGTACCTATTCTTTAAAATTCTATCTCCTTTTTAATGGAAAATGCTCGTTGGCCGCTTCAAGCGATAGAAGTGGTATTACTTCTGCTTCAAATATATAATTTTATGGTTAGTGTGAATTTAGGAAACGTTATTCAATTTTCTAGTTTAATAGGTAATTCAAAATCCTTTAGCTCTTCTTATTAATTATCAACGTACTCATCATTAATTACTTAACTTTATTCTATTCTTTGTTTCTGTGTTTCTTCTTTGGACAATGCTATCGCTCATTTTTCTAAAAGTTATAGTAGCATAATGATGTGACTTGCTTGGTTATTATGATTATTATATCGTCACTGCCATTATAGTTATTAACATAGGCTTGTTAACATCATTCACTTTGTCTCACTTGCTAGTATTAATTTCATTATTACCGTTATGATTATTATTATCATGGTTATTATTATTAGTTTATTAATATTAATATTTTGTCACACTTGTTGGTATAAACGACATCGTTAGAGGTGTAGTATTGGAATTATGGTTATTTTCTTATTGTGATTATTATTATTTTAATCATTGTTATCTTTTTCATAGCATGTCACTATTAGTCTCCATCAACATTCATTTAGGACAGTTCGAGACTCAGTTTAGTGATGTCGCGAGCTTGGTCTTAGCCAAACCAAAGGGGTCTTCGTTTCATTTCTCCTTGCTAATCCCAAGCGTGTACATTATCCCTAACCCCTCCATAATCGCTTTGCTAACACTTGATTCAAATGTAAACTTAAGCTCGCAAATGTCTATATGCACCATGATTTACACAAAGTCACACACTTCACTTGTCTACCCTTAAATTAATTCTAAAATGACATTATAAAAGATCCCTTTTGGATTATCCAAACACCCATTTTTTTCATTCTTTCCACTCGCGCTACTCACAACACTTATCTTCTCATTACTTTAAATTCAACCCATAACTTTATAATAACTTAATTAATCTATAAATTTCATAAACAACTTGTTCTCCCTCCTTTCTTCCTTTATTACCCCTCACAAGCTCATAATTTTCAAACATTCAAGTTGTTATATTTCCCTCCATTCTCTTCTCCATCACCATCACTTAGCAACTAGTTCATAACACCTACACATGCTATGACATCGCACATACATACACCTCTTAGTTTTCATTCAATTACCTTTAAAAATTCATCTAAAGTCATCAAAGAAACATAATTAAGCTTGAATTTCATCCAAGCATCTAAACCTTAATCCATTAAGCTCATGGCCACAACGCACACATCAACATATATATCCCATTAATCTCATTAGAACATTCATTAAAATTAATCTCAATACCATTAAAATAACATAAGCAAGCTTAATCTTTACACCCAAACATCAAACCCTCAATACCATGGTCATTTTCAACGTCACTTCACCAATATCCATGTCTGGACCAGAATTTAGGGCTAGAACTGGCCTAGGGAATGGACCATGTTCCTTGATCAGACCTGTACCTGAATTTCAGGCCAGGCCAGGGCTACTAGTAGAGCCCAGGCTAGCAAACTAGACTTGGTTTTGACCAAGGAACCCAGTCGGGTTCCTAGGTCAGGGCCAAAGCCTGATTCCCAATGGGTATTTCTTTTTTAAAAAAATGAATGAAAAAACTTTAATTTACTTCTAAAAATAAAGTACCTAGCAAATAAGTCCGACCATTCACAGGGGATCGCAAGCATGGGGAAGTGGATCCTTACATTGGCGTCTCCATTGAGGACGTTATGTTAAAGAGGGCAAGATTTGAACTTCAAAATCGAAAATTATCTTAATTGCACTTGCATTTGGCATTCTTGCATTATAAGGCGCTGCCTACTGGGGATCAACAGTGTCTCTAGGCCGAATCCTATTATAACCCCTCGGAAAAGTAGTTAGTCACTTGGTGGATCCACTAGACTTTTAACTGAGCAGGCAATTGCGTCACGCACTCATAACACACTTTCCTAGTCGCCACGATACGAGAAAGCAACCGAGACATTCCAGTCTTGCCATACACGCCATAGATGGCGTACAAAACATGTGGCTCCTAAGAGAATTGTGCTATACCTGACTTGAAATCCCTATAACATAGAACTCTTGTTTAGCTTGGAACTCATGTGTATGATGTGAATGCAAGGTGTCCTTGTATAATTTAACTTTCTTGGCCCAAAGGACTATACATTGGCACTGTAAGTCTTAAGACAACCCAAATTAGGGAAAATTAAGCTTAGGAATTAGATTAAGAATCAAAGTTAACTTTTGGGCCAATTAAGGGCCTGTTCTTTTCGTGGGTCAATCCACTTTTACCCACTTCAACCTACTTCAACCTACTTCAACCCATTTCAACCTACTTCAACCCACTTGAAAAAAAAATACCAACTTCAACCCACTTCAACC
>JACYFF010031954.1:64129327-64144019 GCA_017589665.1 Selenicereus undatus | reverse complement strand
CATTCAGATTGCTGGGGCCCTTCTCGTGTTGAATCTTTGGGGGGTCACAGATACTTTCTGTCAATTATTAATGATTATTCCAGAATATCTTGGGTGTTTATGATGAAACACAAAAGTGAAGCTTTCAACAACTTCAAGCAGTGGAAGACATTAGTGGAAAATCAAACTGGGAAGAAGATCAAGCGGCTGCGCACTGACAATGAGCTGGAATTCTGTTCATCTGAGTTCGATGAGTTCTGTCATAGTGAAGGGATTGCTAGACATCGCACGGTCAGGGATACACCACAGCAGAATGGTGTCGCAGAACATCTGAACCAAACATTTTTGGAGAGAGCTAGGTGCATGCTCTCTAATGGTGGGTTGGCTAGAAGGTTTGGGGCAGAAGCGGTTCATACAGCGTGCTATTTGATCAATCGTGGACCTCACACAGGTATACATCTCAAAACCCCATGTGAGATGTGGTCTGGTAAGCCTGCAGATTACTCAAACCTGAAATTTTTTGGTTGTCCTGTTTATTATCATGTAAATGACGGTAAATTGGAAACTCGAGCCAGGAAGGGAGTATTTTTGGGCTACGGGGATGGAGTGAAAGGTTACAGAATCTGGTCTCCATCAGAAAATAGGGTTATTATTAGTAGAAATGTGGTATTTGATGAAAATTCAATGTTTAACCCTATTGTGAAGTCTATTATTGTGTCAGAAACTGGTAGTGTTGAGAAACAGGTGGAGCACCAAGTCACTCATGGTGAGAGTGAACCACAAAAGGAAGAAGCTCAACATTCTTGTGCAGAACCTGAGCCCATACCGCTAGCTAATCAACATAGCTTAGCTCTTGGTCGCTCTCGGAGGGCTAATTTCGGGAAGCCCCCTACGAAATACGGTTTCGAGGATATGGTGGCTTACGCACTACAGGTTGCTGAAGAGGTGGATCCTCACGAGCCATCCACGTATAAACAAGCAGTTACATGTTCCGAGTCTACCCAATGGATTGCAGCAATGGGAGATGAGATGAGTCACTTCAAAAGAATAAGACTTAGGAACTAATGAAACGACCGGTGGACAGAAAAATCATCACCTGCAAATGGGTCTTTAAGAAGAAGGAAGGGATATCACCTACTGAGGGTATCAAATACAAAGCTTGAGTAGTTGCAAGAGGGTTTAGTCAGGAGAAGGGAGTAGACTACACTGAGATCTTCTCACCAGTGGTCAGACATACTTCCATCAGAGTACTACTAGCAATGGTGGCACATCAGGATCTTGAGCTTGAGCAATTAGATGTGAAGACAGCTTTCTTACATGGAGAACTAGAAGAAGATATATATATGGCCCAGCTAGATGGTTTTCAAGTCCCTGGGAAAGAAGAATATGTCTGTCATTTGAAGAAGTCCTTGTATGGACTAAAGCAGTCGCCTAGGCAGTGGTACAAGAGGTTTGACACCTACATGATACAACTTGGGTATAATAGGAGTCCATATGACTGTTGTGTATATCACAACAAGGCAACAAATGGTTCGTTTATCTATTTGGTGTTATATGTTGATGATATGCTGATAGCTGCAGAGCACAAGTCTGATGTTCAGAAGTTGAAAGGTCTCCTAAGTGCTGAGTTCGAGATGAAAGATCTAGGTCCAGCAAAGAAAATCTTGGGTATGGAGATCTATAGGGATAGAAGTCAGAAGAAGCTTTTCTTATCACAGAAAAGCTATATTCAGAAGATATTGTCAAGATTCGGCATGTCTACAGCAAAACCTATAGATACTCCAAGTGCTGCAAATACCCATCTATCTGTTGCATTTGCTCCTAAAACTGCTGAAGAAAAGGAATACATGTCTCGAGTTCCTTATGCCAGTGCAGTAGGGAGTTTGATGTATGCAATGGTTTGTACAAGACCTGACCTCGCACATGCTGTTAGTGTTGTCAGTAGGTTCATGGGAGAATCTGGTAAGGAGCATTGGCAAGCTGTGAAGAGAATTTTTCGCTATCTAAGAGGTACATCTGATGTTGGTCTCATCTATGGAGGTGATACCCAGTGTTTGGTGACAGGTTATTCAGATTCTGATTATGCTGGAGATGTGGACAGCAGGAGATCAATGACTGGTTATGTCTTCACTCTTGGAGGCTCTGTTGTAAGCTGGAAGGCAACTCTGCAACCCACGGTTACTTTATCTACTACGGAAGCAGAGTACATGGCACTGACAGCAGCAGCCAAGGAGGGAATCTGGTTAAAAGGACTGGTCAGTGATTTTGGTCTACCTCAAGCTCAGGCTACCATATATTGTGATAGCTTGAGTGCAATATGTTTAGCTAAGGATCAGGTTCACCATGAGAGGACCAAACACATTGATGTTCGATATCATTTCCTGAGAAGTGAAAAGAGAATTCAAGTACAGAAAGTAGGTACTGCTGACAACCCTGCTGATATGTTCACTAAACCGGTTCCAGTTAGCAAGTTCCAACATTGTTTGGACTTGTTAAATATTGGAAGTTGTTAATTTGTCTCTTGGAGAACAAAAATCTGAGGCAGAAGAGATCTGGCACTGTTATGGTGCATCTGTTGTTGCTATGAGAGGATTCAAGTCAAGCTGGAGATTTGTTAAACTGCCTTGAATCTGTTGTTCTGTAGCCCCCTTCGCAGACCTAGCACGGCGTACGTGATGTATGGGTTAGGGTTAACCCTAAAACCTAAACCCTATATATGTAATGCGTATTCTCTGTATTCCTTCATCATCAATAAAACTATTCCTCTCTTCTGCCTGTGGACGTAGCTAACACATTGTTAGTGAACCACGTTAAATCTGTGTGTAATTGTCAGTTTGTTCATACTTTCTTGCATCCGTTATAACAACAACATTTGGTGGATCCTTGTTTGCTAAGCTCCAATTCGTCCGATTTTCCTACACTGCCTAGGATCCAGATGATATAAGAACCTCTCAAATATGATTAGTAGGAGAGTGCGCCTTCCCTTTTTTATGCATGTCTTATTTAGACATTAGGAGAGTTTATATTTTGCCTTGTTTTTCCTTTGGACAAGTTTTTTTGGTACTCTCTGCGCATATGATTCCACTCTTTTCTTGACTCATTGCTGTTTTCACCTTATCATGATCAAACCCGAGGTTACTATGTTTATACTTAAAGTGTTTGCACTTATTATTAGAATGTTGCTCGATTCTAAAGTGTTGCTATTATGTGTGAGATCAAATAGACCAACAAGAGAATCCAAATTTTTTTTAAAAAATTCCATGTGGAAGAACTAGTACAAAGAAAGAGAAACTTTAAGGGTGTGTTTGGTAGGGCGGAAAATCATTTTCCATGAAAAATATTTTCCCAAGAAAAATGATTTTCCACTTACATTTTCAGCTGTCTGGTAGAATGAAAAATAATTTTCTTTTCACTACTCTGACCCGACTCAACCAATGAATTCTGTTACCCATTCCTCTTCAAAAGGGCAACTGTAACAAAATCAGAGAACTCCAAAATAATTACAAAGATTAACGATTGAAATCATCGATGAACATGATGAACATGAAGTAGAACGGAAGAATGAGAGACAAAATGAGAATGAAAATAGAGTGATTCTAGGAACAATTAAAAGAAAATAGAACGAGAGACAAAATTGGACAACGAAAATTGAGCTTGAAAAATCGTTTTCCCTACTTTTTCAATGGAAAGCAATTTCCTTCAAATGGGGTAAAATGATTTTCCCCTGAAAATGATTTTCCCCTCCTTGTTGTACCAAGCGGCGTAAAATGGAAAAATCATTTTCCGGGAAAATGATTTTCCCCCTTACCAAACACACCCTAAAAACTTCAATTTCAACATGCCTTCTCCTACATAGTTCTTTGATCTGCGATTTTTTTAAAATGAGGATAATTTAGGAGGGAAATTCAAAAGGAAGAAACAAAGAGAAAAGTAAAGGGAGAATGAAATATTTATTGTTTATATAAGAGTTTTTAGCAAATTTGGGTAGCAATTCAGATTTAGGAAATGAATGTCCAAAATATTCCAACTCAAAGGGAAATGAAAAATAGATCACATTGCTTAGGAATTTGCTAACTTAGCAGCTTAATTTGGGGCCTAAAGATTACCGCTGGTACCTGAATTATGTCGTTGGTCCCCACAGGTAAAAAATTTATGCAGTTGCCATGCCTTGTATTTTGGGTTTGATGTTCTTTAAATTTTGAGCAATTTAGGTTGTTTTCTGCAATGTTTTCTAGCCTCTTAGAGCACCAAACACCCTTAAGCTTCCAATCTAATTTCCCGTAGCCTCTTTTAATGCTCTCTTTGCCTCTTGGATTCATAACTTAAGTAAGGTTCATATTAGCTTGTTATACCCTTGTGTGTTAAACAATCTCCATTCCCTTGAGTATGTAACAATATGTGATAGGTTGTTCAGGGTAGCACAGTTTAGCAATCTTCATGTCTTTCACTTCTTGATCGAGGATACATGCCCCACGATAGGGGAGTTGAAAGCTATCTTAGGATTCTCCTAACAGAAGAGATAACCCATTATCGCTTAGCTAAAATATTCCTATGCAAAAGACTTATAATCCCTCTTCACGTTCTTACCTAAAAAATCACTTCATGTTGGGCCACCAACGCAAGTATTCTAGCGTAGAGGACAAAAACCCAGGCAAGTATTCGAGCATAGAGGACAAAAGGCCTACATATTCTTCTTTTTACATTGCTTCCTCTTCCCTACTGAGCAAAGTTTGGCACGCCTAGCTCCCTTCATCATACGGTCTCTATTTAAGAAGTCTCCTTTTCCCACGGTGTTGGCTGACACCATCTTGGGTTTACATGATAAGGAAAATGAGAAACACTACACTCTCTATAGGGGAATCCCCCTCCTACGGCATGTGCTATACTCATTTTTCACTTGCTTCCCTTGTTTTGTACCGTTTACTCACATTTCCACTTCTTATGTAGATATGGCTTAAGGGCTGCTTCAAGTGCACGGTGCCTCCTGTCAAAACAAAGTGATACACAACTGCGGTGTACCAATTTTGCACTGAGGTCCGAGACCCCAACTAGGCACCCTGGGGGCTGCTTGAGTGGAGTGAGTTCTTGGAAAATCATTAGATCTGCTGTATCATTCCTTGTGGAACATCAGGGCTTTCAGGCTTCTACAGAAGGAAGTGAATGTATGTACCTTCTTCGTTTTAATGATGTGACTTTTATCTTCACTGCTCAAATTGTTCATCAATTTAGGCAGAGATAAAGGTTATTGATACCCTTACTCCCCCCGCTCGCATATCTTTCTTTTAGGGCCTTTCTATCATGAAAGCCAACATAGGGGCAACCCTTTCAATAACCCCTGCCTAGGAAGCCTACCACTGAGGAGGTGGATAAGGATTACCTGGATTGGGCCAATGCCATTCTATGGAACATACAAGTAGCCAGGAGAGAGAAAACAAAGGAGTTCTAACAGAAACAGTTCCTAAAAAGCATGGTGTAGAAGCCGAAAGATGACGGAGAGAAATCGAGCTCTACCTCTAAGGCAAAGGGGGAGTGATCGTTCCTTTTTATGCTTGTGTGATGTTATAAGCCCCTATATTTTGGGCAGTATATTATTTTATGTTTATTTGTCCCATTGGAGCTTATGCTTAACGAAATGAATACGTTATGTTATTCTGCTTCTTAGGAACATTTTTTCTTTGTTCATTATTTTTTTGGTTGCTATCCTTGGCATTTTTTTCTTTTTTTGGGTTATTTGTAATGTTGGATTGGATAAACCCTAAGTAGGTAGTCATCTCGTTGCTTTTTTTTTTCTTTTTGTTTTTGAAGAACTATAGTGGCAAGGCATTGATGTACATAGTAGTAGGCTAATAATGCCACTCGACCCTGTCGATAGTACTTTTCACACTGCCAAGTTCTACCGGCAACAAGTTTTATCCTACTCAGTTGTAGTGGTAGTAGGTTTTATCCCACTTGCCTATTAGCTCTTTTTTTAGTCCTTTAGTACTAGAACTCCTTTAGTAATTGGTATAAGTTGGTCAGTCATGAATAATCACATCTGTCCACATCCAATAATATCAGGCCCCTTGCAAGCGGATTCTAAATTTGGCCTTTCACCGAACTAGCAGACCTTTCACCGGTCTAGGAGATTCTGAATTTGACCTTGCGATTCTTCATCTAGTAGCCGTTTTAGCGCCTTCTTACAAGTGGATTGTTTTCCCCTGTTTGCTAGTTGGGTTGATAAGCCTTTCTAGATAACTAATTACATTTGTTGGTAAGTTGTTAACTGCTAAACTATCTGATCTGCGTGGCTTGTCTCAGTATTCCTGAGTCAAGCGCAACTGTTGCCTATAGGAACTGGCCATGGTCCCACCTACTAAGGAGAGCTCAGGTTTTGGGATTCTCTGCTAGGTTCGCCAAACAGTGGCATTATATTATATTTTTAAAATTTTTTGTTGTTGTGAGGTGGGTGAATAAGTAGTAAACAGTAATGGGGCTGACCATTAAGGCTTCCTTCGTATCCATATCACAAAATCAGACCTTCGTAGTTCATTGCATCATTCCTTTTTTGGCCCTGGTGTAGGCATTATAAACCTGTTGTGCACCTAAAACAAGTTTTACTCCTCCTTCCTTTTGAAGTTTGTTATGGGCTTTAGCATAGATTGATCGTCTAAGCATAGTACTCTTTCGGTTGATCCAAATTTCTGTACTGAGTATATTCCTCTCCATTCATATCCACAAGTTTTGTTGCTTCCCTAGCAAGATGGTTTTGATGATATATGGGCCTAGCCAATTAGCCCGAGATTTTTCACTTGGGTCTTGTATTGGACCTCTTATCTCTTTTAAGACCAGGTCAGCTACTTGTATTTCTCTAGGCTTAACTTTCTTACTGAAAGCTCTTGAAATCCAAGCTTGGTATAATTGGACATTGTGGAATGTACTGAATCTCCTTTCATCTAGCATGATCAGCCCTTCGTATCGAGCTTTCACCCACTTTAACTCCAAACTTTAACTTCCCGTAATTACCCTACGTGACGATATGGCTATTACAATAAGAAGTACTGCTTTCATTCCATATACCCAGGAGGATGGCGTTGCACCTATTAAAGTAGGATTTGAAGTTCGATACCCCCACAGAGCAAATGGTAGCTTGTCAGGCGAATTCTTATAGTTCTCAACCATTTTCGCAATCTTTATTGACTGCTTCTACTACTCTATTTGTTTGGGATCAATAAGCGGATGACTTATGGTGTTGTATTTAATATGTCTCAAGTAGAATTGCTATTTCCTTTCTGAAATGGCTCCCCTGATTGCTTATCAACTCATGTGGTACACCATATGTACACATGATGTTACTGATGGGGAATTTTTCCATATGTTTTGAAGTAATCTTAACGTAGGAGGCTGCTTCCACCCATTTTGTGAAGTAGTTAATTGCTACAAGCACATATTCATGGCCACTTGTTCCCTTTGGCATCACCTTTCCTATTATATTGATTCCTAAAACTAAAAAGCGTCATGGAAAAGTAAGTATTGAGAGAAAAGTGCAAGGTTGATGATGCTGCAAATTAGCATATATTTGGCATTTATGACATCTTCTCGCATATGCATAGAAATCTGCTTCTGCTTCCACTGTGGACAAATAATACCCTATCCTCTGAACCTCTTTAGCTAACATTTAGCTGTTCATATGCAGCCCACACTCTCCACTATGAACTTCCTTCATGATTTCTCGTGCCACCTCCCATGTTACACAGAACAGGTTTATGCCCATATCATTGTTGTTATATAGCTTTCCTTTGTCTTTAAAATATTGCGAAGCTAATAACCTTAATGCCTGTTACACTTTTGCTGAGAGCCCTAGTGGGTACTCTTTCTTTGTTAATTACTAGTAGATGTCATAATACCAAGTAGTAAGATTGATGTTGCATACTTTAATGGCATGGCAATAAGCCAGCCTATCTCTTCTTTAACTAATGATGGCATCAAATGGATGCCACTGGGAGTTTTGATCATGGAAACTAACTTTGATAAGGCATTAGCAAACTGATCATTTTCATAAGAAAGGTAAGTATAAGTACTATGGGTGAAATTCTTAGTAAGATCCACTAAATGAGCTTGGTATAGTGCCAAAGCTTCACTTCTCACTTTCCATGTTTGTGACATTTTATTTATTATCAAATAGGAGCCACCATACACCTGTAAGTTCTTTACTGTTATTTCTATTACAGCTTGCAGCAGAAGACACAAGCTTTGTATTCTACCAAATTATTATAATAACCTCAAAATCCAACTTGATTGAGATAGGGGTATGTACCCCTTCTGGAGACACTAAAACAATGCCCACTCCAAATTCTTTCTGATTTGTAGCCCATCGTAGTATATTTTCTTGACATCTTATTCCACATAAAGGACTTCTTCATTAGGAAAATCAAAGGCTTCTTCCTTTTGTTCTTGCATTGGCAAGTCTACTAAGAAATTGGACATGACTCTTCCCTTAATGGACTTCTGAGGGATGTAATGGATGTCGAATTCTGACAGCATTCTGTCCACCTGGGAACCTTGTTACTTATCACTAGTTGTTATAGCAAATACCTTATTAGGTCCATCGGTGTTATTAAATGTACCGTATGGGTTAACATGTAGTGCCTAAGGTTTGGATGCCCAAACTAAGGCCAAAGAGGTTTTCTCTAAAGGGGTGTAGAGAGTTTAATAATCAAGAAACTTTTTATTCAAGTTGTAGATAGCCCTTTCCTCTCCTTATATCTTTTGGGCTAGCATGGCTCCCATTGTTGTTATTGTTTATGAGATTAAGAATCACGAGAATGTTAGGCTATGGAGGTACCAAAACTGGTGGGTCAGTTAAGTAATCTTGACATTATCAAATGCCTCTTGACACTACTCATCCCATTTTGGTTTCATATCCCTCTTCAATTTCTTGAAGATAGGCTCGCAAATCATAGTTAGCTTTCATATGAAGTAACTGATGCACTACAAGTCACGTAAGAATCCCTGTATTTCCTTCTCGATTTTAGGTGGTGGCATTTCTTGTATAGCCTTGATCTTTGAAGGGGTAACCTTGATTCCCCTAAGGTTGGGCACATATGTTAACAACTTCCTAGACGTGAGCCAAAATGTGCACTTCTATGAGTTCAAGCGCATATTGTACTTTCTGACTCTAGGAAAGAACTTTCAAAGAGTCGGAACATGTCCATCCCTATCTGTAGATTTTATAATCGTATCATCTACGTATACCTCTGCCTCCTCATACATTAGATCATGCAATATAGCAATAGTCGTCCTTCGGTAGATAGCCCCATCGCTTTTAACCAGAATGAACCACAGTCTAGTAATAGATTCTTCTTTTCTACCATTTTGACTTGGTTATAACCAGCATACCCATCTAAGAAAGAGATAAGAGAATGACTAGAACTGTTATCAACTAAAATATCTATATATGGTGGTTGAAAAATCATCTTTTGGACTTGCCATATATAGGTCACTAACATCTACACACAATCTGGCTCTTCCATCTTTCTTTGGAACTATCACAATATTTTCCACCCACTGAGGATAATGGATAACCTAATGAACCCTGCATCCAATTATTTCTGTAATTCTTTCTTTATTTTTAAGGACATTGTGGTTTCTTCCTGTAGAGTTTTCATTTTACTGATTTGGGGATAAAGAAGAATCTTATGCTCGGCTATATCTCGGTCTATGCTAGGCATGTCTTTATAGGACCATCCAAAGACATTAATGAATTCTTGTAAGAGTGAAGTAAAGCTTTCCTGCTACTATGAAGTTAGTGACTTTCCTATTTTAAGCTCTCGGGCTCTTCAGGAGTCCCTAAGTTAATTGATATTGTCTCTTTGATGATGAAAGTTCGATTTTCATGACCTTCCACTACTTGTTTAACTTTTTTGGGGTTATATCTTCATTTTAGGATTATCATAGGCAAAGCATTCAAAGGAAGAGGAAGAAGATGAGTCATAAGTGAAAGAATTCATCTTATTAATATTAGGAATGAGTTCATCTAATGCAAAGTTTGGGAAATAAAAACTGAAGACTGGCCCTTAGACTCTATCCAAGACCTCCCTAAATTACCCTTATGGCTATAGTGAACACCTTTCCTTCCTCGTCTGCTACCCATGTCACTTTCTTACAGCCATGCATCGACTTCAGTGATGAAATTTATAAGGTTGAAAATGTTGATAGACATGGTAAGAGTTAGAATAGCAGTGGGATCTTTCTATTTCATGTAATCTTGCCCAAACAGAATCCCAAAGAAGTTACTTTCAACGAGGTGGCTATTACTTAACATCTCCAACCCATGAGCCCAGATTCCTTTTGCGCTTATGTATTAGCATTCAAGGAAGCTATAGAAAGGAAGTTTGTCTCCTTCATGAAGGAACTGCCAATTAAGAGTAAAAGGTTCAGACCTTATGTTATATTGCTTCTAGTATCCCTGTCTTGTAGCAATTTTCGATCTTGCCCCTCTTGTGTGGCTTTAGTTACTTCTTTAAAAGTGGGCTAATACTCTAACTCGAACTTGTAATCCTCTTGTTTTTAGTGAAGGGGAAAATAGTTCAACCTTGTGCTCTTCGACCCATAGTCACGCCCGGACGTATCCCAACCTTTTAATGATAACATTCACATTTAAATTTGAATAGGGATTGAAGTCAAAATGAGCTTGGTCTGTTTGTAAGGCTGCTTCTATTCAAAAGTTATAGAGTTCCTCATCATTGCAATTGTGTTCTATTTCTAACACTAGCCCTTTGCTACTGATGGCCGCTCATAATTTGTCCCATCAAGGGTGGCCATCTGTCCCTTTATCAACATCTTCACCTTTTAGTGCATGGTGGATGAGACTGCATGGTACTCATGGGGCCAGGGTTTGTGCAAGAGCAAGTTAAAGGTTACTGCCATGTCTAAAACTTGGAATTTCATATTCCTTTCAACAAGGCCTACAATAATATGGAGGAGAATGATGCCCAACACCAGTATTTTTGAGTTGTCATATGCTCTTAAATGAGTTGAAGGTGTTGAGAGTTAGCCTGCCTTGATTCCCAACCTTTTAACAATTATCCAGGGGTACAAATTCATAGTTGATCTATTGTCGACTAGGGTAAGTGATATGTACTTTTTAAGGCATATCACAGTATGCCGACTATCGGCCTTCTTTGGCTTGATGTCGTTCAGCTTTTGTTATGTGTTGCACCTACGCTTGGTCTTTGTCCTCCCAAAAGTCATCTTCCTTAATTTTCTTCCCAAAAATTATCATTACTTGCCTTAGTAGGTCAGTAACCCTCTTGAGTTTCATATACATCCTCTTCAGCACTTTTCCATAAGCCATGAATTTATAAATGTTGTGTGGATGGCCCCCATTCCTTTTCTTAATCATTGCTGATGGTAGAGATGCTTTCATGGTCTCTAAGTAGGTTTTTATCACTGTTGGATTTTTGAGCTGCTTTAGGCAAAGGGATTTGTCCTGACATGAAGATCCTTTCTAGCCAATTCTTGAAAGTCCAATAGTTCTCGGTATTATGCCCTCATGCCCATGATATTTGCTGTACTTAGTCAAAGAAAATGACTTAGACTACCTGATAGCTTAGGTTTTTGGTTTGACTTCAAGAAGATCAATCATTTCTTTGGCTAATAATTGTTCCAGACCTAGAGTGTAAGTGGTGCCTATTCGAGTGTACTCAATGTAGTGATTTATCACACGCACCTTTTTAGAGCTACTGACCTTCGTATTATTGTTCCAGCAATTGCTACCAGTCTTTGTAGGTTCTTCTTTATCCAGTTCCTCTTCTATAAGCATCCCTAGATTCTTCATTGTAGTGAAACTTTCAAATGGCTGTGAACTAACAAAGCTTCTCACAGGTGAGGGTTTTTAGGTCCATGGAACTTGATGTAAGACATGGTGAATTTTGGAGGTAATTTTTCTTTTGATTTTGCAGTGAATCCTGCATAATCATTAAAGTAATTGTTGAACATGGAGGACTCCTTAAGCAATTATTTTATACGATCTACTTATGGATTAGTTTGAGGAGTGCTCTTTTCCAACTCTTTCACCATATTATCTAGCTCTCTCTTTCCATCATCTTCACCCTCCTCATCACTGGCTGCTCACTTTTCTCTCCTTGGGATTCCTTGGTAAGGTTTTGAAGTGCGGTGATCATCATTTCCATCTTTTTTTTTTCACTCTCCTCCATTCTAGTTTGCATTCTTCCCATCATCTACGTTACTTGGGCTATCTTGTTGTTTCCAGCCATTGGAATTGGTGACGAATTAGACATTGATTTGTATTTCAAATTTAGCTTTGACCCAACTGGTGGAGTTTCCTTGGACTTTACTCAAGACAAAGGTCTCCTAGTTTGTCGACTCCTCTCCTATACCCTCCAAGTCTTCCATATCCTAATTGATTAGCCAAGAGTGCTCGAGACTAGCTCATCTCAATGCTTTTCGAAAGAAGTTTAAGACATTCGAATGAACTCCTCCGACTCATGAACTAAAACCTAATGCTTGAGGGCCTAGGAAACTAATTCTATGTTACCAATGCAAACTGAATTTGCACTAAAAAGAAGCAAACTGTGCTGAACTTCTCTACTTGGATCCCAGCCAAGTTCCCTGCTAGGCCCTAGGATGACTGTTCTACTTTCAATAGACACTGACTTAGTCATATCTCCCTAGATCCCAGCCAGGTTCCTATTGACCTAAATCTATTCATTCTCCTAAATTCATAATAATACCAACACTTTTTTTATTTTACAAAACTCGACCGAGTTCCCTATTTTTTCATTTTTTTTCAACCTATGACTACAATTATGACTCTTATAGACTGTAATAGGGACATAACTTATTTGAGTTTTGATTCAAGAGTCACTAAAGCTCAATTGACCCAAAAAATGTTTTTAGTTATTAACCCGTTGTTACTAGACTTGACTCTTCCTAACCTAGGCCCCCATAAGATCGACAGCATCAATACATAGTCTTTAGGAACGGTGGTAATTAGGGTTACAAAAAATCACATCCATGCATACAAATAAGTTCCATCATAATCTAGTGCTCTATATTTCAAGGAGTTTACATAAGGATTATAAGAGTCCTACCCTGACCCAAATGCGTCCTACATCGCCTATGCGATGCATGGCAAGACTGACACATTTTGGTTGGTTCCACATATTGTGTGCAGCAAAGAAACTATGTCTCGAGCTGGTGGAGCAACTGCATGCTTAGTTGAGTCTAATGGAATCGCCGAGTTAACCACGTGATCTCCCATGGGGTAATAGTAGGGTTTAACCTAAAGGCACTACTAATCTAATATGGTATCAACTTTTAATGCAAGTATAACTGACGACAATTTCTCATATTGAATTTTAAATCTCGCTCTCTTTCCGGGTTTAAAAAAAGGAGTCTCCAGTGGAGTCGCCACTGTAAGGATCATAACCTAAGCATTGTTCCCCATAAATGGTTAGACTCACTTGCTAGGTGCTCGAATTTCAAATTGGTTTTTTAGTGTTTTTCTTTTTTGAAAAAATTAGTTCGTGGCAAAATAATTGGACTAGATTAGGAAACTAGGCCAAAGTTCAAATCCAGGGGCCAAAACTAGGTCTAGTTTCCTGATCTTGTTCCTGGCAGTGTTAACTACTTGATCCACGAACTTAGCAGCAGCCTAGTTCATAGGCCAAAATAGAGCCCAAATCCTGGTTTTGATAGTGACACTATCTTAGATTTAGAACCTGCAGTCTAAAAATAAAATAAAAGGTGAACATAAAATTAATTAGTCGATCACTAGTGAGTTTTAGGAGAAACGTACACACCAAGTTTACTTCTTCAAGGAGATATAACCAAAGGGACATAAAAGAGACAAATGCTCGCTTCAAAAAGGCTTTCAAAAGGCCCTCAAGCAATCGCTGGTTTGGGACCATCAAAGTCCACATGTACGAACCGAGGTTCCAGATTTGGGGCCAAAGGTTCAATATCATAATGCAATGCATCACAACATCACCCTGTGATCACAGATGGCCTCTACTAATCAATATGAGATACTATAATCCTATTACACATAAAATAACAAATCATCATATGAGAGTCACAAATTCACATAATACCAATCAAAGTACAAGGTTAATCCAAACAAATCTAACGAAACAATTCAAAATATTATAGCAAGTGGGAATACTACCTGATGGTTACATCTTTATCGAATCTCCAATCAAATAAATGTAAGAGAAGGACAGTAAAGACAAACAGTGACGCAAATATTTGATTTTTCCCTCGGAATGACCCCCTGGATGACCTGGGAACCTAGCAAAAGAATGCAACTTTAGGGATTAACCATTATCTACCTCTCGAGTGTTGGAATATATTCACTCAAATTTTCTCTCTAGTATGCTCAAGTCTCTCACTAGTATTTCTCTTTAATTTTTTGATCCTTTGATCGCATTTTTCATTGTGTTCAACCCTAAGGGACAACCCCCTTTTATAGTGCTCAACATCTGTAGAATTAATTAAGAAAAAGGATTTCCACTTCAGCTCCTAGTAGGCTTAATCCGAATAGGTAGTCTATCTGAGTCAAACTATATAAAGAGAGTTTGATTTGGTTAAGGGGAGGCGGGGACCCCAACGCTTGCCAGGTAAAGAAGCCAGAAAGTTTCCGATTAAGGAACCCCGCTGGGTTCTAAGCTAGGTTAAACCCATTGGGTCCTGTGCTCCCCTTTTCCTTTTTTTT
>JACYFF010031954.1:64072551-64129227 GCA_017589665.1 Selenicereus undatus | reverse complement strand
ACAAACAATAAACATAAAAACGTGATTAAAGATGCAAACTTGGGACAAGATCACGAAGTGAGAGAAAAGAAAGCTCGCAACCTTTAATTCAATCTAGATTTATGCTAAAGTATGCAGTAAAAGCCCTAGAAAAATCGCCTAACCCAGTTTTTCTAAAAACAAACACTAAGATCTATAACCACCCCTCGCAAAACTGGTTAAGTCGCGAGAAAAATTGGGGACGCACGGTCGTGCCTAAACGCACGGCCACCCGTGCGTCCCAGAGATCGCGCACGGTTGTGCGCCCGACTGTGCGCAGCTTCTAGCATCAAGGCACGGTCGTGCGCACCCTGCAATCGACCGTGCGCCTACACCAGCTACTAGTTTCGATTCTTTTGGTCACTGGGCCTTCATGAAACCTTCATTCTTGCTGGAATTCCAATACTAAAGCTCCCCCTTTTAGCGACATTGCTCAAACTCTTCCCATTTTTGGGCACGATACCTTAAAATTGAGAAATACCACTTCTATGCACAAAATGAGCTAATGAAAGCATATTCACCCTCTTCTTGCCAAGATTAGTCAAGAGATTGTGGAGGAAAAGGGGCAAATTAGGATCGAAAATCAGTCAAAATCGATGTTTATCAACTCCCCCAAAACTTGTTACGTTAAAATTATTACGGCAAGTGCACGGTGCCAGTTGTAACTAGCAACGGCAAGTACGGGTTGTATCGACAGGGAACTTGGTTTTAGTCACCAAGTTGACTGCAGCACTCAATTAAGACAGAAACTTATTCAGGTCGATGAATAAGAATACTACGAAAATTATCTAACTCAGCGCTAGCAAAAATCTCAGGTTGGGATTCACCACACTATTTTGGTAATTGGATCGAACACTAAGTCTTGCCAATTCGCCCGCACAAATAGCTGAAGTGGAATGGCTACAAGTTAAAGCATGTCCACGCATTCTCTCGAAGATCAATAGACTGGTTGAGCAATCTTAGTTATCTATTTTCATGAAACTACAATCAACAGAACCACACAATCGGGTAACCTACAATTCCCAATTGAAAACATAACTATTTTGATGTTAAGTAATTCCATCGTGCACAAAGTGGCTCTAATTTGAGGATTCAACATTCGTTGATCTCCTAAACCCTAGTTAAGAGCATGAATACAACCCTCTCAGGCAATCCATCGAATATATGGCGCGCTAAGTGAGAATTCAATCATAAACACGGGCAGTCATGAACAAAAACTTAGGACATAGATCCAAATTACATAATAGGGGCTAATCCCAACCCAAGATATGGGATTTAGCCATTAATAATTTCAATAATCTCAATCACAAACAAGAAACTCAAAAACATGATTAAAGATGCAAACTTGGGTCAAGATCACAAAGTGACAGAAAGGGAAACGTACTGTGATTGATTGCGAATGTGTATCGATCCAAGAACAAAGTTCTCAACCTTTAATTCAATCTAGATTGATGCTAAAGTATCAAGAGAGAGCCCTACAAAAATTGCGTAACCCAGGTTTTCTAAAAACAAAAACTAAGATCTGTAACCGCGCCTCGCAAAACTAGTTAAGTCGCGAGAAAAATTGGGGACGCACGGGCACCCGTGCTTCCCAGAGATCGTGCGCAATAGAGGTGCACGATTATTCTCAGCTTCTGGCTTCAAGGCACGGTCGTGCGCACCCTGCAATTAACCATGCGCCAGCAACAACTACTAGATCTGATTCTTTTGGTCCCCGGGGCTTCATTAAACCTTCATTCTTGTTGGAATTCCAATCCTAAAGCTCCCCTTTTCGACAAAATTGGTAAAACTCTCTCATTTTTGGGCAAGATACATGGAAATTGAGAAATACCACTTGTAAGCACAAAATGAGTTAATGAAAGCATATTCACCCTCTTCTTCCTAAGATTAGTCAAGAGATTGTGGAGGAAAAACGACAAATGAGGACTCAAAATCGAGGTTTATCAACTCCCCAAAAACTTGTTATGTTAAAATTATTACTGCAACTGCACGGTGCCAATTGTAACTAGCAACGGCAAGTACAAGTCGTATCTGCAGGGAACTTGGTTTTAGTCACCAGGTTGACTGCAGCACTCAATTAAGGCAGAAACTTATTCAGGTCGATGAATATGAATACTACAGAAATTATCTAACTAATTGCAGGAAAAAATCTCAGGTTAGGATTCGCCACACTGTTACGGTCTTTGGATCGAACACAAAGTCTTGCGAATTCACTTATACAAATAGCTGAAGTGGAATGGCTTCAAGTTAAAGCATGTTTATGCCTTCTCCCGAAGATCAATAGACTTCTTAAGCAATCCTAGATACTTATCTATTTTCATGAAACTAGAATCAACAGAATCACAAAATCGGGTAACCTACAATTCCCAATTGAAAACCTAACTATTTTAATGTTATGTAATTCCATCGCTCGCAGAGTGGATCTAAGTTAAGGATTCAACTTTCATTGGTCTCCTAAACCATAGTTAAGAGCATGGGTACAACCCTCTCAAGCAATTCATCGAAAATATGGCGCACTAAGTGAGAATATAATCATAAGCACAGGCATTCATTCACAAAAACCTTGGACAAATATCCAAATTACAGAATAGGGGCTAATCCCAACCTAAGCTAGGGGATTTAGCCACTAATCATTTCAATAATCTCAATCACAAACAACAAACTCAAAAACATGATTAAAGATGCAAACTTGGGCCAAGATCACAAAGTGAGAGAAAGGGAAACGTACTTTGATTTATTGCGAACGCCTGTCGATCCAAAAAAAAAGCTCTCAACCTTTAATCCAGTCTAGATTGATGCTAAAGTATGGAGAAAAAGCCCTAGAAAAATTCCATAACCTAGTTTTTCTAAGAACAAAAACTAAGATTTGTAACCGCCCCTCGCAAAACATGTTTAGTCGCGAGAAAATTTGGGGATGCACGGTCATGCCTAAGCGCACGGGCACGCATGCATCCAAGAGATCATGCACGGTTGAGGCGCACGACCGACCGTGCGCAGCTTCGGGCTTCAAGGCACGGTCGTGCGCACCCTGCAATCGACCGTGCGCCTGCAGTAGCTACTAGTTCTGATTCTTTTCGTTCCCGGGGCTTCATTAAACCTTCATTCTTGTTGGAATTCCAATCCTAAAGCTCCCATTTTTGGCAAAATTGGTAAAACTCTCACATTTTTGGGCAAGATAACTGAAAATTGACAAATACCACTTGTAATCACAAAATGAGCTAATGAAAGCATATTCACCCTCTTCTTGCTAAGATTAGTCAAGAGATTGTGGACGAAAAGGCGCAAATTAGGACTGAAAATCAGTTAAAATCGAGGTTTATCAACTCCCCAAAAACTTGTTACCAATTGTAACTAGCAATGGCAAGTACGGGTCGTATCCACAAGGAACTTGGTTTTAGTCCCCAGGTTGACTACAGCACTCAATTCAGGCAGAAACTGATTCAGGTCGATGAATTTGAATACTACGGAAATTATCTAGCTCAATGGTAGCAAAAATCTCAGGTTGGGATTCACCTCTCTATTATGGTCTTTGGATCGAACACTAAGTCTTGCGAATTGGCCCGCACAAATAGCTGAAGTGGAATGGCTACAAGTTAAAGCATGTCTACGCCTTCTCTCGAAGATCAATAGACTGGTTGAGTAATCCTAGTTATCTATTTTCATGAAACTAGAATCAACAGAACCACAAAATCGGGTAACCTACAATTCCCAATTAAAAACCTAACTATTTTCATGTTAACTAATTCCATCGCTCACAAAGTGGCTCTAAGTTAAGGACTCAACTTTCGTTGATCTCCTAAACCCTAGTTAAGAGCATGAATACAACCCACTCAAGCACTTGATCGAATATATGGCGTGCTAAGTGAGAATTCATTCTTAAACACAGGCATTCATTCACAAAAACCTAGGACATAGATCCAAATTACATAATAGAGGCTAATCCCAACCCAAGATGGGGGATTTGGCCACTAATCATTTCAATAATCTCAATCACAAACAAGAAACTCAAGTACATGATTAAAGATGCAAACTTGGGTCAAGATCACAAAGTGAGAGAAAGGGAAACGTACTTTGATGGATTGCGAACGTCTATCGATCCAAAACCAAAGTTCTCAACCTTTAATTCAATCTAGATTGATGCTAAAGTATGGAAAAAAAGCCCTAGAAAAATCGCATAACCTAGTTTTTCTAAGAACAAAAACTAAGATCTATAACTGGTTAAGTCGCAAGAAATATTGGGGACGCACGGTCTTGCCTAAATGCACGGGGACCTGTGCATCCCATAAATCGTGCATGGTTGAGGTGCACGGTTGCGCGCCCGAATGTGCACATCTTCTAACTTCAAGGCACGGTCATGCACACCCTGCAATCGATCGTGCGCTTGCAGCAGCTACTAGTTCTGATTCTTTTGGTCCTCGGGGCTTCATTAGACCTTCATTCTTGTTGGAATTCCAATCCTAAAGCTCCTTTTTCAGCAAAATTGGTAAAACTCTCTCATTTTCGGGCAAGATACCTGAAAATTAAGAAACACCACTTGTAAGCACAAAATGAGCTAATGAAAGCATATTCACCCTTTTCTTGCTAAGATTAATCAAGAGATTGTGGAGGAAAAAAGGTAAATTAGGACCGAAAATTAGTCAAAATCGAGGTTTATCATAGCCAAAACTTGAGAAATTGATTGGTATAAGTTGTGACATTCTGGGCATGCCAGGGATAGAAATGGAGTTGGTATTTGGTCGATAACGAGTTGATTGATCAAGTCATAAAGGTTAGGTGTAAGAGTTACCATATCATGTTGATTAAGTTGGTGGTAGGTGTAGAAATTCCCAATGTGATATGTGTCTACGCACCACAAATAGGGTTGAAGGATGACATTAAAAGAAAATTTTGGGAGTTGGATGAAGTCATTCAGAGTTTTGCTCAAAGTGAGAAACTCTTCTTTGGTAGAGATTTTAATGGACATATCAGAACTAAGGCAAATGGGTATGATATGAAGGATGGAGGTATTGGTAATGGGGAAATAAATAATGGAGGGGTGTCAATTCTGGACTTTGTAGTTGCGTATGATTTGGTGATTGTTAACTCCCTTCTTAAGAAGAGAGATGACGACTTGGTGACCTTTAGGAGTGGCAATATTAAGACTTAGATTGACGACTTTCTAATTAGCGCGAATAATAGGTTGTTGTGTAAACATTGTAAAGTGATACGTAGTTAGTGTTTGGGGACTCAGCACAAACTTTTGGTAATAGATGTGGTGTTTAATAGTTTGAAGATAAAGAAGAGAAGGGTCGGAGATCCTAGAGTTAGATGGTAGAATTTTACTAGTGAGAAGGCATCTGAGTTATCAGAGAAGATTAAAGCAGAAGAAATTCGAAAGCAAGTAGAAAATGGAGGCATAATGTGGGATGCAATGGTTGAGTGCATTCGACAGTCAGCTAAGGAGGTCTTCGGAATCACTAGAGGAGGTGGAGGTAGAATAAAAGGAGCTTGGTGGTGGAATGAAGGAGTGAAAGAGAAAGTTAAGGAGAAACAAGAAACATAGATCGCCCTAATCGATAGTAGAATGGACGGAGAAAAAGAAGTTAATTTAGTTAAGTATAAGACTGCTAAAAAGATAGAAAAGAAAGCTATCACTATAGCAAAGAACAACATATATGAAAGGTTATATCAAAGACTTGAGACAAAGGAAGGTGAGAAGGATGTCTTCAAGTTATCAAGTCCTAGGGAGAAGAGAACAAGAGTATTGGGAAATGTAAGGTGCATCAAAGGTGATGACGGTAAGGCCTTAGTAGAGAAAGTAAAAATAAGGGAGAGATAACAATGCTACTTTTCTAGTTACTTCAATGGCGAGAGGAGTGAGTATTCCTGAGCAATGAGAGAGAGAACCAGGAGAGGCAGCAAAACTACAGGTTTAGCAGTTCTATTAGTAAAAAGAAGGTCAGAGACGCATTAAGGAGGATGAAGAATGGAAAGGAAGCCGGTCTGAACTGTTCAGGATTGATTTGGATTGTCAAGCAATCAAGCCACATGTTAATTTCTATTCATGATCACTTCATCACCATATTTTGATCTAACAAATTGATTGGCTCAATGTGAGTGTGAACCGCAACATCAATGCTAATGATCTCTAAAATCCGATGCTCATTCATCCATCGGATAGTCCAAACACGTTATCTGTGGGAGAACAATTGATTGGATCTTCAAACTATCATACTTGGAAGCGTTATATGGAGATCAGTCTCTCAACTTAACAAAAATTAGTCTTCATTAAAGGTACTTTTGTCAGACTAGTAGTTGATCCAATTGGAGCTGAGCAATGGCATGCATGCAATAATCTAGTCATTACCTGGATCATGAACAACGTATCTGAATCAATTAGTAAGTCAATCTTGTTTGTTAAATTCGCTTATGAAATATAGTCACAATTAAGAAAGTGTTTTGCTATCGCTAATGGCTCTGAGAAGTACCAGTTGAATCGAGAAACATACTCCATGAAACAGGATCAGAAAAGCATTAGTGAATATACACTAAAATAAAATCTATTTGGGATGAGGTAGAGTCAATGAGTGAATTACCAATAATTACCACTGCCAGTGATGATGTTGTTTAGTTTCTTGCTTGTATGAGAAAACAACAAGAAGAATAGAGATTATTCCAATTTTTGAATGGTTTAACAATAAGAAGAATAGAGACTATTCCAATTTTTGAATGGTTTAAATGATACCTATCAAAGCCACATAAGCCACATTCTGTTCATGACTCCTCTACCTAGTGTAGAAGTTGTATGTGGTATGTTACAACGGGAAAAGATTTAGAAGGAATTCCTTGAAGGCATAAAGCTTTCAAGTAACTTTGCCATCTTGATGACCAAGAGTGATTAATTGAAATGCACTGGCTGTGGCATGAAAAGTCACATAGCTAACAAATTAGCTATCCATCTTGACATCCTAAATCCAAGAGTAATCCTTAAAAGAGGACATTAAGCTACCTCAAAGGAACTTTAGGGTAAGAGATGAGAGTACCTGGAGAGGAGCTACTCAAGTTAAAGTCCAAAAATCTAAATATGGAGGTTTAAGTACTTCCTCTTACCTAGGCTTGACATCTCAACAAGTGAAACAACTCTTAAAGTTACTATCTTCGCCAACAAGTGGTAATCATAGTGGTACTCGATTAGTCCACTTCTATTCTGAAAGAGATGAAAAAATTGATGTAAACTTTGCTGGTAATGTCCTAGCCCTTTCTACTACTATTGATACTTGTGATTGGATCATTAACACTAGTGTAAAAGATCATGTTTGTACTGTGAAACCGAGAGTGTTACATGCTCAAACTTGGGTAAAATTGCCTAGTGGCCAAACTGAATAAGTTATATGCACTAGACAAGTACACTTACATAATTGACTGTGGTTATTGAATATTTTATGTGTTCCCTGATTCAAAAATAATCTATTGCCAGTTTCTAAACTGACCGAAGGCAACAGATACAAGTTTTCTTCTATGATAATCTCAATTTGATATAGGATTATGCCTCCGAAAGCACTAAAAGGGATTGGTAGAGGAAGAAGGGGATTGTATTACCTAGATGATGTATCTACGTCAGAGATTGACAATGCCATTCAAAGCCTTATTATGTCCTCCAATATTAAACAAGGTTCAGTCAACGCTATAACAGTTGCAATTTCGGACTCTTACATCAATAAAGCAAATTTATGGCACCATAGACTAGGACATGTTCCAATTATAAGTTGAAGTTTGTTCCAAACATAGAAGTTGCAGAAGATAGATAAGATAAATTTGTGTGTGTCATATGTCCACTTACAAAGCATACACATTTACCATATAATATGAAAGAAACTAGCAGCAATGTATCCTTTGCACTGATTCATATGGAAATTTAAGGCCCCTATAGGGTATGTACCTTTGCATAGAATAGATATTGTTTAATCATTATTGATGATTGTACTTGTGCCACTTGGACATATTTGTTGAAATACAAGTCCCAAGCATTTGCAACTTTGCAAGTGTTCTGTAAATACATGCATAATCAGTTCTGATATAAAATTAAAATTACAAGTACTGAAAATGCTCTTGAATTTGACAATTCTGGATACTAGTCCTTCTTTGTTGAGAATGGAATAGTATATCCAACATATCTTGTGTTGATAGACTTCAGTAGAATCACCGAGTGGAAAGAAAGCACAGGCGTTTGTTAGATATTTCATAGGCTTTGAGATTCCAGGCTTCACTACCATTAAGGTTCTGGGGAGAATGTGCCTTGATAGCTACTTACATAATTAATACATTGACTACTATGGTTTTACAGCATAAAACCACATATGAAAAATTGTTAAATCAAATTCCTACTTATGCTCACATAAGGGCCTTTGGATGTCTTACTTTTGCATCAAATCCAGTCAAGTGACAAATTTCAACCTAAGAGGTGTACCTTGTGTATTCCTAGGATATCTGTCAACTCAAAAAGGTTATAAACTATTAAATCTCTTGACAAACTAAACATTTGTGTCTCGAGAAGTAGTATTCCATGAGCATGTTTTCCTTTTCAAGAATCTCATGCTATATAAGCAACTTGTTCCTATGCCATTGCCTAAAGTATCTACTTGGCAAGATGATTTTCTGCACTTAACAAATAAAGAAGTAGAGTGTAATACTCCTATTTCATATTTAGATTGTTGTTCTCAAATACGACAGACAAATATCAGGATTGAATTTGATACCAAAAATGGAATAACACCTAATTTCTCTTCTGATCATATTGTACAAACTCTTAATACTATAGTAGTGTAGTGGAGGTTCCCTTGAGGCAATCCCCCATAATATCAAGAAAACCTCTATGACTCATTGATTATCTTATCTTCTAGCAGCTCAGAGTCAAACTCCTACCCTTAAGCAAGGTAAAGAACATTTGCATCCAATCTCAGCTCATATCAACTATACTCATGTGCTACCATATTATCAAGCATTTGTTGTGGTAATTGATACATGTAGAGATCTGACTACTTTTATTGAAGTAGTTCAAGACAACAAATGGTGCATAGCTATGAAGCAAGAACTAAGAGCTCTTGAAACAAATGGAACCTGGAAGGTCACCACACTTCCGAAGGGAAAACAAGTTATTGGTTGCAAATGGATTTTTAAAACCAAGTTGAAATCTAATGGGTTAGCTAACAAATTTAAAGCTAGACTTGTTACTCTATGGTACAATCAAGAATATAGCATTAATTATAAAGAGACATTTGCCCCAGTTACCAAAATGACAACAGTGAAGGCTCTCTTGGCTATAGCAGCAACGACAAATAGGTTTACTACACAAATAGATGTATCAAATACATTCTTACATGAGGAACTTGAAGAAGAAATGTACATGGTTTTTCCACCTGGATATACAGACCATGGATGCGAGATAAATATCAATAGTTCCAAATCAGGGGGAGCAACTAAGGTGAAGACTGGCTAACCGGTGTGCAAGCCAGTAAAATCTATTTATAGCCTAAAGCAAGAACAAATGTAATGGTTTGCCAAACTATCCACTGCCCTTCTATGGATGTCAACAGTCCAAGGCTGATTATTCCTTGTTTTTAGACATCAGCAAATAGTTATGAGGTTATTTTAGTGTATGTGGATGATATGGTTCTGACTGGAAATGATTCAATTACAAGTGACAAAGTAAAATAGTTCTTACATTCCTAATTTCATATGAAACACTTAGGGGACTTGAAGTATTTTTTGGGACTAGAAATAGCAAGATCAGATAAAGGAATTTACACATGTCAAAGAAAATATAGCTTGGATTTGTTGTAGGAAAAAACCTCTTAGACTTCCTATGAGCTCAGTTTTTGAACTCAGCTCAGATCAAGGAACCAAGTTGGATAATCCTGATAATCATAGGAGGCTAGGTGTCAAACTCATATACCTTACTATCTCTAGGCTTGACATTATATTTCCACTTCAGTTGCTTAGTCAAGTAATGCATGCCCCCACTAAATAACACTTGATTGCAGCTAAGCATGTTTTTAGGTACCTTAAAGCTACCCCAGGACAAGAGATATTGCACTGTAGCTAGTCTAAACCTGTTTTAACAGCCTATTATGACTCTGACTGGGGAAGATACTCAGACTCATGGAAGTCTACAACAGATTATTATGGACTGCTTGGCACCTCTTCTGTTTCTTATAGAGCCAAGAAGCAATCCATCACACTTGCTCTTCAGCAAAAGCTATATACAGAGCCATATCTAGTACTTGTTATGAAATAGTCTGGCTTCTAGCCCTCTTCAAGGATCTTGACTTGTCTTCTCTAGCATAAGTTCCTCTTCACTATGATAACCAAGCTGCTCTTCACATAGCTGTAAATCCAGTATTTCGTGAGCAAACTAAACACATTGAACTAGACTGCCATTATGTCAGAGATCAGTTGAAATCCAAGAAGGTGTAGCCTACCTATGTTCACAGTGGAGACCAGCTAGCTAACTTCTTTACCAATCCTTTATCTATTTCTCAACATCAAAATCTTCTTCCCAAGTTGGGTGTTTTCAATCTCTTCCAGCACCCAACTTAATGGGGAGTGTAGAGACTAATTAGGTATTAGAGGATTAGGGCATTGTATTGGTCAAGATGGTTAGCTCTCTTGCTGAGTTGGCACTATGATATCTATTGTATTGAGAATGAGGTTGAGATATATAAGCTCATCTCCTACGATATTTGGATATATTGAATAAGATGCACGCTCCCCTTTTTCTCTAGCTTGAGCACTTGTCTCTCTAGCTTCCAGTCCAGATAACTCATCACAAGAGGACAGAGCTAAGCTTTATGGCCTAATCTGCATTTTTTTCTCTCTTATACTATTACTCTATCTCTTCTGCAACTCTTCGTCTTGGGCACTGGATCTCACATGACATAATTTGATACCTAAGATCTTTTTAGGGGGTTTTAAAAAGCAATCATCTAATAGGAACAAGCTAAATAGTTTGAAATTCAGCACTTAAAAGAACCCATAAAAGAAATAAAAAAAAATTCCTAAAAATTAATTGTATAGAACAAAGGATGAGGGTTTGATTTTTACAAACAATGTAGGTGATTGAAACTTCAGTAAATGAGAGCAGAGGATGAAAAGAAGAAAGACTTTAATGACAATGAGTAAATGCAAACCAAATGAAGTTGTAGTTCAAACAAACTCAAAACAAATTTCGCTTTTACATGTTCATTTTCCTTCCCAATATGTCTTTCTTTTCATTCTTTTATATCTTCAACTTTTGTCTCAATATCTTTGTTTTTGACTATTCTTTATCCTTTGAGTTTTTTAAAAAAAAATGTGTATAATTTGTTTTCTAGGAGAAAAAGTGTTAAGTTATGAAAAAATGCACAACATTGAATTCAGTATGACTATGAACTAAAGAAAAATGTCCTACTGCTAGTTATCTTTCTATGCCCTCGGGTCTCTCAATCTATTTGTTCGTACCATTCCTCCTCCACCATTTCATATTAACCAGATGGCCATAAGAAACGAGTTCATATTAACTTGTTTGTTTTTTCCTTAAAAAAAAGAAACAAGGAAGGAGAGATTAGAAAGACGAAGAAAAGGCCACAGATATGGCGTGCAATAAGACAACCCAAGGATCAAACAAGCTACAATCTTTAGAATTGATGCACAAAGTGCAAATATGATCAAATTAATTGACATATGATTGGCTTTTTCACCCACTTTGAGGGGTTCATTCTCTTGCTTGAAAATAAAGCTTGGAGATTGGAGTGCTTTTCTACAAAACGAAGCAAAATCAGACGTGTTGTTCAGAGAAGGAGAATGATGACCTTCCTGTTTGATCTCATCACCCTTCAATCTTCCTGATTGCTCGGATATCCTTAGGCCTTTGACTTCTAATATCATCCTTTTTATCGTCATCAACACCTATTCCACATCACCATTTGTTAACAAAAACCAAAGCCCCAATTCTCATGATAGGAACAAAAAAAACCATGGAAGCAGCTGATACAAAGACTAAAGTGGGATATCCTTCACTGAGTTTAGGCTACTTCTTTGAAGGGGCCTAATTTAGAGAGAAAAGCTCAGTTTCTTATGCCAATTACTATTTAGGAGGGAATAAAATTCTAGGATGTAGTTGGATAGGTGGAAAACAAGAAAACTCTAACTCCTTCTTGTAATGCATTTTGTTGGACTCTAGAAAATGCTTTATTTTAGCAAAGTATGATATCGACTTCTTTAAGGGAGGGGAGCCGGTAGTGGTATTGGTTTTACATTTATTGTCAGTGGCACAGAATCGAAATGCAATCTTGATGACTTTATCAAGAACTTTGGTTGTAGGATGACTTTGATGGAGGTGAGATAAGAGCAAACAAGTGGGGAGCTTCTTTAATTTCACAGTTGCATCAAGCAGAGCCAAAAAAAGGTGGGAAAACGTGGATTTGTATGAAAGAAAAGGAAAGAAGGATTTACATATGCATTAGGTAGTTCGATTATGAACCATCTTGTTTCAAAAAAGTTCAATTATGATAGAATTTTCAAATCTTAAATGTGTTAAAAAATAAGTAATTTTAAGCCAAGCATCAAGTTTGTGTGTTAACTGAATTGGATTAATCAATAAAATTGAGTTCTTGGTATGCCATGCCACTTAGCTTTTACATTTTTTCGAAAATACCACTGGAATTATGTTTTGTTGAATTATGCTATAGAAATGCTACGGGCTACAACAAGTGTCCCTACCCATGTTTTATTTTTGGAGTAGGTAAAACATAAAAGAAACAAGGCTAATCAAGATCACAACCATGGATACCCCAGTTTTGTTCCCTTCATTTATTGTGACCCATAACCATGAACAACAAAAATAGGGGAAGTGGAAAAGTAAGGAAGGCAAAAAGGCAAAACAACGGAAGAAGAAGAATGGGAGATGCAAACGATTTAGTTACCACCCTTTGCCTCACTAACAAAAAAAGAGAAAAAAAAAAGAAAGATAAAGCAGTAGCAATTACTAACACTCAGGTCCCTAAGGTCAAAGGTAACTATTTTTAGGCCTCTGCCTTTTCAAAAATAATTCTAGGATACCCTATGTTTTCAGAAAACTAATTTTTAGGTCCTTTTGCTTATTATTTTAGTCCTTGAACTATTAGAAATTGCATAATAGTCCATGGAATAGGAAAAACATGCAAATAAGCTATTTCAGCGGTTTTTTAAGGAAATATGCTTGTTTTAACTTATTGAACTTCTTATAATGACTTTACTGGTACTGTTATCAAAATCTACTACTTAAATCTTATATATTATATTTTCTATGGTTATAGGTCCACCATGCTTAGCAAAAATATTTAAAACTTAATTAGAGAGATTTGACCGTTACCTGACCTTAGTCGGCGCTGGACTCTGACGTTCGTCTAGCATTCAGTTTACAAAGATTGCTAATCTCAACCGCACCTTCCTTAGATCAGGCACAACACAGATCTGTTTCGTTTCTTACCTCAGACAATAGTCACTAATCAAGTTTTTCATCTTTTTCAAGGATAGTGGAACTTTAAACAAGAAATTATAATATTTAAGACATAAGGTTCAATTGGATAACGTTCCCTACTGGGAAAGTTCTTTTATTAAAAGCTTGAACGTGGAAATATTACAATGGAAAGCTTTGAAGAGTGACTTAACCTAAGATCATTATAGATGCTTGCTCATACAGAAATGAAGAATTCTGACTTCTCTTATGCTCAATGATGCTCAAATGACCGTGTCCCTTCTCAGTAGTCGACCTCTTTATTTATAGAGGGGATGAGGTTACATAGGATGCCCTAATGGCTATAGCACATAAAGCTTTTTCACATGGCTACAGTAAATACTGGCTCTATAGTACACACTTTATTTTACAGACCAAACACTTATCAAAATAGTACAATAATAAGGCAGCCAATTTTTAGAACTTTTAATGATGACAAGACTAGTCATCATTATTAAGATTTTGCATTCTTCATTTCCAATTATATCTTCCAGGCCATCATTATCTGGATAATCATCAAAATCTTCATCAAGTTGCTTAAGATGCTCTGGATCCCATTCTTCAAATAATTCAAGGAAATATTTTTTTTCCTTTTTCTTATAAGAATTTTTCAACTCCAGCATCAAAGAGATAATCAAAGATATCTTCTGACACTGCTCCATCCACCTTCATGTAGTCTTTAAACTCATTATCATAGACGAAAGTAGTGTTTGCACAATGCATTAATGTTTTTCCTTGTTCGATTAACGCCCAACATTGATGATAAATGTTGAAACATCCAATGGCCCTTGACAAAGCAGGATCATTAACTAGATGTATCGGATTTCCATGAGTCCAATTTTGTCATTGATCATTGGGATCGTCGCAATCAACGATTTAGACAAGATAATGGGCTAGTTTGGCTTTTGCATTTTCATACTCAATTAGAGTGCTATAAACCTCTAAAGTTAGGCATCTACGAACTGGAATTTTTGTTAAGGTTAGAAAAAATAGGAATTTTAGATCTGAGATTTCTGTGAAGTAAACTACCATCCCATATTTTCAGGCTTTAAAGACAGGATTATTTGGAGATAATGAATTTGCTGGGTAACAAATACCACCAACTCTAGATCTATAAGAAAAATAGATCATTTTAGTCCTAAACTCCCAAATATCATAGAAATAATGATGATAAAAGTCGATGTAGGCTCCATACAACTCATTGAACCATTTTTCTCAAACATGAGAACTTATTTTTTCTTGGATATCATAAGGATACTGAAGGTAACTAATTTGTAACTTAAGAAGGGAAAATCTTTAGGCTATTAGGTAGGCAGTAGATAGTAGACAAAAATATGATCTACTTTTTGTATGGAATTCTAGGTTATCGATAAGGACTTTACTAGAAGGCATAACCTGTTCTAGTAGAAATGGAATTTTGTTAAGGATTTCCTCCTTTTCTGGTAGGAGGTCGGCTCTGATGATTACCATTGATGAGTTCTCGAGTTAGACTGTTTTCCAGAGAGTTCTTCGATCCTTGTATATGTTTAATAAAAAAGTAAAATTGGTTAAGCCATAATTGCCAACGCATGAGTCGCCCTTGTGCTTGCATATTTGATAAATTCTTTTTCACAAAACCAAGTATTCCTTTGCAATCAGTTTGAATAAGAAAAGGTTTTGGGGCTAAAAAAGACTAAGAACTTTTCAATTCTCCTTATGACTGCAAGGATTTCTTTTTCCATTGTGGGATAGTTGTATTTTGCCTAATTCAAGCTTCCACTGCAATATTTGCAGAGTTTTTCGCCTTCTTTAATTTTGAGTACTGCACTCCAGTGCTCATTGCTGGCATCTTTCTCAAGAACTAAATCATCTCCTTCATTAGGCAAAGTAAGAACAGGAAGATTTTACACATTTTTTTGAAGTTTTGAACAATCGTTGTATCATTAGTGTTCCATGTCCAACTTACGTCTTTCTTGAGTTTCTGCTACAATGGTTTTCTTAGCTTAGCTAAATCTTTAATGAAATACGAAGCATCGGTAAGGCATCCAAGAAACCGTTCTAGTTGCTTCCTATCTATCATGTTTTTAGGAAAATTTTCTATTTTTTTCAGAATATGCTTTTGTAGAATAATCTGTTCGGCTTTTATCTCTGGACCTAAAAATTCAATTTCTTGTTCAGTATAAATGCACTTGTTTTTTCCAAGTATAATACCATGGTCAATGCATCTTTGGGTGACAGCTAAGATATCATCTTTGTGCTGCTCTATGATTTCGGAAAAGACAAGGATATCATCAATGTAAACTAAACAATAATGATTAAGGTCTTTGAAGATGTCATCCATTCTTCTTTGGAATATTTGGAGTGCATTTTTAAGAGCAAATGACATTACTATCCACTCATAATGTCCTTGTGGGGCACTAAATACAGTTAAAGGAATACTTTTCTCATCCATTTTTATTAGCCAATAACCGCTTTTGCAATCCATTTTTGAGAACCAAGATGCTCCTTCAATTCTACTAAAAAGGACAGTTTTGTTAGGAATATAATAACCATCAAAGACACTATTATCATTAAGTTTTTTGTAATTAATTACCATTCTAGCTTTTCCTCTTTTTTCTTCGGCATGATTCCTTACCATGAAAGCAGGACTCGTGTGAGGACTCTTGCTATTCCTAATTAATCTTTTATCCATAAGTTCTTTAATTTGTTTATCAAATTCATGAATATCCTGGTATGTACACTCCATTTGTTTGACTCGAATAATAGTGTTAGGATTTAGTATAGTAATTTTAGCAAATGCTTTATCTTTATCCCAAAATTTTAGTGGACTATCAGAGTAGAGTTCCTTACATAATTTTTCTCGTTGTTTAATAATCTATTCTTTAATAGATAATTCGAGTAATGAGATTGTCAATGCTACTTCACATTGTGCTGGCATTACCTTCTTACCATGCTGGTTGCATGTAAACTCAATCTTTTGATGAGTGTAAGCCTTACTTAATTTTTCAATAGGGACTGAGTGGCCATTAATTGTGAATATTATCTGATTTATGGTCTGGGTGCATTGAGAATATAATCTTTGAAAATTATTTTCAATAATCATATTATGAGAGGGTTGATTAGTAGCCCATAGAACTAGTACCATGCACTGAACTCCTCCTAATTTTATGGATAACCCTTCTGTGGCTTCATCGTGGCTCATAATACTACTATTAGCTATCCTTACTTATAAAGGGTTTTTAGCTCTTTTCCACATAAACTCATGAAATAATGATATTTTTTCAAAGCGTACAGAACAACCACTATCTATGTAGGCACATAGTTCATATTTATTATATCCTTCTAACCATACCTTTATTAGGATATAGATGCTGTTAGGGTTTATATTGGTAGCTTCATAGCATATCTCCATAGTCATGCTTTTGCCTAATCCATCCTCTTAAATTGGTTCACTGACTGTTCTTGTTTTGTACCCAATGACATTTCTATCTAGACTCATGACTCGATCTACACTGGGTGTTACAGCTTCAAAACTCATTCTACTCATTTCACTGGTCATGCTAATTGCATCATCTTCCCTGAGCTCTTCTTTGGCTGATGAAGATCCTTCTCCCCAATCTGACCTTGTACTCATACTTCTTAATAATTGGGGTTTAATGGTGATTTTGCCATCCTCATTAATTTTTATTATATTTTTCTTATTGATCTTTGTAGGGTTGGCAAAACTAGATATCCATGAACGATCGATTTTTATCTCCTGAGGATTTGATTTAATCCTCTGGATCTTTTGCATAGGGGTAGGACTTGCAAATTTTTCTACTTCTATCATTGCCACCATAGTCTTTGGATCTATTGTATTACCTAATTTATAGATAATTTTCCAAAATATCCTTAAGGGATATCCTCCTCTTTTCATATCCATCCCAAGTGTTTTTATCTTAAGGGATAGGAAGTTTTTAGCAAATTCATCTTTTAGACTCACATAATATCCAGGATGACAATTCAATCGTACTAACCCATTACATAAATTAGTTTTTATCCCTGTGATAATTTGATTATTAAATTTGGTATGCCTAATATCACAGTGTAAAGTGTAAAGATCAATATTTTAACCATAATATTATAATGGAGTGATTTGAACTTGGACACTTCCGACATGGATATACATATACTTTCTATCCTTGTTATCCTTAAGGATATTCTTCCAATTAATGGGATTAGCTTCCCCAACGTCATACTCACAATCCTTTATCTTCAGGTCTCCTTCCATCATTTCACATACGTATTTGCTTTTCAATTGAAAGATAGATTTTTTATAGATCATGTCTTTTTTTATTATGGGCAGAACTCAATCTCCTTTGACTTCCTCGTGATCATTATCTACGACAAACTCTTCTCCTTGAAGATCACCAAGGCTAACCGAACTACTTTCCATCATGTGACTTGTTTCTTCATAATCACTTTCTTCATATTCATTGTCCATTATAATTTCAATAATTCTTTTGTTGTTACTTTGGGGTAGGTCTAATGCCTCATCTTCACTATGCTCAACATAATCTAGGCCTCCTAAGGTTTTAATCAGTTTGTTATTCTTCCTATTTTTACATTCATTAGCATAATTCCCTACTTCTCCGCATGCCTAGCATTTGCAATTGTTTTTCCCAGCAGGACAATAAACGGCTTTTCTAAAAAATCTACGTTTTTTAGGACTTCACTTGTTGTAATATTTTGTCCTATATTTCTCTCCCTTTTGCTTATTAAAACTCTTTTTGTTATAAAATTTTCTTTTACGCCTTCTCTCAGGTTCTTTTCCCCATTGGTGAGGCGAATCCTCGCAAGTTAGGAATTGCTTCTTAATCTTTTTTTGCTTTTGGAGATCAAGACATTGACCACTGACCCATTTTCTTAGATAAGAGATTCTAGAACCAAGGGTGTCAATAACATCAGCATGCTCCAGACATGCAATGTATTTTTCATTAATTATGGAATTTATAGGATATGGCAATTTATCATAAAATATACCAAGATTAGTTTCATTATGCCCAATTTTGTAATAATATTGACTAAATTCAGAAATATATTTTTTCATATATCTCATGTCCCATAGTTCTATGTTCTTAATCTTTCTTTGCCATTCTCTTACTTTTTCTTCATAATCAAGTTTAGCTCCGATGAACTCGGTTTCAATTTCTTTACATAGACTTTTGAACATTGCAGCTAGCGTCTCCATTATTCTTAATATATTTTTACCTTCTTTAGTTAATGAATCATAGAAGTTAGCTACAATGTCAGAAAAGCTATGTTCGATGTAGTTCAAAAAATTGGCAACAGTCCATGTAGTGTTTAAATTTAAGACACTATTCGCGCCTTTTTTCCAATGTTCAAATATCTCTTCTCTATTACGGGCTCCATCAATGTTTAAGATGTACTCTGTTTGGCTAATTGGGGTAAGGCTAATTTCCTCAAAAGTTGTGGTTTTCCTTGGGATAAACCCAAAAGAAAAATTGGCTGTACGACCTGCGAGAACATACCTAGGTCTTAAGAAATGAGTATTTCGTCTAGAAGGTTCACCAAATTCTTCAGGTTTAGGAATAACATTGTTAACTAGATTGGTCTCTGTTTCACCTAAGTCGAGTTCTTCTCCAATTTCATTAATCTCATCTTCAACACTCATCTTACCATATATTTTATCCAACTTCCTTCTAATTTCTTCTAAAGGTAATGCCTTAAGATCATCAAGCTTAATCAGATTCCTCTGCTGATATATTTCTTCTTCTTATTGGACATTGTTGGTCTCTTCATTTTCATCAAATAAAACATCATGTTTATCACTGATGGAGCTCATGATTTTGTTTAATTCTTCAGGATTTGTTCTTTCTCGAACAATTTTTGTAGCTCTTCTAGAGTATATTGTTCATACTCCATCTTCTTTTTCTTTCTTTTCGGTCGTTTTTTCACCAAATGTTTCTCCTACTTCTTTTTGGATTTTTATCTCATGCAAAGGAAATGGATCTTGTTTTTTGGATTTTGGAAAGGATATTTATGCTGAAAAGGAGTACTAATACTGGGAGTAGCTTTTTCACTATGCCTAACTTCGTTAATAAGATAAAGATGGACTACTGTTAACTGATTATTAAGCTCCTTGAGTTCAGTCTTAATTTTAGCTAATTCTGCTTTTAGTTCTAAAGCTATATCAGTGATATAGTTTAATTGAGGTGCTAATGTGGTAACACCTTCTAGTGAGTGGACGATATGTGAATAATTAGGACCAGGCAAGCAGGTAATGATTCAAGCATTAATCACAGTTAAACACAGTTAATTAGCTTAATTAGTCATTAATTAGCTTAATTATTTTTGGTTACGTGGCTCTGATACCAATTGAAAAAGGGCCTCAAGTTATACTAGTAGGTAAAATATTACAAACACAATTTTAAATTTTTCGAAAGTAAGTTTTTACGGATTGAGGGTAGATTTGCAAATATGAAAAACTTTTGGGCATGCTTTGCAAACTAGAATAGTGCCTAGGTCTAGAAAATAACTCAAATAAAAATAGTTTACACTAAACTGAGGGTATCTCTGTGTAGTTTATTGAATTAGTAGCAACATGAATTTTGAATATTGTTAGGCTAGATTAAGAAGAAGTAAACAAGTCACAGTTTGCAGGAAAATACCTAGAGGAACAATTTAGAAGAAGTAAACAAAATATTAGTGGCATTTTTGAAAATGAATGGAAGTTGGATGGTATAGCATAGCAAGAACTCCACCAAAACAATGTTAAGAGGGCCAACCCTTTAATTGGCCCGGTTGAAGGAGTAGGTCAATGGGCCAACTGGTCGGACCAGTGAGACCAGCTTGGACTCACTGACCCGCTTGATTGTTGAATTGGATTAGACCAGCATGACTCAGTTAAACTCATCACAAATATTCTTATGCTTAATTATTTTTAACATATGTGTCATCACATTTCATATATAATATTATGCATAATCGTTACAAATACATGATCATTATAAATAATATTTTTATGCACAAAATGTAAAAAATAAAAAATGTCTAAATAAATTCAGATGGCATAATTAAGAAATAAGGTAATAGCGGTCACAAATAAGAGCACAATCAACTAGCTCATACTCCAAAAGTGGCACAACCCTTAAAGTAAGACAATAAACCTCATATAAAAAAATACAGAAAAATGATAGTAGCCCTAGAATTTGAGTATATTGTTGCTTAGTTGCATAGGCACATTGATTTCTCTTGTCTTTCTCTCTCTTCTACAACCTTTCTTCCTCTTCTCATAGTCCGAGATGAGTGGACTACACAATAGATCCAATTGGTCCTTGTACTCCATCTTTTTCCTCATAGTCCCACCATAGATCCAAGTCTAAGCCTGTTTGTCCTCTTCCTCCTCCTCCTCCTCCTCCTCCTCTCTCTCTCTCTCTCTATATATATATGTTTGATCTATGCTTGGGCGTCTTAACAGTGAGTTAATCGAATGTAGATCAGCAAAACCTTATCAACACCAGATAAGCATACTGCGATTTCACCTTTTATGCTAAATTTCAGTCGAATTACAGCTCAGTTGAGTCTTTTGTTCACCACGTCGTTCGGTTTTGACCGGTTTGATAGCATAAACTGTTTTCTACATTTTTTAGACCATTGAGCTTGATGGTTTCTAGTCAAACCAGTTGGACCGGACGGTCCGGTCAAGTCCTTATAACACTGCACTAAAATCCATTCTCTATCTATAGAAAGAAGAAACAAGGCTACAGGTATCATAGGATTACTCGTTTTCAACCCCAATGAAAAACCAAATTCAATTTGAAAATTAAAAGGGGAAAATCTCAAGCCATGACATTTTTGCACTCATCAAAACTCCACGCTGGCAATGCTCTTTTACCCAAATGAGCCAACAGAAACCAATCTTGATTCTCTTTATAAACTCCGACCTTCAGCGTTTTCTTGGGGTGTTCATCGGTCCATTAATAGTGACGTTGATTTTTTTTTATTATGTAGTTTTACTAAAATGTCCTTTTTAACTTTACAAGAATGTCCTTTTGAATTTCATTTAATATTCTTTAATTTCCGTTAGTATTTTTTATTCTTCTTGGCTCTCATAGTAAGTATAGTAAGTTATCTGTGAGTCATTAATATTCAGGTTGGGTTGAAACCAAACAGTATAATCAAATGTGAGTTCTAATAAAGCTATATTATCCCTAATTAAATTTATAGTTATTGAGTGTACACTTTCTGGTAAAGTGATTAAATAATTTAATCTTGCTCTATAATGATTTAAACAATTTTTTCTTATACTTCTTTTCGTATAGTCAAAAGATCTGAGGAAATCCCATGCTCTACCTTGTGTATAGTAATTTAAATTAGGTAAATTAAAACTTTGTCCTGCTATGCAGTCTCCTTTATGATTTAATCTAGAATTAGACTGTAGTTTATTCTTCAAATAACTCATATGTGGCTATTACAAATGTGGGATATTATGGATTTATTTTCAATTAAATGCTTGTGAGTTTAGCTAATGATTCAAAGTACATGACTTGAAGTTGCTTTGTAATTTTGTATGTACGTAGGCGAGTCACAAGTGTCCTTGGCAGTTGGTAGGGTCAATATGCTGGTAGGTGAGTCACAAGTGTCCTGCGTCATTTTAGTTGGTAAATTTAAGTAGATGGTTATTTTAATCAATAGGATTTGATTAGCTGTTTGGCTCTGATACCATTAACACAGGGGTCTTGCAACTTTTTGTAGAAAAATGTTTAAAACTCTTTGTTGAGAAAACATTATTGAACAAAGAATAGATTAAAACTGGTTCAATTTTTCAGAAATGGTACCCCTGAAGTAATAAATCAAACTATCAACATAAAAAATCAGGAATTATACCTTCTTCTTCCTCAAAGTCTCTCCTGGAGATAAGTCATTCTTCAGTCTGCGGCCACACCCTTCCTCTTTACGAGCCTTACTGGTCTTACTTCGAGTTACAAACTATTTCTCTCCTCTCAAAAATTTAGAAAGAATAATGATATAGATTCGAGAAATTTTTTTGAAGATGATTCTTTTTTATTATTCGGCTTCCCAAGAAAAAGGAAATTAAAAAATGATAGCGAGCAGATAACTATTTGGGTGATTTATTCTTCGCCCAAAATGCTTTTGCGTTCTCCTTTTAAGACAGTCCTATTTATAATGCATTAAAGATAAGCTTCTTATGCTAAAGTTCGTACAAGGAGATAAGGTGATCCAATCATATCATACCATGTGACAAATTTTTAGATATCTCATGATAAGATAGGATAAGATAATAGTAGTCCTTGATGATAGTTGGCAATCTAGCATTGTAGTTGACGCTTGATCGTTAACACACTTGACAATCTTAGCACTTTATTCGTTGATTGCAGTTAGCAATAATTGCAAACGCGTGTAAGAAAAATCCAAAGTCTTAAGATTCTGCAGAGATAAGGGGTGTAGTCGTTGGCAAGATCTAGGCCTTACATCTGGCTTGTTTAAGGCAAAATCTTGGCAGTTTGTAGTAAAGCTTGTTTTTTTGCTTCTTTTTTTAGTAGTTTAGCAAATTTATCCCTAACAACTGTTGATCCTTGGAAGTTCTCGGGTTCTAGTTGAAGAAGAAATTTTAATAGTTCATCGTCATATTTTCGTCCTACATTCCTTCTTTTGTAACAAGGACAAAGTGAGTTCCTTGTAATAAACGTTTTAGTCCAAATACATAAAGTCGATCTCCATGACATTTAACAGTTATAGCTCTACTAGTTCTTCTGTAGTTTATCCAGGATTCATTGAAGCGAATCTAACCAAATTTTTTAGAAGCTTCAATATTTAGCTGAAAGTTTTTTGAGATATAACCAACTTGAAAAATACTGATTCGGGGGTAGATAATTTCAGTTTCTATATCCTTCTCAAATGGAATAGTATGGAATTTCACAAAAATTGGACCTTGTTTTAAAGTTTTTTACGTTTGGATAATTTCTATAGGGAGATATGATAGTTCTGGAAGTTTGTGGTCTGGATATACAAGATCAATATATCCAAATTCATAAAATTGGTATATGGTAGCTGGGTTTGCTCCAGTACAAGCCGTGAGTCGAGCAAATAAAGATTTTTCCCCACTTTAAAAGATTTGTGGAGCTTCATTTAGTTTTCAGTAGACTTGGTGAGTAATCTTGTAATATCCTACAACGGATGGGTCATATATATCAAAAGGAACAAATCTTCTAGTTTGTGTAGTTGAAGGTATAGTTCTTTTTTATAATAGTTTTGCCTTAAGTTCTTGCATTTTCTTCTCCTTTTCGAGAAATGGAGAGCTTGAACTAAGCTTAGTAAGAGTTCCAGTGTTAGTTTGCATAGTTGGTGAAGGCATTGGCTTCACAAAACTAGTAGTTATCATAGGTGATATAGTTGAGGAGGGGGGTATCAGCAAGTTAATAGTTTCCAGAAGTTCTGAAATGACAGTTCGTCCTTGCTCAAGATCTTTCCTCATATCACTGATAATTTTTGTAGTTACTTTAGCCAATTCTTCAAACTCAGTTCGAATATTTGCAACAATATCTTGAGCTTCAGTTTGCAGATGCTCTAAATTTATTGTAACAATTTCCAAGTATTCGTTGAAGTCAATGGTGATGTCTTCAAGCTCTTTGAGCCTTTCCGGAGTCGTCATTGTTGAGATATTCTTCTTCTCTGGTTAAATAGTCTGCAAGAAAGATATAACTTCTTGAAACATGCTCGTAAACAACATTAAATTGAGATAAAAAAAGTTTGTCATCTATAAAGTTTTCCCACATGAGGTCCATTATCTAAAGCTTGTTTAACAAAGGTAGTTACGGCTTTATTATCGATGAAGACTTTGAATAGTTTGGGTAAAGGAAATAATCCCCACTTTTTAAATCCTCGTCTGATAGCTAAAATTTCTTTTTCCATTGTATTATAATTTTATTCAGTTTGAGAAAAAGTTCCACTATAATATCCACATATTTCGTTAAGATAACCTTTTAATACTGCTGACCAAACTTTATCAGATGCATTGGGTTGCATTATTAAATTATCATATGGTTCAGGTAATTTTAATTGTGGTAAATTTTTACATTCTTCTTTAAGACTTTTAACCATTTTGAGTATGATAGTCACTCCATCCTTTTGTATTATTCTTTCTTCACAACCTTTGTAAATCTTTCTTTTTCTTTCCTGAGTTCGGTATGCATGCGCTATCATAATTAAGTAATCCTAATAATCCTTGAATTTGCTTTTTAGTTCTTAATTCATCAGGATATTCTATTATTTTTCTTGAAATATGATTTTGTAAAGATATACCATTATATCCTAATTTGAATCCTAAGAATTCAATTTTTTCTTGTTCTATAGTAGCTTTTTTCTTGGTTAGACATATATGTTCTTTTATAGCAGTATCTACAAATTGCTGTAGATGGTTTCAATGTTCTTCTAGTGTTATAGAACTTATTGATACATCATCAACATAAACAACAAGAACAGAGTTGTGGTGTTTAAAGGCATTATCCATTTGTCTTTGAAAGATTCTAGGTGCATTTTTAAGTCCAAATGGCATAACTATCCACTCATAGAACCCTTGAGGCGTACTAAAACCTGTATATTTAATACTATCTTCTTCAATTTTAATTTGCCAGAATCCTGATTTACACTCAAATTTTGAGAAGTACTTTTTATTTTTTACAAGATTAATTAAGACTTCTTTATTAGGTAAAAAATAATTGTTTATTTTTGTAAATTGGTTAAGTTTTTTATAGTTTATAACCATTCTATCCTTATTTCTTGTCTTTTCAGCTTCATTCATGATCATAAGGGCTAGTGAAGAATAGCTTCCTTTTAATGGGCGCATTAATCCTTTTTGTAATAACTCTTTGATTTGTATAGAGAATTCTTTTATATCTTCAGGGGTATAGAGCATTGGTTTTTCTTTGATATAAACCTCTTGAGTTAATTATATTTTAGCTCTGGGATGGCCAGGTTTCCAAAACTGCAAAGGAGTGTCGGAATATATCTGCTTTAGTTTATTAATTAAATCTTCTTTTTTGATTATGTTAACTTGAAAAGTAGGTTTTTTTACTTGTAGATGTATAGGAAGTGCAATTTGTTCATAGCCATGTCCACCACGCTTTGCGAGCACACTGTAAGGGTATTTTAAAGTAGGCATTTTTAATATGTTTCCATGTTTTGTAATGAGATAGACAGTATAGGGAGTTTGTGTAAATTTAGCAAACTACTTAAGAAAATCATTTAATCTCAAAATATCATATCCGGAGATATATTGTAGGATGAGAGGAATATTAAGAATTTTATTCCCAAGTGTAATAGATACATTATTTTGAACTAACTATAGAGAGGTGGTAATATGGGATGAAATCTTTTAATCTTAATTCTTCTATTAGATGGAAGTTTTTCCCATTTAGGGAGTAAAAAATCTTGGAAAAAGATTACTTTAGATCTAGTATCTATTAGGGAAGTAGTTATTATATTAGTTTCTTTAATTGTGGTATCAATGTAGGTAAGTATGGGAAACTGTTATTGCTTCATATCCTTTCAAGAATAATAGTATTTTGTTTATCAATTAAAATGATTTGAGTAGGTTTTATATCATAAGTATCGAAGTGATCTAAAAAGTTCATTCTGAGTAAAATATGGTAATATTCATTATTGATAGAATGATCAATATAACATTCATATTCTAAAAGAATAGAACTAGGGGTTTTCATCATTATTTTAGATTTATGATTAAGAGTAGATTTTTTTTTTCATCATAAGTAACAAAGTTATATTCAGATGTAGTGATAACTGAAATAGGTAAAGGTATACAGTGACATTGTGATGCTCCAGTACCAATTAAGACCTTGTTTTATATCCATTTTTGGTCGTTAAAATATTCTAGCTTAGCTTTATAAGTTGACTTAGTAGAGCTTGTTTTGATACTTTTAGGCAGAAATCTAGGTCCTTTAGTTGTATTAAAACTTCTTGATAGAGTTGGTGGATTTACAAGTCTCATTCCCTTTTCTGTATATAAAAGTCGAGGTGCTTTATAACTACTAAAAGCCTCTTCTTCTTCTCCTAATTGAAAGTCAGTTAAGGTAGGTAATCTAGCTTCTTGCATAGGAGGTGGAATAACAGTGCTTACTGTTGAAAATATAGGATATATTGTTATTTTTCCTGTTTGTTTTATTTCTTTTACCGGAAAATTTGTATTAGAGAAAATATACAATCCTCTGTAGTAAAATGATAATGCATCATTTCCTGGTTATAATCCTATATTAGTTAGAAGTTTAAATTGTAAATTGAAAGTATCTTCAATATTTTTACTTCTTAAAGTGACTGAGTAATTGGGATAACATTCAAAAATTAATTTCTTATAAATAAGGTTACCTTGTAGTGTTCCTAAACGGCTATTTTATATATTTATAAATCTTTGAACATGAAATGATAGAATGATAGGTGAGTTAATATATTCTTTAAAACATGCTTTTACTGCGATTTGTATTCCTTGTAGTCCAACATATTTAATTAAGTCTCGATCTCATCTAAAAAATTTTCAATTATCTCTTGAGTCATTAGTCTTAGCCTTATATTTTCTTGTAAGTGTTGAACATTAACAGGTTGTTCAGTTGTGTAAAATTTAAAATATCGTATTAAGTTTCTTGTTGAGAAATAATCCATTTTCTTCATAAAGTTTCTTGGGTCTTATAGAGATAAATCGATTGCTATTATTTTTTAATATAGTTTTTGATTAAAGGTAATTACTCCTGTATAGTTTTCATTATTTTCCTCTTCTTGTTGTTGTATTGTATCTATTTCTTCAGTATTAATTTTTCGTGTCTCATTAACTTTTTGTTTCAGATGTTTCTATTTCTTCTTCAAAGCTAATAGATTCATAGCAACTAATAACGATATCATATTCAATAGAGTTTACAAGGTAAAGTTTTTCTTGTATTTCTTCAAATTCTTCAGAAAATAATTTTACTATATTAGCTTTTCTTTTATAACAATCTATAGATTTGTGTCCAATTTCTCCACAGTGCCAACATTGACATGCTGTAGGCTTTTTATTTCTTTTATATTATCCATTTTTCGAATTAAAATCTTCTTGAGATAGTTTCTCATGTTTAAAATGCTTACTACTTTTTTATGGTTTATTAATAGATTTTTTGGTTTTTGCTTTATCAATTTTTGTTTTATTTGATTTTAAATTCCTTCTTTTCGAAAATTGTTTCCAGGGTTTCCTTTTAGGAGTAGTTTTCTTGAATTCTTTCTTAGGGTTTCTCTTTTTTTTAGGTCTATAATTGCAATAGTTGTCACATCCATATTGTCCTAGTTGTTTAATATCTTCACAACATAAAGTAACTTCTTCGATGTGCCTTCTTTGATTTTCTTGTAGGCAAAGACGAATCATTTCTCGAGTTATTATAGTTTAAACTGCTGCTATAGATTTGAAAAATGTAGGTTGCCTAGCAAATTCTTCAAATTTTTCAGAGAAATGTTTATTCTACGGATTAGGAAATTTATTTAGCAATAATTGTATATAGGTTTCTTGATTTTCTGTAGAATCATAAAGTTCATAATAATATTTGTAGAATTCACAAAAGAAACTCCTAAAGTTGCACAAGTTACAAACTCTTAGATTATTTAGATTGTATAGTTCCTGTCTTCTTCTTTCAATTCTTGCATTGTCTTGATTGTCTACATATTCGTAACCTTCAAACTGTCTAATAAGAAATTTTACCATAGACCATACTCCTTGTAACGCCCCGGAATTTTTGTTACTTAGTTTGAATTATGTGCAATATGTAAGTTATGTGTATATTGTATGCATTTCATTTTAGGCACATGTGTGTGTTTTACATTATTATTATTAGTATGTTTTTGGGAGTGATTAGAAAATGTTACTCATTTAGCTGTAATTGTGCCAAAAAAAAAGAGATGGAAGGAAGAGTCAAAATAGGGGGCTTGACCCAAAATGAAAAACAAAAAATAGAAGGGGGATTTTTTTTCCCAAACTCACGTGATATTCATCAAAGGGGAATTGGGGAATCTCTTACTTTCTCAACCCCAAACACACACATGCATAGAGAGGCAGAGAGGAGAGAAGAACAAGAAGAAGAAGAAGAAAAGGAGAAGAAGAAATTTGGGGTTTTGATTTTGACTTCAATTCAAGATGAGTAATCTTTATTCTTCTGTAAACTTAAAATTTAGGGGAAGATTGATTTGAAGATTTATGTTTGAATTTGATAAATCAATTGAGAATTGAAGCCATGAATTTAATGTTTTAAAGTTTATTAGATTAAAACCCTAAATTAATTTGTTAGAAACCCACAACCAAAATTTTCATGGTGATTTGTGATTTTAGGGTTATGTGAATGTTGTGAATTGATGGTTATGTTATGAATTCATGCAAATACATGTTAAACTAAGGATTTTTGGATTGATTACTTATATTGGATGAACAAAAAAGTAGAAAAATAGAGGTTGAATTTTCGAATTTTGCACATAGCCTGCCACTTTTTGATTTTTTGTGAATAATTGGTTGCAGGAAAATTCCTCAAATTTCCACTATAGGTGAATCACAATATTGGGCAATTTCTTGTGAATGTTCGTGAATTTGTGATATGTGGTTTGGAAGTTATGAAGTTTTGATTGAATCTGCCCTGTAAATTCGTATTGATATTCGGTTAATGTTTTGATTATTGTGAGCTATTGGGTTGGACATAAATTATAAAAATTGTTACTATAGAATATTCATGTTATTTGGAAATTTTGTGTGTAGTTTCATAAGTTTTGATATGTACTTTGTGAGTGATAAAGTTTTTATGGAACTGCCCTATTTTAGTGCCCAAAGTTCGGTTGCTATTTGAATTTTCTGGTAATTATTGGCTTGGCATAAAACTATGAAAATTTTGAAATAGGTTCTCTATGATGTTTGTAAATGTTCTGGAAGGTTTTATGAACTTTGCAAATGTACTTTATGAGTTGTGGATTTTTGGTTGAAATTGTGCTGTTTTAAAGCATAATTCTTGGTACTGTTTTGATTATTATGGAGGACTGGCCCTATAAAAAATTATGAAAATATTATAGTGAATGTATGATATTATTTTGTAATGGTCTGCCAATTTTTGTTCATATTGGATGTGTATCCTTTGAGATACGAATTTTTGAGTAAAAAGTTATTTTTGGTGTAATTATCGGTTATTCGTGCACATAAATTAAATAATCATCACGTTTGTGATGATTTCATGCATTATAAGAGTAAAATGTGGTTATGCTTTATTAGAAACTTGTGAAAAGTATTTTGAGTGGAATTATGTTTTATTTTGATTATGTTTTTGTTAAATTGTGGAGTTGAATTTCTTTGAAAATAAAAATGTGATTATATGCTTTCATTAAGTTACGCTTTTGGGGAAAGAGGTTCATGTCTTGTCGGAGGCTATTATAGAGGGTTCTAGAGCTATGGCCATAGAAGTAACTGTCTTTGTGTTTGGAGTTGCGTGAGTCGTTAATTAGTACCTTGAGTGGGCACTGCCCGGTCCTCCAATTGACTCTTCAGTTTGTGTTATGTGGGAGCTGTATGGGTCCCTGGTGCTCCAGGATGTGAACGTGACTCATTAGTTTGTGATTTGAGGGCCTCTACGTACTTTAGAGCGTCGGGTGCCTGTTTGGTATCACATGAATGAGTTGTAGTTGGGCCACCAAGATGTGTTTGTCACCACTGTGTTGTGATGGTTCTTTATGAGAGTCATGAGTTGATTTTCCCTAAACTAAAAAGGCTTGTGCTCAGTCAAGAATATGTGATATGTTATGAAATCGATTTTGGCATTGGATTTGGACTTTAGATACATTACGATATTGGTTTTGGTATTGGATTTGGACTTTGGATATGTTATGGAATTAGTTTGGCTTGGATTTGGATTTTAGGTATGACATAAAATTGGATTTGGTTTGGACTTGGGCTTGGATTTGGATTTGAAGAATCATTGAGCATATTTATGAAATTGTGATCGATTTGAACCGTATGTATGATCGATAAATATGTTTAAAGAAATATATTATGCGCTTAAAACACTTATGTGGACTTTTGAATGGAATATGATTAATGTATACGTTAAGTATGGTTACAGGCGCGCCATTAGCATGATTTAGCATGCTTTGCTTTCTTTTGGACTTCAACAAGGATTAGGAGTCCAAAGGACATTCTTAGTATGGAACAACCATGGTTAGTTTAGTGAATAGACTAACAGCAGAGTTTGTTCAGAGACTTAAGTGAAAACGAGAGTCCTTGAAACGTACTGGGTATGGGACAGGTACTACTAAGTTAGGCTAATTGCCTACCTCATAAAAAATATGTGTGTGTTTGTGAAGTTTGGGAACATGTTGGATATGAAAGATAAGAGTTTATTTCAATTTCTGGGACATAAGCATGTTCGCTTATCGCCTTCTATATGCTATATGATACGTTTTGTCTATATGTCATAACATATGTGTAGTGTGTGATAATGTGTTAACCGGTTGATGTGCAAAGTGGAACAACGGGGATGGTAGCTGTTATTCACTGGGCTTAGGGCGCTCATGACCACACCATTTTTTAGGTTTTGGAAGCAAAAAGGGACCACAGGAGTATTAAGAAAGCTAGCCAGCTGTGAAACGCTTTTAAAGAACTTAACTGGAAATGCAGACCCTGTTATTTGTTTATGTTTATGAGTTATGTTTATTAAATGTAAGCATGAGTGTATTTTTGGTATTACATATGTGTAAGAACATTATGGATATGATTTAAGTATGTATGTAATGCATTTTTTAGATCAACCTTGCCCGAACTTTAGTTAGATTTCGATAAGAGCTTCTGCTGCTATCGCCTATTAACAGGTTAATTACGGTTAAGAAGTTTAGATTGCCATGAGGATGTTCCTAATCGGGCATCCATGACGGTGACACATCCGGCCCCCTTCGGGCGGGGTGTTACAGTTAGAACCACAATCCTGCGACCTCTAACCTGTAGGGCTTGTGTGTGCATGTGATTAACTATAGGTTTGGTGATGTGCATCTACATGATTCTGTGCATTATGTGCGCTCTACGTGACTTGGGTTGCAATGTAAATTTGTGTGACATGGAAATTGAGATTAGAAACTTGGTGATGATATGTTTTGAGGATGAAACTTATTTTAAGGGTGGAAGGATGTAACGCCCTGAAATTTTTGTTACTTATTTTGAATTATGTGCAATATGTAACTTATGTGTATATTGTATGCCTTTTATTTTAGGCACCTGTATGTATTTTACGTTATTATTAGTAGTATGTTTTTGGGAGTGATTAGAAAATGTTACTCATTTAGTAGTAATTGTGCAAAAGAAAAAAAAACAGAGATGGAAGGAAGAGTCAAAATAGGGGTCTTGGACCAAAAAGAAAAAAAAAATAGAAGGGAGATTTTTTTTTTCAAACTCATGTGATATTCATCAAAGGGGAGGGGGGCCTTCTCTTGCTTTCTCCGCCCAAAACACACATGCATAGAGAGGCAGAGAGGAGAGAAGAAGAAGAAAAGGAGAAGAAGAAGAAGGTTAGGGTTTTGATTTTGGTTTCAATTCAGGGTTAGTAATCTTTATTCTTCTCTAACCCTAAAATTAATTAGGGGAAGATTGATTTGAAGATTTATGTTTGAATTTGATAAATCAATTGAGAATCGAAGCTATGAATATGATGTTTTAAAGTTTAGTAGATTAAAACCCTAAATTAATTTGTTAGAAACCCACAACCAAAATTTTCATGGTGATTTGTGATTTTAGGGTTATGTGAATGTTGTGAATTGATGGTTATGTTATGAATTCATCCAAATACATGCTAAACTAAGGATTTTTGGATTGATTACTTATATTGAATGAACAAGAAAGTAGAAAAATAGAGGTTGAATTTTCGGATTTTGCACACAGGTTGCCGCTGTTTGATTTTTTGTGAATTATCGTCTGCACGAAAATTCCTCAAATTTTTGCGGTGGGTGAACCACGATATTGGGTAATTGCTGTAAATTTTTGTGAATTTGTGATATGTGGTTTGGAAGTTATGAATTTTTGATTGAATCTGCCCTGTAAATTCATTTTGAAATTCAGTTAATGTTTTGAGTATTGTGAGCTATTGGGTTGGAGACAAATTATAAAATTCTCCCTGTGGAACATTCATGTTATTTGGCAATTTCCTGTGAAGTTTCATAAATTTTTGATATGTACTTTATGAGTTATGAATTTTTGATGGAACTGCCTTGTTCTTTGTGCACAAAGTTCAGTTGTTGTCTGAATTTTCTGGTAATTATTAGCTCGGTATAAAATTGTGAACATTTTAATGTAGGTTTTCTATGATGTTTGTAAATGTTCTGGAAAGTTTTATGAGCTTTGGAGATGTACTTCATGAGTTGTGGATTTCTGGTTGAAATTGTGATGTTTTAAAGCATAATTCTTGGTACTGTTTTGATTATTATGGAGGACTGGCTTAGCACAAAATCATGAAAATATTATAGTGAATGCATGATATTATTTTGTAACTGTCTGCCAATTTTTGTTCAGGTTGGATGTGTATCCTTTGAGTTATGAATTTTTGAGTAAAACGTTATTTTTGATGTAATTATGGGTTATTCGTACGCATAAATTAAATAATCATCATGTTTGTGAGGATTTCATGCATTATAATAGTAAAATGTGCTTATGATTTATTAAAAACTTGTGAACAGTATTTTGAATGGAATTATGCTTTATTTTGATTATGTTTTTGTTAAAATTGTGGAATTGAATTTCTTTGAAAATAAAAACGTGATTATATGATTTCATTAAGTTATGTTTTTGGGGAAAGCGGTTCATGTCTTGTCTGAGGCTATTACAGAGCGTCCTAGAGCTATGGCCATAGAAGTAGTTGTCTTTTTGTTTGGAGTTGTGTGAGTCGTTGGTTGGTACCTTGAGTCGGCATTGCCCGATCCGCAAATTTACTCTTCAGTTTGTGTTATGTGGGAGCTATATGGGTTTCTGGTACTCGAGGATGGGAATGTGACTCATCAATTTGTGATTTGAGGACCTCTACGTTGTTTAGAGCGTTGGGTGCCTGGTTGGTACAACATGAATGAGTTGCGGCTGGTCCACTATTAGTTGGTACCATATGAATAAGCCATATCTGGGCCACCGGGATATGTTTGTCACCCCTGTGCTGTGATGGTTCTTTGTGTGAGTCATGAGTTGATTTCTCCTAAACTAAAAAGGCTTGTATTCAGTCAAGAATCTGTTATATGTTGTGAAATTAATTTTGGCATTGGATTCGGACTTCGAATACGTTATGAAATTGGTTTTGGCATTGGATTTGGCCTTTGGATATGTTATGGAATTAGTTTGGATTGGATTTGGATTTTAGATAGGATACGAAATTGGATTTGGTTTGGATTTGGGCTTGGATTTCGATTTGAAGAATCATTCAGGAAATTTATGAAATTATGATCAATATGAGCCGTATGTGTGATCCATAAATACATTTAAAGAAATATATTATGCGTTTAAAGCACGTATGTGGACTTTTGAATGGAATATGCTTTATGTATATGTTAAGTATGGTTACGAGCGGACCATTAGCATGATTTAGCAGGCTTTGCTTTCTTTTAGACTTCAATGAGGTTAGGAGCCCAAAGGACATGGTTGGTATGGGACAACCATGGTTAGTTTAATGAATATACCAACAGTAGAGTTTGTTCAGGGACTTAAGTGAAAACGAGAGTCCTTGAAACGTACCTGGCATGGGATAAATATGACTAAGTTAGTCTAATTGCCTACCTTATAACAAGTATGTGTGTTTGTAAAGTTTGGGAACATGTCGGATATGAAAGATAAGAGTTTTTTTCGATTTCTGGAGCATAAGCATGTTCTCTTATCGCCTTCTATATGCTATACGATATGTTTTGTCTATATGTCATAAGATACGTATACTGTGTGATTATGTGTTAACCCATTAATGTGCAAAGTGCAACAACGGGGAAGGTAAGTGTTATTCACTGGGCTCGGGGTATTAAGAAAGCTAGCCAACTGTGAAACACTTTTGACGAACTTAGCTGGAAATGCAGACCCTGTTATTTGTTTATGTTGATGAGTTATGTTTATTAAATGTAAGTATGAATGTATTTTTGGTATTAGATATGTGTAAGAACATTATGGATAGGGTTTAGGTATGTATGCAATGCATGTGTTAGAACTACCTTGCCCGAACTTCAGTTAGATTTCGATAAGAGCTTCCGCCGCTATCACCTATTAACAGGTTAATTACGGTTAAGAAGTTTAGATTGTCTTATGGATGTTCCTAGTCGGGCATCCACAGCGGTGACGCATCCGCCCCCTTTGGGCGAGGTGTTACAGAATTTGTATTAGAGCCACAATCTTGCGACCTCTAACCTGTGGGGCTTGTGTGTGCATGTGATTGACTATATGTTTGATGATGTGCATCTACGTGATTCTATGCATTATGTGCGCTCTACGTGACTTGGGTTGCAATGTGAATTTGTGTGACACCGAAATTGAGATTAGAAACTTGGTGATGATAAGTTTCGAGGATTAAACTTTTTTTAAAGGGGGAACGATGTAACGTCCCAAAATTTTTATTACTTATTGTTAGATTTTAATCCACAAGGACACAAGTGGCAGGGTGAATTGTGTCCACCGATTTTTTGAACTGTTTCAAAAACACTCGTGAGAACTATTTGTAGTAAGTCTTTCTAGTGAGACAAAAACCAAACTTATTTCAAAACACTCGTAAGACCTGTTTGTGATGCGTGTTCTTAGTAAAACAGAAACGAAAGTAATTGCAGGTAAAAGAGACACAATATTTTTACGTGGAAAACCACCTCTTGCCCAACTGAGGTGTAAAACCCACGACCTACCACTGTAGGATTTCAGCAACACTTTCACTAAACGGGCCGAACACGTTACAACCGTAACACATGTAACTTGGTCTACCCAAGACTCTCGTTACAAACACACATCCAAAGTTTCCCAAGACTTGGACAAGCTAACACGGACAACACGTCCACCGTCTCCTAAGAGACCTCGTCCAACTTGGACAAATACTCACGGACACAATGTCCACACGTCCCCTAAGAGACCATGTCCAACAACTTGGACAACTTCTAATCACGATGACGAAAAAGATATAAAAAAGAACCTTACTTGAATGCTTCTAAATAAGCTGAGTATAAGGTACCATACAACTCCTATTATGCCAATAATGAAGACTCGATTAAGCGCACACTTTGAAGGTTTTTCTCACAGAAAAATTCAGACTCAGAAAAGCAATTTTAGCACTTGATCAATCGTGAAAGCCCTTGAAAAACCTTGCATGAAGAAATAAGAGGCGAGTGCTTATATACCCACGAAAAAGCAAGGATTTGATTTCCATAAAAACTCTGAAAATACTCAGTATCTTAAAAGGAAATAAATCCTTCAAGAATTTATCTTTTTAGGAAATCATATCTTTTAAGCATAAGATAAAATCTTTCGAAAAATCTTTTAGGAGACCAATAATATTTAGGAAAGTAATCTTTCTAAAACACAATATAATCAGAAAATCGATCCTAAATATATTAGGAATTTTGGCAGTAGGAAAACTCTTGAAAATCTTTGAAAACTGATTTTTGCACTCGCTGCCCTCACAACACTGCAGACCTGTTTGCTCAATTGTTCTGAGCAGTGCTCTGAGTCAGCTTAAATGATTCCTTCAAGGTGAGTGTTAATTCAAGTTCTTCTTTGGTATATTAACAAGAATCTAGACAAATATAACTAGTACTTAGTCCTAAGGCTCTAAAGACTCTTGTACTCTGCTGATGATGTGCTCATATATCTACTTTGATGATTTTAGCTTCTTCAACATGTTCTTCAGGGTGTTTGCAAATTCTGTCACTTTCAACATACAACTTTATCACGTAGCTTCAAACATGATATTTCGAACTGATCTCCAGGATGTTTGCAATCTGTCTTATCACATGATTCTAGAACTCAACTCAAGCCAAGCGTAATTAGCACATTTGGGTTATAATCATCAATACCTTATATAATATTGATTCAACAAATTCCCCCATTTTGATGATGACAAACCAAATGACCATTAAAAAATGAGACAAGGCAAATGGCAAAATATTAGTGCCAAGACAGTTCAAGAAGCCAATTCACATAAGAGAGAATAATAAGAATAAAAAGTCAGCTTAAAGCAGGTAGACCAATCAAAGCATGGTCATACTTATCTTCCCCCTTTTGACGTCATTGAAAAGGTCGAGGAAGCCATCTGCATAAATTTAGTAGGGATGCACCCACCACCACGGGTAATGAGGGAATCCGCGATGCACTCAAGTATATGGTACAGTAATGATATTGGCTATCCAAGTCATGCACAAACAGGTAACACATGCAACAGGCTAAGTTATAGCATAAATGCAAATACTATCCAAAAACAGCCATAAGCTGTTAGTAGGCACATACATAACCAAGTGTTTGAAAAATAGTGTTGGAAACATGGGAAGGAATAGGTTCAGGTAGAGGAAGGTGGATGAGGAAATTTGGGCTGTGAGGGCAAGAAGGGCACTCAGCAGATCCTCGTGATGCTTTGCATTAAGAGCCTTTTCCTCTGTAAGCGCTTGCTTCACTTCAGCTATCTCCCCCTTCAAAGTGATCGAATCTTGCAACAGAGTGGCAATGGTAGGACCACTGGATGTGGAAGCATAACTGGGAATAGGGCCAAGAGGTGTTTAGAACCCCTGTTTTGAAGGTGCACTGCTGCCTTTTGTAATCTTGAACCCACACCAAATCAATGTACTGTTGCCAATCTCATCACTAACATGAAGGCCTACTCTCTTCCGCAATGGAATCCCAAGCGTCTCAAAGACTGGCGTCAGCAAGAACCAATACCCCATGTCATGAACCTTGGTTGTGTTGGCAATTCTCCCAATATGGCTTATCATGATTGCAGGCAAGTTAATTTGCTCACCCTTATCCAACACATCAGTGTAGCACATAGCCATGGGATTAGCAAGGTTGCATCTTTAACCTCATGGAACAACATTTGTAATCACAAACCAAAACAACAACTGATGCAAGGGCATCATTTTCCCCTTTCTCATAGACCGAGACATAGTCAAATGAGGCTTTTGGCCAGTCTTTGGGTCAGCGCCAACAACCGTTCTTCAGTTAAGATGCCCTTGTCCTTTCTCACATACACATCAAAACCTTCAGAGGACACCCCAAGTAACTCATCTAACTTCTTAGCATCAAACCGTACTTCATGACCATTAATTATACTTAGCACCACTCCATTGGTGACAACACAGTTTGCATAGAACTCAGCTAAATCTGGGATCGAACACCCTTTCTTAGGATCTGTGAACAATTCCAACCATCCCTGGGCTTCTAACGTCTCTACAAACACCCCAAGCCCCGGTTCCTGAAAGTATGACACCTTAACTACCTTCCCCCGAACCATAAATTTCTGGAGAGAACTCTCATATCTCTTAACAAGTGTCATGTTCTTCTTGACTTTCCTTTTCTTTGGTTCATCAGACTCTTCAACCAGTTCGGATACTTGTTTTGTGACAACCCGTTCATCCTCATCACTATCTTCAGCATCCTCGTTAATAAAATCATGACCCATACGTTCAAGATCAAAACCCTGTGATTCCTCAACCAACTTGGCTTCATTCCCCTTAATCTAGACTCGGCCACAACTGAGTCATATACCACTAACTCACAACCCGTAATTGGGTGTACTAAGGGTACCATATCAGGGTTCAAATCAACTGTCTTTAACTCTAACCTTTTTAAGAACCCAAAAATAGAGGGATTAATGAAAAAGAAGGTGATGGAGTATTTTCATACCAATTGAGTACGCTTGTGGCGATGGTGCCGGTGATTCTTCCTCAAAATTCATCCAATTTCCTCCCCTTTTCCTTAATAATTGGTCCCGTAGTGATCTTGGGTGAGAAGCCTTGAGTTTGGACGATGCTTTACCGCCACGAGTTCTTGCCATTGTGGGGATTTGAGGTGATTTGGAGTTAGGGTTTTGAGGGGGTTTAAGGAAATAGAGGAAAATCGGGTTCTTGGTGTAGAGAGAGAGAGATGGACGGATTTTGGAAAGAGAGAGTGTTTTGCATGCAGCACATCATTACACTAGTTATAGTATAAATTATAGGTTAGGTGTAATGAAAAAGGAGATTTCAGTTTCCAACATTCCTTTAATAATGCCACTTGGTCAGCACATGATACAAACAGTGGTCAGGTCTGTTCCTGGAGCCTGTTCTTACTGTTAACAGTTCGGTGTCTCAGAACACTAAGGGCAATATCATTAGACCTCAACGAGTGTCAGCATGTTACTTTCCACACATATGCCAGTAAAAGCACAAGAATTGAATGCATCCATTAGAACAATGTATTTAGCCTAACGACCCTTAACTAGTCAATCATTGGGGGTTAATTAAGCATCCTCAAGCTCTTTTAATCAAACCCAATTCAAGCCTATTCCTTTCAAATTGGTCTCTACTTAGTGCCTTGGTAAAAATATCAGCAATTTGTTTATTAGTGGCACAAAAATTCATTGAAATCAAGCCCTTTTCAACATTGTCTCTTAAGAAGTGATGGCGAACATCAATATGCTTAGTTCTTTTATGGTGATACAGATTTTTGGCAATGTTAATTGCACTTGTATTGTCACAAAAGATGCGAATGTATCTTGTGTCAACACCAAAATTCTTGAGTGGTTGCCGCATCCACAACAATTGAGCACAACAAGAAGCAATCGCTACATACTCGGCTTTTGCTGTGAACATGGCAACTGAATGCTGTTTCTTTGTAGACCAAGAGACTAAACAAGGTCCAAGAAAAGTAGCCATACCTGAGGTGCTTTTTCTGTCAACTAGAGATCCAGCATAATCAGCATCCGCATACCCAATGAGATCAAAATTTCACCCTCGAGGATATCATAAAGCTCAGTCTGAGGTCAAATGTTTCCTCATAATCGATCCCCTCTTCTTGATTTTAACCCTGAACCACCACCCTAGCCTTGTTCCGAGTGACTGTTCCGAACGCATCCAGTTTGTTCTTGAATACTCACTTAATGCCAATTATCGATCTGTCCTTAGGCCTTGGTTCAAGGTGTCAAACCTTGTTCCTTTCGAACTGATGAAGCTCTTCTTGCATAGCAGTAAGGTAGTCAAAATCTGCAAGAGTTTCATGAACATTCTTTGGCTTAATGTTAGATAAGAAGGCATAGAAAGCACAAAAGTTTCTAACTTTAGACCTAGTTTGCACCCCTGTGTTGATATCAGATATAATATGGTCGAGAGGGTGCAAGCTCTATTGCTTCCAGGGTCGTAGAGCAAATGAATCTACGAACATGTTTTCCAATCTTTCCTGGACACTTGGTGAAACAGGTTCTGGATCTGTTCTGGAGCCTGTTCCCACAACTATTCGGGAAGGATCAAGTTGAGTGGGTCGGTTCTGTCCCAAATCAGGTTCAGCAAAGCTTCCCCCTGACTGTCTTGCTCCCTGCCCACCTTTCATATTTTCAGATCCAGGACTTGTTTCACCTTCAGAAGACTTACCATTATCCACCATGGAGTTTTGAGTGAGCATGAGGTCTTTTCTTACAAGACCAAGCTCGAACTCTTCATTCTTCTTATCATGCTCAATCATGGAGTTAGTTTCATCAAACAATACATGCCTCTTCCCTCATCTACTTGTGATCCTCATAGGACCACACAAATCAACACGTAGTAGTTCAAGAGGTCGGGAAGTACTAACACCGTTCTTTGACTTGAAAGAAGCTCTAACTTACTATCGTCTACCACAAGCGTCGCACACCTTGTCAGCATTGTACTTGATGGAAGGTAGTCTGACTACTAGGTCCTTAGAAACAAGTCTATTCAAGAGAGAAAGGCTTACATGACCTAGCCTCTTATGCCAAAGCATAACATCATCATCAAGTGAATTTAAACAAGTCAAGTGACTTTGGGGAAGTGAAAAAAACACACACTTTATACACATTGTTGTGTCGCTTCCCCCTCAACACAACACTACCAGAATTGTCATTGGTAATCAAGCATTGATCTAAAGAGAATTCAACATGATTACCTCTATTACACAATTTGAGACACACTTAGCAAATTATGTTGTAACTCATTAACCAAGTATACATTATCAATAGAGTGAGAGAGTGATTTACCTATCTTACCTACACCGAAAATTTTCCCAGATTTGCCGTTTCTGAAGGCCACTCTCTCCATCGAAGGCTGTAAGTGAGAGGAAGTTTGATATGTCTCCCGTCATGTGCCTTGAGCAACCATTATCCAAGTACCATAGTTGGTTGCCTCATCTCACTTTAGCCTGCAAAATAGCTAAGTGTTTGTCTTGGGAACCCAGATCCACTTGGGTCCCATTTTCTTTGTCATGGAAATTAACTCATCCTTTTTAATCCACATTTGTTTAACATATAGTGAGTTTCTTTCCATGGCCCTCTTTTTCAAGAGACAAGTGTGCTGATAATGACCAGTCTTTCCACAGTGAAAACAGGTGATATTTTCTTTAAGTCCAACATACTTCTTGTTTACTAGCTTAGTGATAGATCTATTCACAAATCCTAGTCCCCTTTTATTTTTGCTATGGTGAGTGTTTAGCCAATTAAACGCTTCTGATGAACTGTTCCAATGCCTGTTCTGAACAAGGTCAGATTTGACCTTATGAGCATGTGCTTTTGAGGAACAGTTCCAGCGCTTGTTCTGAAAGAGGTCAGATTCAATCTTATGAGCCTTATCAAGCAGTTTGTTATTTTCACTCACTAAGGATTCTAGCCTAAATTTCAAGTCTAGGGACTCACTTTCCAGTCTTGTAAGATCAGAGTTAAACTCTTTGTCTCTTATATTCATGAGGTCCTTAAGTGCATTAAGGTCATTACCTAAGGCAAGGGTCTTTTCTTCTGCTTCAAATTTTTCACACTTGAGAATTTCATTCACACGTTCAAGTTTTTTTAATGTGTCAAGATCCTTGCTTAAGGCAAAAGGTTTTTCATCCTTTTTAGAGGTGAGAATCTCATTTGCTTGCTCAAGTTTTTGTATGGTTTTTTCGAGCATTCAGATATCCCCTTTTAACTTGGAACAAGTATCTTTAAGCATACAGTTCTCGGTGCTTATTGCCTCACACTCATCCATTAAGGAAATAATAATTTCAGAATTTTCCTTTTGTTAAAACCACTTACCTTTTCCTTAGATTGAGACATGGTTTCATCCGATTCTGAATTAGCTTCGGACTCGCTTCTGGCCATGAGTACCAGTGCTTCAGCTTCGTCTTGGGAGCTGGCCTCTTCTTCTGAAGTTTCACCCCATGGTTCCACCATAGCTCGCTTGGCAGAACCACTCAGTTGCGGTTTTTTCTGCGGTTTTGGAACTGTTCTGAGCCCTGTTCTTCCTTCTGCATGGGACAGTTTTTCACCACGTGATCATATTTCTCACATCTGAAACAACCTGAGGGTTGATCACAATCGTTACTTCTCGTCTTGCTGGTACTTCCCTTCTTGAAGTTCTTTTTAGCCTTCTTGACGAATTTCTTAAACGTCCGGGTTATTATGGCCATTACTTCATCATCCAAATCAGAATCATCACTTTTCACTACCTTTAAAGCAAGGCCCTGGTTTTTCCTTGTTTCTTCCTTCACCTGGGAGTTCTTCCTCAATTCCTATGTCTAGAGATTCCTTATGAGTTCATCCAAAGAAATCTCATCCATCTTCTTCGCTTCCTGGATGGCTGTAACTTTCGCTTCCCACGATTGAGGTAAAAACCGTAGGATCTTCCTTACCAGTTCTTCGGTGGTAAAGGGTTTTCCCAAGGATTTCAGCTCATTAGTGATGTGGGTGAAACGTGTGTACATATCCATCACTGTCTCTTTGTCAGTCATTTCGAACAGTTTGTACTTCCTCATTAGCAGCTCGATCCTGGATTGTTTGACTTGGTTGGTACCTTCATGAGCCACACGAAGAGCATTTCATATCTCCCTTGCGGATTCACACTTTGAGATGCGAGTGTACTCGTCCGGACCAAGTCCAAAATATAGTAGCTTCTTGGCTTTGGCGTTTTTCTCCATCTTTCTAAAATCATCTTAGTCAAATTCCTTCGGCTCCTTACGAACAGTCTTCCAATTAGTTGCGACTTTCATTGGAATGTAAGGACCATTCACAATGAGCATCCACAACTCATAATCCTCAGCTTGGATATAGTTCTCCATTCGATTTTTCCACCAACTATAGTGTTGTCCATTGAGGTATGGAGGTCTAGCCACAGATTGACCTTCCAAGATTCCTTGTGGTGCACTCATTCTCACAGGATCTCTCTCGATGTTAACCTAATTTATGAGAACTTGCTCTGATACCACTTGTTAGATTTTAATCCACAAGGACACAAGAGGGGAGGTGAATTGTGTCTACCAATTTTTTGAACTGTTTCAAAAACACTCGTGTGAACTGTTTGGAGTAAGTGTTTCTAGTAAGACAGAAATCAAACTTATTTCAAAACACTCGTGAGACCTATTTGCGATGGGTGTTCTTAGTGAAATAGAAACGAAAGTAATTGCAGAAATAGTAAAGGAGACACAATATTTTTACGTGGAAAACCACCTCTGGCCCAACTGAGGTGTAAAAACCACGACCTACCACTGTAAGATTTCAGCAAAACTTTCTGTAAACGGGCCGAACACGTTACAACCGTAACACACGTAACTTAGTCTGCCCAAGATTCTTGTTACAAACACACATCCAAAGTCTCCCAAGACTTGGACAAGCTCACACGGACAACACGTCCACCGTCTCCTAAGAGACCTCGTCCAACTTGGACAAATACTCACGGACACAATCTCCACACGTCCCCTAAGAGACCACGTCCAACAACTTGGACAACCTCTAATCACGATGACGGAAAAGAGATAAAAAAGAACCTTACTTGAATGCTTCTAAATAAGCTGAGTATAAGGTACCATACAACTCCTATTATGCCAATAATGAAGACTCGATTAAGCGCACACTTTGAAGGTTTTTCTCACAGAAAAATTCAGACTCAGAAAAGCAATTTTAGCACTTGATCAATCGTGAAAGCCCTTGAAAAACATTGCATGAAGAGATGAGAGGCGAGTGCTTATATACCCACGAAAAAGCAAGGATTTGATTTCCATAATAACTCTGAAAATACTCAGTATCTTAAAAGGAAATAAATCCTTCAAGAATTTATCTTTTTAGGAAGTCATATCTTTTAAGGATAAGATAAAATCTTTTGAAAAATCTTTTAGGAGACCAATATTATTTAGGAAAGTACTCTTTCTAAAACACAATATTATCAGAAAATCAATCCTAAATATATTAGGAATTTTGGCAGCAGGAAAACTCTTGAAAATCTTTGAAAACCGATTTTTGCACTCAATGCCCTCACAATACTGAAGACCTATTTGCTCAATTGTTCTGAGCAGTGTTCTGAGTCAGCTTAAATAATTCCTTCAATGTGAGTGTTCATTCAAGTTCTTCTTTGGCATATTAATAAGAATCTAGACAAATATAACCAGTACTTAGTCCTAAGACTCTTAAGACTCTTGTACTCTGCTGATGATGTACACATATATCTACTTTGACGATTTCAGCTTCTTCGACATGTTCTTCAAGGTGTTTGCAAATTCTGTCGCTTTCAACATACTACTTTATCACATAGCTTCAAACATGATATTTCAAACTGATCTCCAGGATGTTTACAATATGTCTTATCACATGATTCTAGCACTCAACTCTAGCCAAGCATAATTAGCACATTTGGGTTGTAATCACCAAAAACTTATATAATATTGATTCAACACTTATTTTAAATTATGTGCAATATGTAAATTATGTGTATATTGTATGCATTTTATTTTAGGCACACGTATGTGTTTTGCATTATTATTATTAGTATGTTTTTGGGAGTGATTAAAAAATGTTACTCATTTAGTAGTAATTGTGCAACCAAAAAAAAAAGAGATGGAAGGAAGAGTCAAAATAGGGGGCTTGACCCAAAATGAAAAAAAAAATAGAAGGGGGATTTTTTTTTTCAAACTCATGTGATATTTATCAAAGGGGAGGGGGCTTCTCTTGCTTTCTCAACCCCAAACACATACACGAATAGAGAGGCAGAGAGGAGAGAAGAAGAAGACAAAAAGGAGAAGAAGAAGAAGAAGAAGAAGAAGAAGAAGAAGAAGAAGAAGAAGAAGAAGAAGAAGTTTAGGGTTTTGATTTTGATTTCAATTCAAGGCGAGTAATCTTTATTCTTCTCTAATCCTGAAATTGATTAGGGGAAGATTGATTTGAAGATTTACGTTTCAATTTGATAAATCAATTGAGAATTGAAGCGATGAATTTGATGTTTTAAAGTTTAGTAGATTAAAACCCTAAATTCATTTGTCAGAAACCCACAACCAAAATTTTTATGATGATTTGTGATTTTAGGGTTATGTGAATGTTGTGAATTGACGATTATGTTATGAATTCATCCAAACACATGCTAAACTAAGGATTTTTGGATTGATTACTTATATTGGATGAACAATAAAGTAGAAAAAACGAGGTTGAGTTTTTGAATTTTGCACATAGCCTACCACTGTTTGATTTTTTGTGAATTATTAGCTGCATGAAAGTTTCGAAAATTTTTACTGTGTCTAAAACATGAAATTGGGCAATTTTCTGCAAATTTTCATGAATTTTTGAGGCATGGTTTGGAATTTATCAATTTTTTATTGAATCTACCTTGTAAATTCGTGCTGAAATTCGTTTAATATTTTGCTTATTGTGAGCTATTGGGTTGGAGATAAATTAAAAGTTTTTACTGTAGACTATTCATGTTATTTGGCACTTTCATGTGAAGTTTCATAAATGTTTGATATGTACTTTGTGAGTTATGAATGTTTGATGGAACAACCCTGTTTTAGTGCCAAAAGTTTGGTCGCCGTCTGGATTTTCTGGTCATTATTGGCTTGACATAAAATTGTGCAAATTTTAAAGTAGGTTCTCTATGATGTTTGTAAATGTTCTAGAAAGTGCTATGAAATTTGGAGATGTACTTGATGAGTTGTGGATTTTTGGTTGAAATTGTGCTGTTTTAATGCATAATTCTTGGTACTGTTTCGATAATTATGGAGGACTGGCTCAACAAAAAAATTATGAAAATTCTATAGTGAATGCATGATATTATTTTGTAATTGTCTGCCAAGTTTTGTTCATGTTGGATGTGTACCCTTTGAGTTACGAATTTTTGAGTAAAATGTTATTTTTGGTTTAATTATGGGTTATTCGTACGGATAAATTAAATAATCATCACGTTTGTGATGATTTCATGCATTATAACAGTAAAATGTGGTTATGATTTATTAGAAACATGTGAAAAGTATTTTGAGTGGAATTATGCTTTTTTTTATTAATTTTTTGTTAAAATTGTGGAATTGAATTTCTTTGAAAATAAAAATGTGATTATATAATTTCATTAGGTTACGTTTTTGGGGAAAGAGGTTCATGTCTTGTCTGAGGCTATTACAGAGCGTTCTAGAGCTATGGCTATAGAAGTAGTTGTCTTTGTGTTTGGAGCTGTGTGAGTTGTTGGTTGGTACCTTGAGTGGGCACTACCCGGTCCGCCAATTAACTCTTCAGTTTGTGTTATGTGGGAGCTGTATGGGTCCCTGGTACTCTAGGATGTGAATGTGACTCATCAGTTTGTGATTTGAGGACCTCTACATACTTTAGATCGTTGGGTGACTGGTTGGTACCACATGAATGAGTTGTAGCTGGTCCACCATTGGTTGGTACTATATGAAATAGTCGCAGCTGGGCCACCAGGATGTATTTGCCACCCTTGTGTTATGATGGCTCTTTGTGTAAGTCATGAGTTGATCTCCCCTAACCCAAAAAGGTTTGTATTCAGTTAAGAATATGTGATATGTTATGAAATTGGTTTTGTCATTGGATTTGGACTTTGGATACGTTATGAAATTGGTTTTGGCATTGGATTTGGACTTTGGATTTGGGCTTGGATTTGGCTTTGAAGAAGCATTCAGGATATTTATAAAATTGTAATCGATTTGAATCGTATGTGTGATCGATAAATACGTTTAAAGAAATATATTATGCATTTAAAGCACGTATGTGGACTTTTGAATGGAATATGCTTTGTGTATGCATTAATTATGGTTACGAGAGGGCCATTATCATGATTTAGCAGGCTTTGCTTTTTTTTGGACTTAAATCAGGATTAGTAGCCTACAGGACATGGTTGGTATGGGACAACCATGGTTAGTTTAGTGAATAGACTAACAGCAGAGTTTGTTCAAGGACTTAAGTGAAAATGAGAGTCCTTGAAACGTACCTGGCATGGGACAAATACGACTAAGTTAGTCTAATTGCCTGCTCATAACAAATATGCGTATGTTTGTGAAGTTCGAAAACATGTTGGATATGAAAGATAAGAGTTTATTTTGATTTCTGGAGCATAAGCATGTTCTGTTATCGCCTTCTATATGCTATATGATATGTTTTGTCTATAACTCATAAGATACATGTACTGTGTGATTATGTGTTAACCGGTTAATGTGCAAAGTGCAACAACGGGGAAGGTAAGTGTTATTCACTGGGCTCGGGGAGCTCATGACCTCACCATTTTTCAGGTTTTGAAGGCAAAAAGGGACCACAGGAGTATTAAGAAAGCTACCCAACTGTGAAACACTTTTGAAGAACTTAGCAGGAAATACAGACCCTGTTATTTGTTTATGTTTAAGAGTTATGTTTATTAAATGCAAGCATGAATGTATTTTTGGGATTACATATGTGTAAGAACATTATGGATACGCTTTAAATATGTATGTAATGCATGTTTTAGAACTACCATGCCCGAATTTTAGTTAGATTTGGATAAGATCTTCCGCTGCTATTGCCTATTAACAGGTTAATTATGGTTAAGAAGTTTAGATTGCCTTGTGGATGTTGCTAATCGGGGCATGCATGGCGGTGACGCATCCGCCCCCCCCCCCACCCCTTTCGGACGGGGTGTTACACTCCTTCTTCTATGCTAATTACTAAGTTTCGTTTGACGTCTAGTTCTATTAAATTTCTTATACCCGGGGAGATTCCATTAAACCAATTAGCTACTAGTCCTTGAAATGAATTAATAATTAAGTTGTAAATGGCATTTACGTCTCTATCTTCGTCAACATAAATTGGTTCATATATTAGGTTTAATATCATCACTGCTTTCCAAATGTCTAAAGCTTTTTTTTTATCAGTTACACAATCTATATTTAGAAAAATATCCAAAATATGGTACTGGTTCTTGAATTAAAGGGTTTCTTGGTTTAAATTCTTTATTTATCATTGGCTTTCATTTGCTATTGTAGTACTATCGTCGACCTTTAGCTTTGTGTTTATGGGTTTCTTTTGAATGGAAAGGATTTGAGCTTTCTCCTTGTTCGTAATTGGGATTGTTGCTTCCAAAACTACCAGTTGGCACTCTTGATTGCATATTTACTTGCTTTACCATTTCAGACATTTGTAGATCCTCAAATTCTTTTAATAGTTCTTCAATATATTTATTATATTCTCCCATTATGAAGTTTCTTCTTGCTTATTGTCAATGATTTGTTGAGAAGTTTCTCTGTTTATCTTTAAAAGCCTTTCTTGATATCTTCTAATTTATTTTCATCATCACTTTTGGGAGTTATTTTTCTGGGAGTTTTGTTTAGGCTTCAAGGCTCCTTCAAAGGTTATATTCATAAGTTGCATTTATATTACGAGTTGTTGAATTTCTTCCTTTATTTCTTTTATGTCAGTCCTCGCTTCTTTAAGTTTTGCTTCAATTTGAGGAAAACTCATTATTTAGTCTTCGTCGTTAAACTAATATTTTGTATGAAATTGGTCTAGATTATTGTCATTATCTAAGTCAAAATTTTCTATATATTCAAGATAAGTTATCCTTTCTACTTCATAAATTAATAGGTCTAATCTATCTTCAGCTTTTCGGATTAATTCTTTAGAACTATTATTTTATTCGAAAGTAATCGAGTTTTTGAACATAATAACGTTCACTTTGTTTAATTTCTTATTTAGAATAAGTTTGACATAAATTAAGTATAAATTCACAATTAAGCTGCGAAATTATTTTTAATTTTGGTATTTTAGGTTTTTCCAATACTGAGCATAAATTCTCACACATTTTCAATTAAAGTAATTACTTTTGATTCAAAAATAATACATTCATATCTATTTTGACATAAATATTTTATAAGTGGTAGCATATCGGTGTCTCTGTACATTCCACATTCTACTTCTTGCTTGAATTGTTCAAAGTCTATGTCTAATGTTTTTTTAATATATCCATGGCTTTCTTTAAAGTTTTCTTTTTTATTTTTAGCATTTTTGCACTTTAGTCCCTAAAGTTTTTCATATTTGTAGGGGAAGGCCCTCCATACTATGGACTCTAAAAAATTACCTACAATGATACCACAGTTAAGAAATTGATATAACAACTACTGACTTAATAGATACTGAATCTAAAGTAACCTCTTTCCAAGATTTTTTACTCCATAAATGGGAAAAACTATCATCTGATAAAAGATTTAAGATTAAAAGAGTTCATCCTATTACCACTTCTCTACAATTAGTTCAAAATAATGTCTCTATTATACTTGGGAATAAAATTCTTAATATTCCACTCATCCTACAATATAACCCAGATATGATATTTTGCTAGGAAATGATTTTCTTAAGCAGTTTGCTAAATTTACACAAACTCTCTATACTATCTATCTCACTACAAAATGTGGACACACATTAAAAATACCTACCTTAAAACACCCTTACAGAGTGTGTGCAAAGCGTGGTAGACATGGCTATGAACAAATTGCACTTCCTATACATCTACAAGTACAAAAACCCATTTTCAAGTTAACATAATCAAAAAAGAAGATTTAATTAATAAACTAAAGCAGATATATTCCGACACTCCTTAGCAGTTTTAGAAACCTGACCATTCCAGAGCTAAAATAGAATTAACTCAAAAATTTTATATCAAAGAAAAACCAATGCTCTATACCCCTGAAGATATAAAAGAATTTTCTATACAAATTAAAGAGTTATTAAAGAAAGGATTAATACGCCCATCAAAAGGAAGCTATTCTTTACTAGCCTTTATGGTCATGAATGAAGCTGAAAAGAGAAGAAATAAAGCTAGAATGATTATAAATTATAAAAAACTTAACCAATTTACAAAAACAGACAATTATTTCTTATCTAATCAAGTAGTCTTAATTAATCTTGTAAACAATAAAAAATACTTCGCAAAATTTGACTGTAAATCAGCATTCTGGCAAATTAAAATGGAAGAAGATGGTATTAAATATACAGGATTTAGTACACCTCAAGGGTTTTATGAATGGATAGTTATGCCATTTAGACTTAAAAATGCACCTAGAATCTTTCAAAGACAAACGGATAATGCTTTTAAACACCTTAACTCTTTTCTTGTTGTTTATGTTGATGATATATTAACAAGTTCTACAATATTAGAAGAACATCGAAACCATCTATTGCAATTTGTAGAAATTGCTATAAAAGAATATATATGTTTAAGTGTGAAAAAAGCTACTATATATAGAACAAGAAAAAATTGAATTCTTAGGATTCGAATTAGAATATAATGGTATATCTTTATAAAATCATATTTCAAGAAAAATAATAAAATATCCTAATGAACTAAGAACTAAAAAGCAAATTCAAGGATTCTTAGGATTACTTAATTATGCTAGCGCCTACATACCAAACTTAGCAAAGAAAAAGAAAGATTTACAAAGTTTGTTAAGAAAGAATAATACAAAAGGATGGAGTGGTTATCATACTCAAATAGTTAAAAGTCTTAAAGAAGAATGTAAAAATTTACCACAATTAAAATTACCCGAACCACAGGATAATTTAATAATACAAACCGATGCATTTGATAAAGTCTGGTTAGTAGTATTAAAAAATGATCTTAACGAAATATGTTGATATCATAGCGGAACTTTTTCTTAGACTGAAGAAAATTATAATACAATGGAAAAAAAAAATTTAGCTATCATGCGACGAATTAAAAAGTGGAGATTATTTCTTTTACCCAAACCATTCAAAGTCTTAACTGATAATAAAGACGCAACTATCTTCATTAAACAAATTTTAGAAAATGGACCTCATATGAGAAAACTTCATAGATGGCAAACTTCTTTGTCTCAATTTAACGTTGTTTATGAGTATGTTTCAGGAAATCATAACTTTCTTACAGACTATTTAACCAGAGAAGAAGAATATCTGGACAATGACGACTCTAGAAAGGCTCAAAGAGCTTGAAGAGATCACCATTGACTTCAACGAATACTTGGAAACTATTACAGTAAATTTAGAGCATCTGGAAACCGGAGTTTAAGATATTATTGCAAATATTCGAACTGAGATTGAAGAATTGGCTAAGGGAACTACAAAAACTATCAGTGATATGAAGAAAGATCTTAAGCGAGGACAAACTGTCATTTCAGAACTTCTGAAAACTATTAACTCGCTGAGATCCCCCTCCTCAACTATGTCACCTATGATAACTACTAGTTTTGGGAAGCCAATGACTTTGCTAACTATGCAAACTAATACTACACTCTTACTGAGCTAAATTCAAGCTCTCCATTTCTCGAAAAGGAGAAGGAAATGCTAGAACTCAAGGCAAAACCATTATCAAAAAGAACTATACCTTTAACTTCACAAACTAAAATATTTGTTCTTTTTGATATCTGCGTCCCATTCCTTGTAGGATATTATAAGATTACTTAGCAAGTCTATTAGAAACTAAATGAAGCTCCACAAATCTTTTACAGTGGAGGAAAATCTTTATTTGCTCGGCTCACAGGTTTCACTAGAGCAAACCAGATACCATCTACGAGTTTTATGAATTTGGATATATTGATCTTGTATATCCAAACCACAAACTTACAGAACTATCACACTTCCCTACAGAAATAATCCAAACTCTGAAAACTTTCAAACAAGGTCCTATTGTTGTGAAATTCCATACTAATTCTACTTGAGAAGGATATAGAAATTGGAATTATCTACCCTTGAATCAGTATTATTCAAGCTGGTTGTATCTTAGAAAACTCTCAGCTAAATATTGAAGCTTCTAAAAAAATTTGATCAGATTCGCTTTAATGAATCCTGGATAAACTGCAGAAGAACTAGCAAAGCTATAGCTGTTAAATGTCACGAAGATCGACTTTAAGCATCCAAACTAAAATGTTTATTATGGGGAATTGACTTTCTCCTTGTTACAAAAGAAGGAATGCAGGACGGAAAATATGACGATGAACTATTAAAATTTCTTCTTCAACTAGAACCCGAGAACTTCTAATGATCAACAGCTGTTAGGAGCCAATCCGCTAAACTACTCAAAAAGAAGAAAAACAAGCTTTACTACAAACTGCCAAGATTTTATCTTCAACAAGCTAAATGTAAGGCCCATATCTTACCGACAACTAGACCCCTTATCTCTATGGAATCTTAAGATTTTGGACTTTTCTAACACGCGTCTGCAATTATTGTCAACTGCAATCAACGAATAAAGTGTTAAGACTATCAAGTGTGTCAACTGTCAAGCGTCAACTACAATGCCAGATTGCCAACTATCATCAGGGACTACTATTATCTTTTCCTATCTTATCATGAGATATCTAAAAATTTGTCACTTGGCATGATGTGATTGGATCACCTTATCTCCATGTACAAACTTTAGCATTGGAAGCTTATCTTTAATGCATTATAAATAGGACTGTCTTAAAAGGAGAACGCAGAAACATTTTGGGTGAAGAATAAATCACCCAAATACTTATCTGCTCGCTATCATGTTTTAATATCCCTTTTCTTGGGAATTCGAGTAATAAAAAAGAATTATCTTCAAAAAATCTCTCAAATCTATATCATTATTCTTTCTAAATTCTTGAGAGGATAGAAATAGTTTGTAAGTTGAAATAAGACGAGTAAGGCCTGTGAAGAGGAAGGCGTGGTGGCAGACTTAAGAATGCATTATCTCCAGGAGAGACTTTGAGGAAGAAGAAGGTATAATTCCTAATTTTTTATGTTGATAGTTTGATTTATTACTTCGGGAGTACCATTTCTGAAAAATTGAACAAGTTCTAATCTATTCTTTATTCAATAATGTTTTCTCAACAAAGAGTTTTAAACATTTTCTACAAAAAGTTGCTAGACCCTCGTGTTAATGGTATTAGAGCCAACCAACTAATCAAATCCTATTGATTAAAATAACCATCTACTTAAATTCACCAAGTAAAATAGCCCAAGACACTTGTGACTCACCTACCAACATATTGACCCTACCAACTACGAAGGACACCTGTGACTCACCTACGTACATACAAAATTACAAAGCAACTTCAAGTCATATACTTTGAATCATTAGCTAAACTCTACAAGCATTTAATTGAAAATAAATCCATACTACCCCACATTTGTAATAGCCACATATGAGTTATCTGAAGCATAAAATACAGTCTAACTCTAGATTAAATCACAAAGAAGACTACCTAGCAGGACAAAGTTTTAATATACCTAATTTAAATTACTATACACAAGATAGAGTATGAGATTTCCTCATATCTTTTGATTATATGAAAAGAAGTATAAGAAAAAATTTACTAAATCATTATAGAGCAAGAAGAAATTATTTAATCACTTTACCAAAAAGTGTACACGTAACAACTATAAATTTAATTAGGGATAATATAGCTTTATTAGTACTCACATTTGAATATACTGTTTCGTTTTAACCCAACATGAATAGTAATGACTCACAGATAACTAACTATACTGACTATGAAAGCGAAGAAGAATAAAAACCAATAACGGAAACTAAAGAATATTAAATGAAAGTCAAAGGGACATTCTTGTAAAGTTGAAAAGGACATTTTAGTAAAACTACATAATAAAACAAAAATCAACGTCACTATCAATGGACCGATTGAACACCCCTAACCGACACTCTACCTACTAACTTTGAATGCTAAACACTAAAACCAAGCCCTACACCCTATACTGTGAAGCTATGGGTTAATACCCTAAATCTTAAACTCGAAACCTTAGACCTTAAACGTTAAACTCTTAAACCCTAAACCCTGAATGTTGAACCCTAGTTCCTGAAGCTTACCCTGCTGCACTACACATCACATACCATAAACCACCAAAGGTAAACCTAAAGCATAAACATTGATATTTGAGTTGAACAAAGAAACCCTAAACCATAAACTTATCATACTATTCTAATCTTTAACAAACCCTATATAAACCCATGCATATTTTGAAGATCTTCACATATTAACCTAGGTAGTTGTGCATACATTTCTAGGCTAACTTGTATGAATAGTTATATGTGCTAGAAGTAACGTCAATCAATACGATAAATACTAACCCTTAACAGTAAACCCTGAAACCATACCCTAAACCTTAAATTCTAGATGTAAATCCTAGACTTAAAACCCTAAAATCCTAAACTCTTAAACCCTAAATTTAATACTAAGTTAAATTTTAGAGTCCTAGTTAATGTTGCTCGTAATACATGTGGATTTTGAGCATATGCTTGAAGTTGTATGAGATTTGTTTAAAAATAAAAAATATGCGAGAAAATGGAAGAAAATGAGCAAAATTATAGTGAAAGCTATATAGGGTTTAGGGTTTAGAGTAACTATGGTCTAACGTTTTGTGGATTAGGACTTAGCCTTTGTGGTTCAAGCTTTTATTATAACCCTGAATATATGCCTTCATTTTCTCTCACTTTTTTTTTTATTGTTAAAAACAAACCCTATATAACTCAATCTTATATCCCGCAGATCTTTCTAGATTAACCTAGGATAGTTGTGTATATATTTTCAAGTTAACATTAAACCCCAAATGCTAATCGCAAACCCTAAATTATGAATGGTAATTAATTTCTAGACCTAAAGAACAAAAAGGTAAAAAATCCATTCAAATATATTGAAATGTCCCTTAAATATCCCAAAAACATATATAGAACTACTTGGGCTAATCTAGAGATGTCTTCAGGATATACATAGCTTTATATAGAGTTAATTGAAAAAATCTAAAAAAAGTGAATGGAATTGAGCAAAAAATAGGTAATTACAATTCATGTATATCAACTTGAAAATGTATAAACAATTACTTGGGATAACCTACAAAGAATTCTGGATAATCACAGTGCAATAAGTTTAGGGTTTACGGTTCTTTGTTCATTCCTTCAAGTATCAAGGTTTGTAGTATATGTTATGCCCTAAAATCCTAAACTCTTAAACCCCTAAATCCTAAACCTAAACTCCGGGGTTTGGGTTTTTTGAGCGTGGGATTCTAGTATCACTTAAGTGACTTTTAACTGATTTCAATGTACTTAAATGGTTTAGAGTGTAAAAGTGAGGTTTAGGGTTTAGGGTATTAACCCAAGGGCTGAAGAGTTTACAATTTAGGGTTTAAACTTTAGTGTTTGGGGTTGAGGACTAGTAATTAGATTCTTAGTTAACCTTGCTTCAAACATGCATGGGGTCATATAGGGTTCGTTTAAAAAACATAAAGAAAGAGAGAAAACGAACGATAATAACTTAATCAATTGCCCTCCAAATTGTTGTTCTGAGTTATGAATTGGTATTAATCAATGAGTGCATTCCTGCTTAATTGACGACTAATCGTTAAACCTTAAACCCTATACCCTAAAAGATAAACCCTAAACCTAAACCTTGATATTTGAGGAGTTAAACAAAGAAACTCTAAACCCTAAATCCTAAACTCAAAATTTATTATACTATCCTAACTACTAACACTAAACTCTAAACTATAAATCCTAAACCCTAAACCCTACACCACAATTATTCTGAATATTTGTACAGGGTTTCCTAGGTAATTGTGTATACATTTTTGGGTTGATATGTATGAATTGTTACATATGTTACGATCAACATTAACCAAGACTCTAACTACTAACATTTAATCCTATACCTTAAAGTTTAAACCCTAAACACTAAAGTTTGGACACTAAACCCTAGACTACGAGATATCTCTAGAGAGAGAGAGAGGATTCTCTAGAGAGATAGGGAGAACACTACAAGAGTTATGACCTAAATATCAATGAATAAACCCCCAGACCCCTTTAGGGCACCCCCAGCCCAGCTACTCGCGGGTGGGCTTTTGGCCCGCATGTAACACGGGGCAGGGCCAGCCCATTACCCGCGTGCCTGGAAATGGGGGACGAAACCCAAGCGTGTTCCGTGCCGCGTGTATTTTTTTTTGTCATGTAGTGGTGCAAAAACGCACCGTTTGGCGAACCAGCATGAAGGCGACGCTGCGTTTTGGTCCGTTTTTTGCAAAAAAAAAAAAAGAAAAACGCTCGGGAACTGGATTTTGCTTGGAACTTGGGCTGAACATTGAAGGCCCTAGCCATTTGGGCAACAGGAAGCTGGGATTTGGGCAATTTATTTTTTTTTTGGTTATTTAAAATGTGTATAAATATGAGATTGTGTGGAAATCAAATTTACTTATTCTCTCTCATTTTTATCTAAATCTGAAATATAATTTTCTGCTATTTGAAGACAAGTCCTTGAAGTGAAGTGGAAAATATTGTGGTAAGTGGTGAACAACTTTGTTTTTTATGGATGTTTATTGATTAATTAAATTAATTATATGTAGTTGTAATTTTAAACTAATTACTATTATTTATATGGTTAGATATTTGGGAGGTGGATTTCTGAGCTTGAGAAGAAGCAAGATAAAGTGAAGTGAAGTGAAGAATTTTGTAAGTATTTTTTGATTTACATACTTCATGTTCATAGATGTTATGTAAAATTAGTTTGATTTATTAATTAATTTAGTATGTTGTGATTGCACCTTCAAATTAATATGATATCATTTTAAACCATGTTTTTAACATGAAGAAGCTAATGTGACGATTTTAATTTTTGTTTTTTAGATTACGTTTATGTTGTTGGATGTTATCTTTAATATTTAATATAAATTATTTAGTGTTAAATTTATGTTTAAAAAGCA
>JACYFF010031954.1:64018649-64072541 GCA_017589665.1 Selenicereus undatus | reverse complement strand
GATGTAATTTGAAATTTTAATTAGTTTGATTTATTAATTAATTTAGTATGTTGTGATTAACATTTGTACGTTTAAATTAATATGATAACATTTTAAACCACGTTTTTAACATAAAGAAGCTAATGTGTGGATTTTAATTTTTATTTCTTAGATTACGCTTGCGTTGTTGGATGTTATGTTTAATATTTAGTATTAATTATTTAGTGTTACATTTATGTTTACAAAGCAAGAAATTTCATTATTTCATGGAAATGTAAAAGTGTTAAGTTGAGTATGTGAAAAGGGAAGTGTTAATCCTATGTTGTTGATGAATTTCATTTATTAAATTTTCGGAATGTAAAACTTAACAAGTGAAAATTTGATACGTTTTTATTTTTTTTGATTTGTTAAGCTTCGTATGTTAAGTTAGTATGTTTAATCAATATATTTATTTAATAACTTTGGTACATTCATGTTAAATTAATCATTAAGTTCGTATGCTTGATTTATTATATGAGTGGCATGTTTATTTAGTTTGAACAAGTGGTTACTTAAAAGTAGTATGCTTAGTTTAAAAATGTTTATTTACTATTGTTTAGCTTGTTAATAATTTTTAATATTTGTTTTTTTTTTGAAAAATCAAGAAATTGTATTGAGTAGTTTAGATTGAACTTTAAACTTAAACTATAATGTAGGTGAACGTTGAAATGGACCCGAATGACACACAATCATTCTTGCACCTACTTAGCGGGGATGAGTCACAAAGTGAAATTGGGAATAGTTCAAACCTTCCCCCACGGCCCCCGAATTGGCAACACTATCCACCACCACATAATCTCCCACCTTATTCCCAACAATATCCACCACAATACCCTACAAATTGGCAACATTACCGTCCACCACCAAACACTCCTCCCCAAACTTTTAGCTATGCAACAATGCCCCTTCCGTGTTACCCACCTCAACTTCCTCATACAACCTCACCAGCACCTGAACCTCCTCGTACGACCTCACCAGCACCTCGTCCTTCGCCAAGTAATAACCCCAACAACAAGGAAGGTAGTGTGCAAACCCCTAAGTGGACATTAGAAGAGGATCGCCGCTTAGTTAAGTCATGGATTAATGTGAGCACCAATCCAATCATCGGGGCTGATCAAAAGTTAGCTGGGTTTTGGACTAAGGTGGCCAACATCTTCAACCAGCATGCGCCAGACGGTGCTTCAAAGAGAACGGAGAAGGTGTGCAATGCCCGATGGAATCAAGCAGCTGCATTAGTGTCTAAATGGTGCGCTTGCGTGGGTCAGGCATACTGGGCGAAGCCAAGTGGGGCAAACGAGGACGACATTACGCAAAATGCCCAAGATCTTTATGTTACTATGGTGGGAAAGTCATTTGACCTCATGTATTGGTGTGTCTTACTGAAGGACCAACCAAAATGGGAGACCTTCTGCGATCAATCTGCATAAGCGTCTTCCAAACGGCTTAGAGTAACTGAGGTGGGGGCGCACTCCGAGAGTGACACCCCCGACATCCCTACCACTCCTGTAACTCCTGCCACTGAGGGTACACCAACCGGTTCTGGCACTGAAGTTGTTGGAGGGCTTATCCGCCCCATCGGAACAAAAGCTGCCAAGAGAAAGGCAAAAGAGCTAGTTGCAGACCCGGTGTTGGATATCGTGACAACAGAGGTGTCGATGATATAGGCAACAAATGTGAAGAATAACACCATGTTCGAGTGATATGTCCTAGCCCAAGAGAAGAAGGCAAAAGCAGCTGTGAAAGCAGTTGAGTTAAGAGATCGACATCAATCATTGGAAGAAACGAAACAACGCCTTAAAGAGATGAAGTACGAGGACAAGATTTTGAAAATGAAGATAGCGGATATGTGTCCTGAAGATCAAGCTCGATATGGCCCCATTCAAGAAGAAATTAGGAGTCGCTACCGTGAAAACTCGTCCTCCTCTGATATTAACCTTAATTTAGATTGATTGCTAAGTTTGTTTATTGACATGTTCAGTGACCTCTGATATTCTAAGTTTATTGTGTTTAATTTCGATTGATTACTAAGTGTATTCTGTTTTCGTGTAACAATGGAAGTACTACAAACATTTTCATTTGTTTAATGACATATTTACTTCTAAGTTGTTTCTAAGTTGATCGTCACGTTTAAATTCGCAATTAGTTGTTTCTAAGTAGATTTTTTAAAATTTGTCTAGCTTCATTTCGTAACATATATTTCATATGGGAATTACATTTATAACTTGATGTTTAAATACACAGGTATTCAAGAGTGAGTGATTCATCGTCCTCCTCTACGACGCCATCCTCAACAGATGGTTTGAGCTTCATCCTAGAAGAATCTAGCGATGACTCACCAATATTGGAAAATGTCATTAACAATGACAATGCCCCGAAGTTGTTGGAGTTGGCCCTGAAGTTGAGACATATTAGACAAGAAAGTAGGGCTTCATCATCATCACGAAGACTCAGAAAGAAGAAAAGATTTGTAAAGAGAGATCGACAAGAAGCACACGATCGCCTTTACAAAGACTATTTTGCCGAAGACGCCATCTACAATGAGACCCACTTTCGGCGTAGATTTCGTATGCGACGGCACTTGTTCCTTCGCATAGTTGATGCTTTAGAGAGTCATTTTGAGTACTTCCAATTAAGGTACGATGGTCTCGGTAGGCGTGGATTGTCACCACTCACCAAGTGCACAGCTGCCATGCGAATGTTGGCTTATGGTATATCGGCAGATTGCGTCGATGAATACCTAAAGATTGGTGAAAGCACAGCTATGGAGTGCATGAAAAACTTTGCTGCTGGTGTTATTCAACTGTTCGGGGAAGAGTACTTGCGAAAGCCAACACAAGCTGATGTCGATCGTTTGTTACAAGTGGCAGAAGCCCGCGACTTTCCGGGTATGTTAGGGAGCATCGATTGTATGCACTGGGAATGGAAGAATTGTCCCACAGGTTGGAAAGGAGTGTTTGCAAAAGGAGTGTACAAAGTTCTCGCACTGATTCTTGAAGCTGTTGCTTCCTACGACCTTTGGATATGGCACACTTTCTTTGGGTGCCCGGGAAACCTAAATGATTTAAACGTCCTCCACCGATCCAATGTTTTACAAGAGGTGTACGAGTGTCGGGCTCCAAATTGTGAATATATTGTTAGATCTTAGAGTATCCTACCACAAGAGGGGGGGTGAATTGTGGTGTCTGTTTTTCGCATTATATATGACAAACACCTCTGTGACTTGTTTGCAGAGGGTGTTTTCAGATGTAGCAAGAGCGAAAATTATCAAGATAGATGCGGAAATTAAAGCACACACAATTTTCACGTGGAAAACACCTCTAGCCCAACTGAGGTGTGAAAAACCACGACCTACCTCGTGTAGGATTTAACCACTTCACTAAACCGGGCTTAACACGTTACAATTGTAACACACCTTGTTACAACCTTGCAACCACGTAATCTCCTTCTCAAGGCAGATTACACCACGTCCAAATCTCACCAGATTGGACACATCCAAAGTCCACATGACTAGGACACACTCACTCACTTTTGACTGATCTGAGATCAAGGTCAAAAACACCTTACTGGGGTGCTTCTCACTAAGCAGATGTAAGGTACAAATGAAGATCCTATTATGCCAATGGTTTGAAAACTCAATTTAACACAGCTTGTCACGGTTTTCTTTGGGAATTGAAGCTCAAGAAATCTTTTCTTACTTTTGAGTAAAAACCGGGTTTTCAGAGATTTTTCTTTTTACCACACTGTGTTTTCTCAATGTCTGTTGTGTCTGCCAAATGGGAGAGAAGAGCTAAGCTTTTAACTAAGAAAATCAACGGTAAAGAAATCAAGGAAGTTGCTGAGAATCTGCCAAGTATGGTATCAAAGGAGATTTCCAAGCAAAGGATTTTCCAAACGGCTAGTGGATAAGAAATATCCAAAATAAAAGGGATTTGTTTCTAAAAGATAAAAACTTATCCTCTCGTTTGAAATAGCCGTGGAGAATTTCAAATAAGGAACCAGAAATCTCAACTTTGAAATTTGAATAAATCACTTCCTAAAATATCGGTGATAAAGATCTTTTGGTTTTGGAAAATATTTAGCAACACAATTTTGGCAAATCTCCCATAATAACTCGTACCTCAAAAATATCATATCCTGGGATTTTAAGAAAGTATTTTAGAGCTTTTGGCCAGCCGAAATAAATTTTTCCAAAATAATCGAGCATAGCCGTTTCTGTTCAGAAACACCCTAGGCACCCTGTTTGCAGGATTGTTCGCAACTGGTGTACTGAAGCGCTTAGTGCAACTGCCGATTCAAGAGGTGTTTAAAATGATGTTTTCAATATTGGCATATTAACAAGAGTCTAAATAAATAAATAAAACCTATATACCCAAGACTTCTTGTTTTGAACCAGTCATCTTATCCAAGACTTGTAGAGCTGCTGTGAACACCAAGACTGCCTTGTTTGCTGGAGTTGTTCTTTGCATTGCTAGAAGAGCTGCTGTGAACATGCCTTACAACCAACTGTGAGATGGCGTTCTTGACTTAATGTAGAATCACCAATTTAAAACCTGTTTTAAGGACTTGTTCTCACATGTAGCAAACCAGTTAACACAGTAAAGATTACAAACACCAGTTAGGCCTGTTTGCAGATCATGTTTGGAGCAACATTACTTGGACACATTTTTACACTTGGATTTGTTATCATCAAAACTTAAATATAATAACTCAACATATATCGTCAACGGTCGCAAGTACAACATGGGGTACTATCTATATGATGGTATTTATCCGAGATGGGCCACCTTCGTCAAGACCATCCCCTTCCTCAACGAGCAAAGGCAAAGTTATTCGCTGAACGTCAAGAATCTGTTGGGAAGGATGTGGAGAGAGCATTTGGGGTTCTACAAGCTTGCTTTGCCATCATCCGTGGCCCTGCATGAAACATGAATAAGGCTGAATTGGGTATGATAATGAAGGCATGCATTATACTCCACAACATGATCGTCGAGGACGAGCGTAATTCATATGACCTTAGTTTTGATTATGATGATGTGGAGGACAACACCCCGCAACCTAATGTCCAACGGAACCATCATCCGTGCTATGCAGCCTATCTTCGTAGAGTAGCACAAGTTCACAACCCAGACCTACATGCACGTCTTCAATCCGACTTGGTCGAAGAAATATGGAATCGACACACGGCGCGAAGAAGCTCCCAAACGTAGTTATGTCCTGTTATTTGTTGATGGTTGGGGATGTAATTTTTTTTCCATTCAAATGTCAAACGTTCGTGGTGAATTTTTTTGAACATTTTCAATCTTCATATTGTAATTTATTTTTAAGTGCGATCCTTCTTTGTGTTAGTTTTAAATTGAATTGTACTTTCGATGTTTTTTTTTTAACTTGTTCAAAAAAGGGAGGGAAATTAAAATCAATTTGTACATTTTTATGGCAACAAAAAAAAATTCATAACTCTAAAAAAAATAAAAAATTCACACATGTTACAAAGGTTAAAACCCAAACACAACATAAAAAACAAAAAGTAATAAATTATGTTCAAATTGTGGGCTCCATGTAATTAATTGTCCTGAAATGAGTTCCATTGATTGAAAAATTAAATGGAATGCAAGTGAAACTCATGCTGACGTGGCAAGCTTGAGTTCTAAAAAATAGCGCTTGGGTTGGGGATGCCTTAGTGTTCTTGACATCTTCGTTTCGCCGACACCAACTTCTCCTGATGGGCTTCCTCTACAAGCATTGTTCTTTGTCCTCTGTTATACCGCCATGAATTAACTCCCCCTTACTTTCGGTCCCATCTACTTAAGTTTTTTCATCATCATCATTCTAGCCCTCAACTAAGGATTCATAGACCTTTTGCTCGCCCATTTACTACTAGATCTAGAACTAATCACGATCCTCAGTCTAGATCCTTTGTCCTTCACCACAAGTCACTAGATAAGGAGAATAGTTCGGCGCTGTCTAAGTCTTGGCATCCTCTCCACTACCACGGAATTAAATTTTGCACCTTTCTATCGCATCTCTTTAAGAACCAGATGCATCATCTCCCCTACTATGAGATTATTAAGCTCCCTCAACCATATCTCATTTCTCCTACTCGATCTATAGAGCATCAGGTGCCTAGCTCTAGATCCCTGGACTTTTTGCCCATCTGGGCATGCCAGGAAGTTAAGTGGCTTGCATGTATGTCAAATCCACTTGTGGATTTACATCGTCTTCTTTGCCATCAAGTGGAGATCTTTATGTTGCAATGGCTTCATGTCAACCATATCTAGGTGGTTTTGGAGCAATACCGGTGGCGATTCATCTAAAGCAAACTGGTTTATGGATTTGAGATTTGGCTCCAAATCTGACCGATTCCGTTCAGGTGTCGCTGCTCCTTTCTCTCTCCCTCATGACTTATTACTCAAGATACTCATCATTGTTCTTGGATTCACAAATTACTGACTCTAATGAGAGTCTTAAAGAGTAGATTGATCCATATATATGATAAGACTCATTGTCTTAGGCCATTACATAACTTATGCTGAGATTATTTACTATCCTATCCAGGAGTGTTTGTTCTAGCTTGATTTGGTCTCTGTTCTATATGACTGGGTGTATCTGTCTTTCAGCTTGCCTTACTTCGGCCTATATATACTGTACCAATCAAGGGCGGAGCTACATTGGGGCAAGGGGGTCAATTGACCCCCCAGCTTTTTGGGGGAAAAAAATTAAATATGAGATATTTTTGTGGATTAAACAAATATATGTATATATTATTTCGTTTAGACTTATATCACAAACTCGTGCTTGCCCGCATGGTCGGCTGCCTCCACCTTGTTTCAACCAGTCGTGGGTTCAATTCTTGCTTGTTGCGTCTAGCCCCCTTTTATGTTAGTTTTTTTGGAGTCTTGGAACTTTATTTGATTTCCCTGCCCGCTACTTACTCGACTGCTAGGCGCCTAGACCCAGTTCTCTGTTGCTTACAACTCACCTCAGCCAGCCCCTGCCCACTCTCTCTCTCACTCTCTGACTCTGAGGTTAGCCGCCGCCCGCCGTCCACTGACCAGCCGACGCCATCAGGCCCGCCTCCACACCTTCTCAGCTCTCCTCCTAACTCCTAAATCTCAACCCCCAATTTGAGGTAATTCTCAAAAATACTCAATTTTTGTTTTTAATTTTGTTATTTTGCAAATAATTATGTTTATTTTACTGATTGTAGTTAGATTTGTGTTAAATAATTGATTAATTTAGTGAATTACTCATGATTCATGAATTGAAAAATGAGGATTTTAATCTAATTGTCTTCTTGGTTGAAGATTTAAAATTAGGCTAATTTTGTTTGTAATTACTTCCTTGTTTATGTTTAGTTTACTAATTTTTATTGAATTTGTGTTGAATAAATGGTTAATTTAGAGATTTACTCATCAATTAAAAAAATTAGGTTTTGCCTTTCTTGATTGAGAATTTAGAAATTAGAATTGGTGTAATTTGTTGGTTGTTGTTTGTTTATTTGTGTTAAATTTATTGACTTTAGGCAAATTTGTGTTTGTTTATGATAAACACAAATTACCCTAATTCTAATTCCTAAATTCTAAATCAAGAAAGGCAAAATCTAATTTTGTACATAATTATGTAAATTATTTAGTAAATAATTATGTTTATGATTTACTAAAAACCATGAACCTAATCTCGCCCCCCCCTTGGGTTAAATCCTGGCTCCGCCCCTGGTACCAATTCATGCCTGTTTACCACCACCACTCACAGATTACTATCATTTACTAGTTGCTGCTTAGTTCTATGTCTGCATCTTCTCCCAATTCACCTTTGTATTTTACTAGCAACTCCAATGGTAGTACTAACATGCAAGAAGTTGTTTCCCCTATTAATCCTATTACCCAATCTCCAGTCACAGCTATGTTGGATAGAAGTAGACCTCACGATAATAGCCACTCCTCTAAACCCACCAAGCCTCCTACTCCGATGCCCTTAAACACGGAGTGGGAAGCCATGGTGGTACAAACCAGCACTCAACTTTAGTCAGAATCTAGTGCTCAACTTTGACCATGTCCATCTCCAAGGATCTTTTCAACGAATCTTAAGCCTGTCCGCACTACCCCACCAATATTCCAGAAGAAGACTCTCACTTCCACTAAGGGACTAATTGCATGTTGTTTACTAAGGAAAATATGGGGGGAATGTGTGCCTCTTCCGGCTATTATTTTATTGTACTCAAAATGAGTGGAAATTTGGTGAAGGTTAGATTGAATACAATAATCTAGGCGATGAATGGATTTTGATCAGATTTGGTAATTGCTAAGATAAGTTCTTTGTGTTTGAGCACATGCTATGGTTTTTCAATGACCTCAACTTTGTTTTCATATGTTGGGTACCTTTCTTGGATCCTTATCACATTCATGTTGCTTAATAGCTCAGAATTCCCATACTTTCATGAGAATTCTTGGGACATAGGTTGCCTTAGAGATCTGCTAAACCATGTGGATACCATTGTTAGGACTGACCAAAATACTCTTCCACATCTAAAAGAAAAATTTGCTCGTGTCTATGTCAACTTTGATATCACAAAACCCCTACCAGGTAGTCTCACTATAACAAAAGAGGACTTGTCTATGAGGGTAGCCATTATCTAAAAAGGCGTTCATGACGAGTGCCTCCTTTGTGGTGGTAAGTCTCACCAACTTGAGGTGTGTCAAAAACTCCCAACCCAAAAAAAGCTTGAGGTCTTTATTGAAAAGTTTGATACGCAAGGTGTTTCCCATGCTAATAGAATTGCACCTATTGCTTCTCAAAGCTGCTCTTTCTAAAAATTGGGTCACTGTCTCTCGCAAAGAAAGACAGTCAAATTCATGATCAACACCCTCTATTTAAGATCTTCCACTCTTAAGGCCAAGTCCAAGAGAACTGCTGCCCCTGGACCGATCATCAATATTCAGCTTCCTCTCAAACCTATCAATAACCCTTCTAATGCCAAGTATAATGGTCTTGAGGAGTCCAACCATCAGAAACTCATATCAATTTTAATCCCATTCCCATAAATTCGGAAGGCATCATATTGGCAAACTTGAATTCCATGAATGAGGACCCCTTGGTTGCTAATGATACTCCGGATGACAATGACGAGGGCATGAATGATGATTATAATTTCGATATGTGTCTGAATTTCAGAACATTAAAGACATTAAAATATCTATTGATTCCTCCAAACGGAAGAGGTGCAAGGATAAAGAGGAGGCAACCTCTCACGCCACCTAGCTTTCACCCGATCTGGTTTTTTTTTAAAAAAATAGATTTAACCGGGAATTATAAGTTGGTAGTGGAAAGGAACCTTGGCTGCCATACCCAGTCCATTTTTTACTGCTTTTCTTTATATTCCGTTATGTCTACCATAGCTCGTTTGAGGCGCCAGATGCAGATCGTGTATTTTTTTTGGGTGCCTTTTATTGTGACTCACATGTTGTCTGTGGGTGAATTGATGTTTCTGCTGGTGTGAAAGCTCATTAAATCATTTAATTAGGGTTGTGCACTTCTCTATGACAAAAGATTTTCCTTTTGGTGTATATTATGGATGCCCTGTAATTAAATGACCACTGTTTAATTATTGATCTCTTAGTTGCTTTTCCAGGTCCTAGCTCCTCCCCCAGTCGCATTGATTCTTTTCCGTGCTAAATGTGGTATGTTTTGTTGGTGTCAATTGGGTGGTTGCAAGATAATGCACAAGTTGTTTGTGTATGCTAGTGTTACTCCCTGTTGGTTCGAGTAGCCTGGACACACAGCCTTGAGGCACATACCACAACCTAAGTATATGTCGATGATGGAAACCTTTGTTTCTAAGACATTTGCACAATTCCTTACAGAAAAAACCTCACCACATTACCTTTTTTGTGTTGATATCTTGGAATTAGCCTAGTTCTTTGAGGATAGAGATGCCTGAAGAGGTAAGACTACCTACAGTTAGATCTCCCCATGCACCATAAAAGCGAGATCTACACTGCGAGTTGTTTTTGTTTGTTGTATGATGGGTTTATCACTGGTATATTTGACTGTTAAGTACCAGGCACTAAGAAATAGAATAAATATCATTGTCGCTATTATGGTGAGAAGGTTACAAGTTGGATAACAATCCTATTATATCTCCAAGACTTGTGTCCATAAAACCTACAAGCCTAGCCAATCATGTATACTGATATTTAATTTTCTCAGTATCTCACTACATACAATGTTCTACTACACCAATGTTTGTTAAAGCCTTAGATTATCCATTAATGACATATATATATGTGTAACTATACATATGCAAGGCCATCTACGTATTGTGAACATTTAGGTAATGATGGGCTACAAATTCTTGCCAAAGTTTATGAAACATGAGGTGCACGATAATCTTTCTTCTTTTTCGACCCTCCCTTCAAGAACTGTTATGATTCCGTCTCTGAAAGTGGAGAGGTTTGCAGTCTATATTCATTCCTTATGAAGTTTTGAGTAAAAACAGAAGTATGTGTAACGGCCCGAACCTAATCCTCTTCCTAATCCTCGTTCTAATTATAATCCTCTTTCTAATCCTCTTTCTAATTATATTGAAGTATATATATACCAATATATGAAAAAAAAAAAAGATTTTAAGGGGCCGAAGCCCCTTCTGTTTTCGAAAAAAAAAGGAAAAAGGAAAAAGAAAGAAGAAAGGAAGGAGGAGGAGAAATCGGGGGAAGCAGAGAGGGGGGGGTTCGACTCTCAGCCCCCACACCCACACCCACACTCACACTCGCACCGGGAGAGAGAGGGCGGCTGGGGGAGGTCGCTGGCGACCGGCCGCCACGCCTGACCGGTCCCCCATGCTGGTCGACGCACCAACCTGAGCCAGAGGAGGAGAAACATCGAGCATAGGGGGGTGGTCTTCGACCCCTATCCCGGTGCCACACCTACGCAGGACGCCGGTCACGACAGCCTCCCTCCACGGCCGACGGCGGCACAGTGCCGGTGGGCCCGATTCCGGTGGTCAGCAAGGGCCTGTGCGAACCAAGGGCTCGAGAGCTAGGGTTTCCGGCTTCGGGGTTTGAATTCTACCACAAAATCGAACCCTAACACGGGTCCTTTAGCTTGGATTCTAGGTGGGTTTCCTCATCCTCCTATTTATGGTTAAATTTTTAATTGCAATAGAGTTTAATGATTATCGATTCTAGTTCGTTCAGGTTGAATTCGATTGATTATAATTCATTCAGGTTGAATTCGATTTGTTATAATTCGTCCAGGTTGAATTCGAATCAATTATCAGTAACTTGATTATTAATTTCGTTAAAACTTACTGATTAGCGATTATAGTTCATTCAGGTTGAATTCGAGTCAGTTATCAGTAATATGAGGAAGTTGTAGTGTTAATTGAACGATACCATGTATATATATGTGTTAGTTGTACAAAATTAAAGTTTATCGTTCGACAATTAAATAAGGGTCATTTGAGGCGTTCATTTATTGTTTCGAAGTTACATTTCAAAGCCTAAACAAACCATTTAAGCCTAATACGATTCTTATTACTTCGAAGTCAGTAATCGAACCTACTTAAGCAACGTAAGCATATTACGGTTCTAGGCATTCATTTATCATATTATCATATTCGAACCTAACCATATATATGTTGATTCTAAGCATTTATAATTTACTTCGAAGTCAATACACGGTATGAATTAACTAAACGTACATTCGTCGCTTCTAATAACTTATAATCCACTTCGAAGTTAGTCTTTAGGCATGATTTAGCGGAACAGGTCCCGTCGCTTCTAATAACTTACAATCCACTTCGAAGTTAGTCTTCAGGCATGATTTAGCGGAACAGGTCCGAATCAAAGCTAAACATGCATAACTTATTGATTTATGTTATTTGTCAATTATATGAAAATTTATGAGTATGTCAAGTTTATCGAATATATATATATACATTAAGTTTATATGTAATAATCAAATTGATATATATATATATATATATATATATATATATATATATATATATATATAACGTTCTTCATTAATTATGCATTTTATCGATTATTGATTATCTAACGCATATTCATGGCATTCTATTACTCATTGATTATATAACGTTTATTAATTGCATTTTATTGATCCTTGCAATTAATTGATCATTGATCTCATCTCGTATGAAACACATATCGTTCATCGATTATGCATATTTATCGAATTATATATAGTGTTCGTCGATCATATAAGTTTATCATTTATATAACGCTCATTATATATATATGATGTTCATTGTGTATGCTCACTTAAAGTTCATTGCTTTTATAACGCTCATCGTATATATATTGCTATATATAACGTTCATTGAATATGCCTGCTCACTTGCAGTTCATTGATTTTATAACGCTCACTGATTATACAAGATTATAGTATCGATTATATGCATGATTACATTAGCGATTACTAATAGATCTTGATCCATAGGGTGAATTCCTGGATTATATAATAGACATAGAAACCATGATCCATAAGGTGATTTCATGGATTATATGATAGACATTTTAGGTGGAAAATAGTTCCACCTTAATTGGAGTAGAAGTGAGGCCACCTCGGTACGTACATTGCCTATGTTCTTCAAAAACTCTATGTTATTCACAAACTCACAGTATGCTCAGCAATGAAAAATCAAAACAAGATTCATTTAATGAACCATGTTCTCAATGTTTTGTCAAATAAACAAGTGGCCCCGCTCATTTATCATAAGGGCTTATGCCCTTCAGTTATCAAGGCTTATGCCGACCAGTAAACCCACGTGCGGCGTCATGTACCACGGAAATCTATACGCGCGCGGAATCAACCAAGGCTTCTCGATCGGCCTGGGGGTTGTGAGCACCCGAAGTACGATCGTCTCAAGATGTACATCGACCAAGGGGTTCACTTTCAGATAATAAAAATCAACAAATCAATTTTACTTATACATTCTCTCCCTCCGGTTTGCAAAACAAAATATTTTGAAATACGGGCGCCCAACCATTTGACCACCAAGTATGTTTTACTGCATAGGGATGTACGTCTGAGTTTCGGCTTATATTTCGAAACATGTTAGGTAGAAAATAGTCTCATGTTTCGTCTATTGCCTAAGTTGTAACCAACCTAAAATAGTTCATGTCTAGTCAATAGACATTAGTTTATCGATCGACATTACATAGACATTAGCTTACGATCGACATTTTAAGTCTATTGCCTCTATATGTTTATCGATCGTATACACCGTATCCATTATATAGTTTATCGATTGCATAGTTCATTGTATCGTATCCATGGATTATGTGAAGGGCATTGATATCGTATGGTGATTACATGACGTTTGTCAATTGTATATTATAATCCAGGTCCATAAATGCTTTATTACATGATCGCTAAGTGTTCTTAATTATTTATCAGTCGCCTATTTGTATCTTTAGCTAAACAACCCAGTACCTACCTAGAAGTTTGCATGTAACTTCAACTTATATGTTTCAAGACTCATTATTTGGCAGAGAATTCAGACTCATTATTTGGCAGAGAATTCAGACTCATTATTTGGCAAAGAATTCAAAAATCAATATTTCATTTCTCTGCTAGAAGGCAGAGACAAAGCGCAATTTTTTATTTCTCTGCCGGTAGGTAGGGAATTCAAAGCTCAGAATTTCATTTCTCTGCTAGAAGGCAGAAACAAAGTTCAGTATTTCATTTCTCTGCCAGTAAAGAGAGGATTCAAAGTTCAATGTTACATCATGATGCCAGTAGGCATATGTGGAAGTTACATGTTTCATAGCTCAGTTAATATGCAGTGGAGTCACGGGAAACATGATCAATTGAATAAACAAGCATGTAAAGTTCAGAGGTCCATATATTCATTTTATTGCTCTTACTACTTGATACTGAAGAAGATTATTGAAAAATTGAATTGAAAACCTGAAAAGGTGATTAATTGTTTATATCTTGTTTAGAAAATGATGTTATAGATCCAAATTTATGATACAAGTACAAGAGGAGAGGAGATAATGGTATTCATAGATCATGTCCACTACTTACATTAACATATGATATTGTTTTATTAAGTTTACGAGTTCATACGAGTGGCTTTTGGTGCAAATGCTATTTCTCTTGCTTTGTGATTGGAATACACTATGCGATAGGTGAATTCTTCAAAGAAAAGGAATTACGAATAACGGTTGTAAGTTATTATTGCATCTTTTAGGGGAGGGGGCTACCCACTGTGCGATTATCGCTCATCCCATCTATCATTGTGCCTCCAGGTTTCTGAAGGAAGCCGAAAGGGAGTCACTGCTGCCTAGAAGTGAAATGATGGACTCGTACGTGAACTGCAATGTGTTTTGTGGTGTGTGATTGTAAATTGAGTTCTTGTGTGCTTAGTTGCATATCATTTAGAGTCGCTCTGTATGGCCATATGAGCCACCATCTAAGTTGTCAAGTCTGTATTGTATTTGTCGCCTTTTATTTGGTTATCATTAAACTGCATTGGTTATAGTGCTCCGGGCAGGTGGCCCGTAGAGCTGTGAACTCCGGCGGGTGGCCGTTGAGTTAGTTTTTATTGTTTTTCAGTGCAGGGGATTTATTGTAAGGCTGTAAGCCTGGGAAAATGGTCAAGTTTTAGGGGAAACTCTGTCTGTTTTGCCCCAGGATTTAAGAACAAAATAGTAAAACTCCTGACTTTAGGGTTGGGGGCCTTCTTTTTGAGCCCCCATAAAGTTCACTAAATCAAGTAGCCGTGTTCCATCATGGAACGGCGGTAATGCCTCCAATCAAATTAGAAGTCTTCCATTGCTAAATTATAGTAATAAGTGGTTATGTTAGAATAATCAGATATTAGCAATTGGGGGCGTTACAGTATGTGACAAACGAAACCTACCTTTTTATTACTACATGGATAGGACCTCCCATTTCCCTGCTATCTGGTAATTGTAGAAAAGAATACAGTTATAAGTACTAGAGAAATCATCTCTATCGGTCAGATGCATCCAATCTAAATCAAAATGAAGGTAATTAGCTGGAATGTACAAGGAGCAAAGAAATCGCAAGCTAGGCAGGACCGAAGATTTATTGCAAGAACTCATAAACCTGACATGCTCTTTCTACTCGAAATTATGGTAAATGATCAAAATATAATCAAAATCGTTCTGCAAATGGGATTTGATCAATACAATATATATGGGCTAATGAGCATTGAGGTGGAATAATAGTTCGTTGGAATAATGGAAACATCCATGCATTGATTCTACCTAAAGAAAGAAGAGCCATTCATATGTTCGTTCATGATCCTAATTGAAAGACTAATTCTATGATATTAGGAATATACGCTTCAACACAAAACCTCAAAAAAGATAACTTCTGGAATCATTTATTGAATCTTCATCACGTATTTGATTTACCATGGTGTATTATGGGTGATTTTAATGAGCTAGCTAACCCTACAAGAAAAAGGTAGGCCAATTATTAAGTAGTAATTGGTATCCATAGACTACACTCTTTCCTTATGAATATCAATGGCGAATCAATACAAGTCAATGGAAAATAGTTGACATGGAAGAAAAAAGATTCATACCCACTTAATATATGAAAGACTACAAAGATCAATCAATAGAAAACATAAGTCTAAAACCTAAATGTAGTTGAAATACATGGCAGTTTTACTTGTTCGGATAACTACCCTATTATACTTTCGTCTAAACTCTAGTAACAAAATATTATAGCCTTTCCTTTTTTGGTTCCAAAACTTTGGGTGTAAATACCAGCAACTGGATACAATAGTACATAAACATTGGCCTACCTTTATTAGAGTTTCCAATATTTTAAACTGGTTAAAAAACTTAAGATCCTTAAATGCTAGCTCAAAGATTGGTCGAGAAAAAAATTTGGGAATATTCGCAAGAAAACAATCTAAGAACACCGTAAAAAGTGACTATGTTGAGGGGAAACTAATTTCGAACGCTTCCAGTTCTAGATTCAATTCATTTTTTCTCTTTGTTCAAGCAACGAGAAAAAATGATGATGTTTAATGAAAAATATTGGGTAGACTTAGCAGAAAGGAATGGTTGATCGATGGCAATAAAAACTCTAAATATTTGTAACAAAATGCAAATGCTGTACGAAAACAGAAAACCATAATCAAACTAAAAGATGATTGCGGTACATGGATTGCTGATCATAAAGCCATAGCAGATGATTGTACCTCAATTAGGATTGACTAAACTAATATCAGATAATGAGAACCTAGAGCTCATTCATCTCCTAAACCTTTATAAGGTTAAATAAGCACTTTTTAGTATGGCTGCTAACCCACCAGGCCCAGATGGATTCGGTGCAGGGTTTTTTAAGCATTATTGGAATATCATCAATATAGACCTACTCAATTGTGTCCTAGAGTTCTTTAAGAATGGGGAAATCCTAAAAGGAATCAATCATACCTTCATTACTTTAATACCCAAAGTTAAAAGCTGTGACATACGCATTATTTAGACCTACTAGATAATGTTTAACAGTTTACAAAATTATTTCTAAAATTTTGGTCAAAAAACTGAGACCCATTCTCAACAAAACAATATAACCACTCCAGAGTGCTTTCATTCCAAGGATATCTATCAACGATAATATCTTGTTAACACATGAAATAATGCACAAATTTAAGAGCAATAAGAATAAAACAACTTGGACAGCTATCAAGTTAGATATGGAGAAAGGTATGATAGACTCGAATGGGATTTCATTATTAAATTCCTCTAACAAGCTGGATTTAATCCAACATGGAATAAATGGATTATTGAAATTGTATCATCAGTATCATACTCCATCATTGTCAATGACATACCCAACTACCTATTTACGCCTTCTAGAGGGATCAGACAATGAGACCCTCTATCCCCTTATATTTTTATTATATGTATGAAGATTATTACTCAACATACTCATAAAGGAATATGTGATTCATAACTTAGGGATAGGCATCAAAACTTCCTAGGAGCTATGGCCATTCCATGAATGCTTTTTGCCGATGGTTGTCTACTCTTTTGCAAAACTCGACAAGACAGTTGCATTAAACTTAAGAATATACTTGAATCTTTTTGCACTAATTCAGAACAACTTGTCAACTTCCATAAATCATTGCTGACCTTTTCAAGAAACATATCTAACATACAGAAGCAATTAGTTATAGGGATTTTTAATATCCCACGTGGTGACTATCTAGGGAAATACCTACGATGCCTAGTCTTTCAAGGGAAACCATCCAAAACTACTTTGCAAGATCTAATCATCAAAGCCACATCCAAACTCGATGGATTGAAAACAAACTACTTGTCTAAAGTAGGAAGGACAATATTAATACAGTCGCATCTTGAACCCTTACTAGCCCACACAATGCAATGCTCCCATATCCGTAAGCATGCAATGGACCACATTTAGAAGCTCAATAGAGAGGTTTTTTTTTTTTGGGAAAAGAACAAATACAGAAAAAGGTCTTCCACTTACAGCTTGTGAGAAGATATCCATGCAAAAAAACAAAGGTAGACTAGGACTAAGACACATATAGATGCTCTCAACAAAGCCTTCAAATGTAAGTTGACATAGAAGTCCTTACAAATGACCAAAGTGTATGGACACAAGCTATCAGAATGAAATATCTTCATAATAACCACTTTTTCCAATATAAGACTAAATCCACAAATTCCCTAATGTGGGAAAGCATTATTAAAACTAAAGATCTATAGCGAACAAGTCTCACATAGAGATTGGGGAAATGTGATACCATTTCTTTCTTGTATGATAATTGGATAGAAAACAAATGTTTAGCTGAGATCGTGAATATATGGGAGGAAAGTATTTTAAACCTGGGAACTAAAGCCAATAAGTTCTTTTCTTGAAAATAGAACCTGGGATATTTCCAAACTTTCTCTTACACTCCAAAATCACCTTATCATAAGAAGGACAACAGGGATTGACATACCTTATGGTACCATTGAGGACTCTTATTAGGGGATTAATAGCTTAGGCGAGCTTAGCACAAAATTCACAACTTGGATATATAGCCTATAAATCACAACCACTCCAGAATCCAGAATGGCAATTCAAATGGGTATAGAAACTTGATGCCATGCCTAAAATCAAAATTTTCCTCTAGCAATTATCTCATAAAGAACTTATGGTCAAAGTATGCCTCTTAGAGGAGGCCTTGCTATCAATCCAATTTGTCCTTTATATCTTGACAAGATAGAAACATCTGACCATACTTTTAAAGACTTCCACTCAGTCAAGAAAGTATGGCAATTGGCACTATAACACGGGTGGCTAACATCAAACATAGCACCTAATATCCTATGTGATATTCACCAATGTCTTACCAATATCAAGAACCACAAAACGCCAAACATACTACAAAAAACCTCATTCCTTTTATGAAGCATCTAGAAATGCAGAAATGCAACAGTTTTCAAGAATGAAATTTTCAACCCATTAGTGTGTCTCATGCGATGAAAAAAGGCTTATGTCGAATGCAGAATCTAAACTCATATGTTGGTTGATGATGATTCTAAGGGATCTCCTCCTTCTCCTCCTATCTCCATTTTGCGAGGTGGCATACTTCTCCAACAGGATTCATCAAACTCAACTTTAATGGGTCGCTCAATAGCACATTAATTGTAGGTGGGTTCATCCTCCGTGATTGGACTAGCAAACTACTCAAAGCAGGTTCCGTTTACCATAGGGAGACATCCATCCTTGTCGCAGAAGCTTGTGCCCTCAAGGATGGAGCCCATGAAGCGAGCCAAGCAGGATTGCAAGATCTTCTTATAAAAGTCAATCATATCATCATTCAAGCATTACGAGACAATTTTCACATACAATGGAAAATGGCCATGATCATTGAAGATGTTCGAACGTGGTTGAACCAAACAAATCGTACTGTCATGAACCACATATTGTGGGAGGCAAATATGGCCACAAATTGGCTAGCAAGTTATGGCCATTTAGTTACTTCCACATCCATAGTTGACTGTTGCTTCTCTCATGTTCTTTTAAATCTATATTAGTTGATGGTTTAGTTGGGTGCATTCTTGCAAGAAACTGTGCTTAACTGTTTATATCACCCTTTAACCATTGTTAAGCGGGAAAAAAAACTAAACCCTAGACTCTTGAATCCTTGGGTTAATACTCTAAACCTTAAACCCCACACCCTATACTCGTATACACCCTAAATGTTAACACATATGAATTGTTATTTAAGTTATAAGCAATGTTAGTCAAGACTTTAACTGCTAACCATAGAGGTTAAACACTAAACTTAAACTTAGAACCCTTTACTCTTGAACCCTAGAATTAAGTCCCCAAACCTTAAGCAACTTTTCAGGGGTTTAGGGTTTAGGGTTTAAGCCTTTTTGCTCAAGGGTTGCAGTACTCCCTACTCCCTTGAGTAAGTGACTTTTAAAGGGTATCCTAATTTATTTAAATGGTTTTGGGTTTAACTTTCTATATTTAAGGTTTTGGGAATTAATATTTAAAGTTTAGGTTTGAGATTTAGGCTTTAAGAGTTTAGGGTGAAATGCTTAGGGTTTTGGCCATTATCCCTAGGGTTCTAAAGTTCAGGGCTTAAGGTTTGGGTTTATTTTTTAGGGTTTAGAGTTGTTGGTTAGAGTTTTGGTTGATGTTGCTCGCAACATCTATAATAATTCGTATATGGTAACCCGAAAATGCATAAACAATAGCCTGGGATACTGTGAGAAGATCTTCAGGATATGCATGTGGTCATACAGAGTTCATATAGAGTTTGTTTTAAAAAAATAAAAAACATGAGAGAAATGGCGAGAAATGGCAAAATTATTTAATCACGACTTAGAATGTCTATTATGATACTTTTGAAAAGGATAATAGTGTTTATGAAAATTGGTGATACATCATGCCATAAAAATTAGGATAGTATGATAATTTTAGATTTAGCATTGATGGTTTGGCGTTTGTTTCTTCAACTTTTCAATTATCAAGGTTTAGGGTTCAGGGCAAAAATTATAGTCATATACCCTACTTTGTATAGAAATCATAATTAGGGGACCATGTTATTAGAATATATTTAAAAGGGTTGATATTCTCTGGAAACTATTTTAAGGGGATAGTTTACTCTTTTTATTTTCATCTTTCGCCCTAAACTTTTCATATTTGCATGTTTTATCCCAATACTTAAAAACTTACTTTAAAAAGTTTTATTTTTGTGCATGTGATATTTTGCTTACAAGCACTGCTTGAAGCCCTCTTTCTTTCGGCATCAGAGCACGTGACCAAATATAATTAAGATAATTAATTTAATTACTAATTAATTAAGCTAATTAACTGTGTTTAATGCTTAAATCATCACTGGCTTGCCCATCTCCTAATGAGACATATGCTAACAATGAGAACTATATTGTTCACTCACTAGAAGAAGCTACTCTAGTAGCACCTCAATTAAACTATATCACTGATGTAGTTTTAGAATTAAAAGGCGACTTAGTAAAAGTTAACACTGAAGTTAAGGAAATTAAGAAGCAATTATTTGCAAACCATCTTTCTTTAGTTAATGAGATTGGACATAGTGAAAAACCTACTTTAAGTATCAGTACACCATTTCAACATAAATATCCTTTCCAAAACCAAGAAACAAGAACCTATTTTCATTGTATGATACAAAAATTCAAAAAGAAGTGGGAGAAAAATCATCTGAAAAGGCAGAGAAAGAAGAAGTGGATAAAGTATAAGCAGTATAATCTTGAATAATTACATAATATATTTAATAAAAAACAAAATCTAAAAGAATTAAAAAAAAACATGGGTGTAATAGTTAATAAACAAGAGGTATTATCAGATGATAATGAAGAGATAAATAATATCTAGCCAAAAGAAGAAATATATCAGTAGATAAACCTAACTAAACCAGTGGTCTTAATGTTGTCCATTTAGAAGAAGTTAGAAGGAAAGTGGACAAGAAATATGGTAAAATGGCATTTGACAATGAAATCAATGAGATTGGAGAAAAACTTAACATATATGAAATTGTGTCCAATTTGGTTAACAATATTGTTCCTAAACTTGAAGAATTTGGTGAATCGTCTAGATGAAATATGCTTTTTATGAGGCCTAGATACGTCCCATCAGGACGCACAACTACCTTTTCCTTTGATTTATCCCAAGGAAAACTAGGACCTTTGAAGAGAATGACCTTACCCCAATTAGCCACACATATACATGCTAAACATCGATGGAGCTCGTAATAGAGAAGAAACATTTGAGTATTGGAAAAGAGGCATGATTAATGTCCTAAACTTAAATACTACATGGACTGTTGGAAACTTTCTAAACTAGATTGAACATAGTTTTTTTGGTATTGTAGCTTACTAGTATGTCTCATTAAGTGAGGAAGGTAAAAATATATTAAGAATGATGGAGACACTAAATACTATGTTCAAAAAATTATGTAAGGAAACCAAAACTGAACCTATCGGAACTAAACTTGATTCCGAAGAAGAAGCTAGAGAATGACAAAGAAAGATTAATAACATAGAGCTTTAACAAGTGGGTCAATGATCAATGTCTTGATTTCCAAAAGCAAAAACAAATGAAGAAACAATTTCTAGTCTGTTGGGGTTCTCCTCACTAATGGGGAAAGGCACCTGAGAGGAGAAGAAAAAAGAAATTTTATAAGAAAAAGAGCTTTAACAAGTAGAGATGAGAAAATATAAAAGAAAATATTATAACAAATCAAGCTCTAAAAAAACGAAGATGTTTGAAAAAAACCGCTTATCATCCTATCGGCAAAACAATTGTAAGTATTGGGCATTCGGAGAAGTAGGTCATTATGCAAAGAAATGTAAAATAGGAAGAATAACAAGCTTATTGAAACTTTAGGTAGTGTAGATTATTTTGAGCTTAGCGAAGAAGAAGCACTAGATCTAGCCTGAAGAACAACAAGAGAATTATTAAAATTGTATTAGAAGATGAATATGAAAAGAGTGATTATGAAGAAACTAGTCACCAGATGGAGAATAGTTCAATTAGTCTTGGCAATCTTTAAGGGGAAGAATTTATTATAGATAATGAAAATGAAGGTGTCAAAGGAGACTGTGTCCTTCATATAATTCATAAAGATATGATATATAGAAAATCTATCTTTAAATTAAAGAGCCAGTATGTACACGAAATGATAAAAGAAGATCTAGAAATAAAAGACTATGAGTGTGATGTGGGAGAAGTTGATCTCATTAATTGAAAAAATATCCTTAAGCATAACAAAGATAGTAAGCAAAGGTATATCTATGTTGGAAGTGTCCAAGTTCAAATTACTCTGTTACAATATTATGACAAAGATATTGATCTTTATACTTTACTTTATGATACTAGGTGTACCAAATTTAATAATCAAATTATCATAGGGATTAAAACTAATTTATGTAATGGATCAGTAGGACTCAATTATTGACTTGGATATTATGTAAGTCTAAAAGATGAATTTGCTAAAAACTTCCTATCCCATAAGATAAAAATAGTGGGCATTGACATGTGTAATGCCCCAAAGATACATCAATCATTGTTTTCACTTTGTTCACTAGTTCTTCTCAATTATAAATGATAACCCAAATGATTAGGCATTACCGTCGTCCAACAAGGACAAAGCTTTACTTGTAAATGATAAACTGAGCCATAATAATCAATGTTTACCATCAAAGGCATTCACACCATCGCAACCTATCAAACCATTTCGATAAATATAGAAATTGTTCTAACATCAAAACCATACAAACATGTCAAGGATTACACCAAAATATAGAATTCAGATAAAATATACGGTCTTAACACCCAAATATATTCTACAATACGGAGTTATAACATTTCAATGATAATACACGCCCATTCCATAAAGATGTCTCAGCTCACTTATCTTCTTCAGCCGTTCTGCCTGCCTGAGGGCGTTTCACTGAACACTTTCCTAAAACAAAATATGAAAACATTTCGAAATGTGAGCCGAAGCTTAGTACATGCATTCATGTATTGTTAAGCATTCATGAAACAAAAACTAGTTGGGCCCGTATAGCAATTCGTTTTTAATTAAACACAGGGAATAAGATTAATATGAAATTGCATTGTCAATTATTATCTGATAATGAACCCCTAGTAACTATTACGATCTGAAGATAGGTGTACACCTGCTAAGCCAATCGGGACCTAGCCTGAAGCCGCGGGGGTAACTGAAGGGCTATGCCCTGTAACTGATAACTGATGGGGTCTCTAATTAAGTGATAAATCACTGATTAAACTGATTCATTAATATGCTTACCAAAACATTATAATTTTGGTAAATATGCGTTGATTTCTAAAGATACAAGCAATGAACGTACCTGGAAGTTTTAAATGCAAGTTCACGGAATAATAAGATGCACAAGAGTGGAGAGAATGAAAGCTTAGGCCTTGATTCTGTTCAAAAGATCATTATAGGTACATGAGGTCATAAACGAGTTTGCTCTTATAATTGATGCCTTTAAAAAGAACTGGCTTATGAAGAATCTGCACAAACCAATTAATAGATTAAACTAAAATAATGAAACTACAAAAACCATAGAAATGTGATTTAAGGCACGGTAGCAAGTTTAGAGCAACAGGGCTTATAAAGAGGGTAGAGAAAGAATAATTCACAGCTTCTACTCCCCACCTCAAAATGAGACCTAAGACCCCAATATGAAAATATTAGGAAGGCCTCTAAAAATTTCATTAAGGACACATAACATGATTCCCACGATAGGGTTCCCAAAATGGGGCTAGAACACCAGCATGTTAGTTTGAGTTCATCCTGCACAGGTTCAGTAAAATGTCCATAACTTTTTCCACAGACCTCGGATTAATGCGATTCAATGGCCATTTTGAAGCTAACACACTGACCTATCTACCCGCCAAAAATCATAATTTTTTCCTGGGCCGATCATTACCATTTTCATCTCAAATCTTGTCTTGTTTTTCTGGAAATTTCAGCCTCACTGTTTGAGTTTGCTCCCTCGCTTTTCACACAAATCCTCAACTTAAACCATTCCTTGAAAGCATGTAAACACACTTTGGTCCATCCGAACATCATACAAAAACACCACACTCAATTGCACTTCATATTCATATCCAATAAAGCTCATTTTCTAGTCACATATACACATACTTCAAGTTTAATACTAGTTTGGTCCAAACCATGCATCCTTGGATAAAACCCTAACTTAAGGTCAACTTGAACTCACTCCCATCATTTCAAAACACCATAAACATCATAATAAACTTCAATAGATTAAAAGATGATCAAAAACAAGGATAAAACAATCAACACTTAACATTTTAACATGTACCTTGCATGGTTAAGAAGTAACCCTAACCCTAGCATAATCCAACTTCAACTCCACCACGATCCATCACCAAGATAACTCTTAATTCAATCCAAACAACATGGTCCACCATTAAAACAACCAAAACAAGAAGCAAAAACCAAAAATCCAAACAATAAGATTGAGGTCACTTACTTTGAGCTTGAAACAAGTGGAGATGGAGAAGATATTTGGTGATTTTGAGGGTGGAAGATGATAGCCGGTGGAGGGAGGTGGTTGGAGGTTGCAACCCTTGTCGGAGGCTAGCCGGAAAACACCACAAAAGGGGCTGGGTTGCTGCTACTGGGTTAGCTGTGGGGTAGTTTTTATACCTTTTACTATCTAATATTTGCTCTAAAATAAATTACTAATTTAGGATTTTAATATTGTTTTTGTTTATTTTGTAGGATTATGGAAGAGTTGGAAAAATTGAATAAGATGCTCAATTTGCTTGATACTGGATTAAGTGGGAAATAAAAAAACAAGAAGACAGCAGCCCAACCTGAGGCCCAAACCGAGGCCCAACCTCCTCTTTCTTCCATTCCTTTTTCTTTTCCTTTCCTCTTCCCTTGGGCCGGTCCACCAGCGTTCCAACCCCAGGCCCAGTCCCATTCCAGCTCTCTCTCTCTTCTCTCTTTCTTTCTCCCACGGTCAAGCCCAGCCTCCTCACTTAAGTGAGGCATGCGCCTTGCACGTGATCTTCAGCCATCTTCTCCCCCCCCCCCCGGTCTCTTCTCCTTCTTCCTTTGAAACTCCCCTGCAGGCTGCAACCCAGAAGAACGAAACAGAGTCGTCCGTGGCTCTTCTTCTTCCTCTCCAGCCGTTACCTCCATCCTCTCTCCTCCATCATTCAACCACATTCATGGCTTCGTTCATGCCACACCACCTTCCCCCCCCCCCTCCTACTCCTTTTCTTCTTCTTCGCACAAGTCCAGCAACCCAAAACCTGGCTGCCCGAAACAGAGCACCATGACAGGGGCTCTTCGTCTCCCCCACCATAACCATCCCCTTTCTCTCTCTTCCCTCTCTTCATCTTCTTCTTCCGTTTTTAGCCCAGCAGAACCGAAAAAAAATAGAGAACAAGAACAGAGCTTGCCTTGTAATGGGGGTCGAAAACAGAGATTAAGAGTATATTAGGGGTAGCAGTAGTCTAGTTTTAAAAATTGCGTTTTGCTTTTCATTCTCTTTTTTTTTTTAATTTCAGATCTCATTCTTGGCTATTAAGTTTTGTGTAATTGAGTTCGATTCAATAAATCAAGTGCGAATTTTAGTTTCGCTGATTAAAATTCAAGTAATTTTTTTTCTGAATTCGGACCTGTGTTTACTCATATTGCTTTGTCGCTTTTATAGCTTGAGTTTCACTTCCTCTGTTGGTGATTTGGTTTCTTGATTTTAGGAGTACGAATGTTGCCAAAGTTGAAGCCTGAGTTGTTTTGGGGTATGTTTGTTCACTATGTGGTTTTCGTGATTAGACAGATTGTTGCTTAGTTAATTCATGCCAGTTTTATTTAATTTACCCAAAATTGCAGGTTGTTGGGAATGAATTGGTGTAAGCTTCATTTTGATCTTAATCATGCAATTTAGTTAGTAGAATATTTCAGTTTAGAATCTCATTAATTTTAGCCATCAACATTAGTTAGGTCTAAAATTTTAGCAATCTGATTTTTCGACAAATCGTACGCTTGCGGAAAATGACAATAAGTTTTTGGCATCGTTGCCGGGGATAGCGTTGTGAAATTTGGTTACATCGAGTCGTAGTTTAATTCTTAGAGTCGTTAGACTCGTTTTTGTTTTTAGTTTTGGTTGTGTCGTACATTTTGTTTTAATAGTTTAGTTTAGTTTTAATTTTGAATTTAGTTTATATTTTGATTTTGATTTTTGTTTTTGCTAAGATTAGTTTCATTTTAATTTTTAGATGCTATTCATTGCCCGAAAAAAAAACAATACTAACGTATTTTGCTTTTGTGCAGCGAAAGAAGAAAGTAGCACTTATCTGGAAATATTTAAAATGCAAATTTTTCACCGATTTTTGCATTCTGTTTGAATTTTCTGGGTGAATTCTGGTGTGATTTATACTATTTTGATATTTTTCCTAGATTCAGCATCATTTTTAGAGTTTGTGTGCATTTTTGTGGATGTTTTGGAACTGTCATAATTGTTTTGTCAAATTTTGACTTAACAATCTGTTTGCATTTTTCTGCACTATTTAGGGATAGAACAAATTTGTAAAAAAATATATTTATGTCCCTTGTGATTGTGTGGAATTTTCTATTTATTTAGTTCTGATTTTGGGAGTTCTATTTTCTGTTTTAGTTTTATTCTTTAGATTTAGCTTGTTTAGGTTTTAGTTTATTTTCTATTTTGTTTTAGTTTCAGTTGTGTTTCTGTTTTTGTTTTTGTTTTAGATTGAGTTTATTTTTATTTTCTTTTTTGTGTGTCAACAAGACAAAAATATTAAAAAAATGCTCTTCTTTTGTGTTTGTTTTATATTTTGTGTGATGTTTGAGTCATTTCTGTCTTTCTTTTATTTTTGTAGCATAGTTTTATATTTGTTAGTTTATTTTGTTTTGTTCACTTAATTATTTGAGTCTCTTTTTTTTGTTTTAGTCATTGGTTTGTAAATAGTGTCCTCGATGCGTTTTCTTTCCTAAAAAAAAAGAACAAAAAAATTAAAAACTTGGAAATCCAAAAAAATTGAAAAACTCTTAAAATTGAAAAAACTAGAGTTTCAAGCATGCCGGTATTTAATTTCCCACAATTTGAGCATGAACCTTTTTGGAGCTATTTATCGCGACTTAATGATTATCGTGCTCAATTGAATCAAAATTTTGAAAAATGGAAAATTTGTGAGGTCATTACTGTGGGTTTAAATTCTGAGTCTTGGGGTTATATTGAGTCTATTTATCCTGGAGGTGTACTAGGATTGTTATCTAAAACTCAAGATGAAGTTTGGGATTTCTTTGAAAAATTAGCTTGGGATACTTACGAGTTTGAACAAGCTAAATAGAATTTTGGATACCCAACTCATGATGAGTCTGTTTTTCATGCTAACCCTTCCCATCAAGACTACTTTATGAATTCACATGACCCTCCTTATTCTTGTGTGTCCCCTGTTTTGTGTGATTGCTGTGACTTTTCTAATCATGATACTTGTAACTGTCCATATCGTGATTATGTTGATGCTACATGTGCAAGTGTGGAAAAGAAGCTAAATGAATTGACTGATAAGATGATAGAGAACCTGAAAGAGAGAATTGTTGAATATTCTCAATGTTTTCATTAGAGTTGGGAGAATTGTAATGAGCCTGACTCTAGTTTAGGATCTCCTAAACCTGAAGTTAGCCTCTACGATGATTTTGAGCCCTCTTATCTTGACTGTCCTGACTTGCATAATGACATGCCTATGCCTAGTGTAGAGTAGGAGGAGGACTTCCCTAATTCTATATGACCTGATCTTGCACCCCACGCCATCTCACTTAAGGATGTCACTGAAGATGTCATAGTTTTTGCCAACCCACCCGTCCCTTTTAATGACTCTTGTGAGTTTGAGGTGGGTGAACAATTTAACACTGCTAGTGAGTTAGATATGAGCATCCAGTCTGACATTGAGCATCATGAGATAGATGAGTCAGACACTATGTCTTTACAGGAGTCATGCGAGGAGACGCTTGAACCCAATGAATTGAAATTTAATGATGATATTTTTTCTATAGAATATGAATATTTTTCATGTGGGTTTGATGTCAATGTGGGTTTGGATGTGGATTTGTGTGCTGAATAGGAATTTTTTTCTTTGGACCCCATCCAGCCTGACCTCCTTTTTGGAAACTGCAAGTCTGAATTTGTTGAGTCTGAGAGCATTGCCAATAAAAAATTTGCTTTACACCAGACTTATACGCATATTGGACTTCACAGACTTGTGAACTTTGCACGCACCATTTTGCCTAGATTATCCTTTACGATAGCCTAATTTCTAGGCCAATGACCCACCAGCTGGCTAGTTTGAATTACATATACTTGTTTGATGTTTGGGACCATACATTTGACAAGTTGAAACGGGCCCTTACCTATGCTTTATTGCTATAGTGGATGTATTCATTTTGGCTCCAACTCTGTAATCTCTCTTGCATTACTTTTCTTGAGAGTTGGGCTTCTTTGTTTGATAAACTGCTACGTGCTCTAACGAGTTTTGATTAAAGTAGCGATGTTCCATTTGATATGGAGTGGCTGATGCTCCATGAGCCTCTATTTGAGCGCATTTCGAGAGGCTATAGCTTAAGTGTAATTCTGCACCTAACCTGGTATAATTGTTCATCTTTATCTCCTCTTTTTAATTTTGTTTTCTTTTGTATATATTTGTGGCTATCTTTTATTTTCGTTTTCTATTTGAGTTTAGAGTCTTGTCCTTTTTGTTTTTGAGTCATGTTTTGTTTTATTTTTGTATATTTCGTCTCTTTTTGGTTTTTATTTTTGTGTTTTATGCTTCTTTCCACTCCCAATGAGGACATTATGAGATTTAGGTGTAGGGGTGGGGGAACTTTGAAAAAAATTGAAAAAAAAAGTTTGAAAATTCTTTAAAAAATAGTTTAAAAAAAACTTGAAAAAAATTTTTAAAATTCCAACAAAAAAAAGATTTTGTTTTGTTTTTGGGGAACATTTGTACTTTTCTGATGAGCTTAAATTCCCTGTGCTTTGACTATTAGCTTGTATATACGCATGATGTGCATGTTAGGTCTCCCACCTCGGTGTGTCATTATTAGCCCTAATTCTAACTCCAATTGTTCATTATTGATGTGTAATCCAATCCCTATTTATACCATCATCATTATTTAAAGGTCTTAGTTTTCCATGATCGACTCTCCCACTTGTTCTTGACACAATTACTTTGGTTTTTATTGGAAAAAAATGGAAAAAAAAAGAGAATCATGAGAATGAAAAAAATAAAAAAACAAAAAATGGAAAAAAAGGAACTGAAAAAAGAGAAAAAAAAAATTAGGAATGACAAGTAACCCTTTGAGGCATGTGCTAATGGGTGTTACCCTTTGAGGCAAGATTGCTATTGGGAAAGCTTGATTCCAATGTTAATAAATCAATAATGTAGTTGTGTCAGTCAAGTGAGATTGAGTTTGATTCTGGTGAACCTAAGCCCTAAGATGATGATACACTTGCACACGAGCACTGGGATGGATTTCAAGTCTTGATGTCCAGTGGGGTGAAATGTTAGTGCTTCGAATGGGGTGTAGAGCCTTGATGTGTACAATATGTTTATATGCAGGCCAACATCTTTGCTACAAGGGTAATTTAGTTGATTAGAATGTGTATATATCTTTCCCCAATTTTGTACATATTAATTTGAAAAAAAACAAAAAAAAACCAAAAAGATTTTCAAGTTTCTGTTTATGTTTTCTTTTATAGATTTTGTGGCTACATCTTCTGCAAACCCTCACGAGACCTTCTTCATCCACTAGGGGTAACCTAGGTGTTTAAAGGGTCTGCCGCATATGCTGAGTGCAATCGTGATTCCTACGAAAGTGAGTTAGGGTTTTGTTTTATTTTATTCTAGGATTGTTAGTTTTGTTTTAATCATAGACGAGCAAAATGTAGGTGTGAGGGTATTTGTTCAGCCTGAAAATATGTCATTTTTATACCCTTTACTATCTAATATTTGCTCTAAAATAAATTACTAATTTAGGATTTTAATATTGTTTTTGTTTATTTTATAGGATTATGGAAGAGTTGGAAAAACTGAATAAGATGCTCAATCTGCTTGGCATTGGATCAAGTGGAAAATAAAAAAAATAAGAAGACAGCAGCCCAACCCAAGGCCCAGATGGAGGCCCAGCCTCCTCCTTCCATTCCTTTTTCTTTTCCTTTTCTCTTCCCTTGGGCCGGTCCACCAGCGTTCCAACCCCAGGCCCAGTCCCATTCCAGCTCTCTCTCTCTTCTCTCTTTGTTTCTCCCATAGTCCAGCCCAGCCTCCTCGCTTAAGTGAGGCATGCGCCTTGTACGTGATCTTCAACCATCTTCGCCCCCCCTCGATCTCTTCTCCTTCTTCCTTTGAAACTCCCCTGCAGGCTGCAACCCAGAAGAACGAAACAGAGCTGTCTGTGACTCTTTTTCTTCCTCTCCAGCCGTTACCTCCTTCCTCGCTCCTCCATCATTCAACCACATTCATGGCTTCATTCATGCCACGCCACCTTTCCCCTCCCCCTCCTACTCCTCTTCTTCTTCTTCGCACAAGTCCAGCAACCCAGAACCTAGCTTCCTGAAACAGAGCACCATGATAGGGGCTCTTCGTCTCCCCCACCATAACTGTCCCCTTTCTCTCTCTTCCCTCTCTTCATCTTCTTCTTCCGTTTGTAGCCCAGCAGAACCGAAAAAAAACAGAGAACAAGAACAGACCTTGCATTTTAACGGGGGCCGAAAACATAGATTAAGAGCAGATTAGGGGTAGCAGTAGTCTAGTTTTAAAAATTGCATTTTGCTTTTCATTTTTTTTTTTTGATTTCAGATCTCATTCTAGGCTATTAAGTTTTGTGTAATTGAGTTTGATTCAGTAAGTCAAGTGTGAATTTTAGTTTCATTGATTAAATTTCAAGTAATGTTTTTGTGAATTCGGACCTGCGTTTACTCATATTGCTTTGTCGCTTTCATATCTTGAGTTTTGCTTCCTCTGTTGGTGATTTGGTTTCTTGATTTTAGGAGTATGAATGTTGTCAAAGTTGAAGTCTTAGTTGTTTTGGGGTATGTTTGTTCACTATGTGGTTTTCATGATTATACAGATTGTTACTTAGTTAATTCATGCCAATTTTATTTAATTTACCCAAAATTGCAGGTTGTTGGGAATGAATTGGTGTAAGCTTCATTTTGATCTTAATCATGCAGTTTAGTTAGTAGAATATTTTGGTTTAGAATCTCATTAATTTTAGCCATCAACATTAGTTAGGTCTAAAATTTCAACAATCTGATTTCATAATCATCTCTGAGGATCAACACCCGTAAGTGCTACGACGATAAACCGTACGCTTACACTTATCAGAAGATTGAGTTTACAAATAGTATTTACAAATAATATTCACTCAGTTTCTATTGGAACATTAAGTAAGGCTTACACTTATCAGAAGATTGAGTTTACACCCAACCAAGATGGTGAGAAGGTAATACTTACACAACGTAAGATAGCACTAACAATCTCACTACTTGAGTTATCTATTAAAGAACAGATTGCTGAACAATAAGATCAATTATGCAAAGAATTGTACTCTGATGATCTTCCAAAATTTGGGATAAACATAAGACCTTAGCAAAATTACTTTGCTAAATCTTGACATCCTTATCCGAGTCACACAAATAGTGTGTACACACCAAGATATCCAAGAACTTGATAAGCAAATCAAAGAGCTACTAGATAAAGGGTTAATCAGAAACAGTAAGATTTCTCACACTAGTTGCTTTTATGGGAAGAATTCATGTTGAGGAGAAAAGGGGAAAAGGTATAATGGTAATTAATTACAAAAAGCTTAATGATAGTACTTTCTTTGATAGTTATTACTTAACAAAACAGTTCTTTTTAGTAGAATTCAAGGAGCTTCTTGGCTCTAAAAAATGTATTGCAAGATCGGATATTGGCAGATAAAAATTGATGAAGAAAGCATCTCTTTAACTACATTTAGCATCCCTCAAGAGCATAATGAATGGATAGTAATGACATTTGGTCTAAAAAATGCACCTCAAATATTTCCAGAAATAATGGATAACATCTTCAAAGATCTTAATCGCTGCTATCTAGTTTACATTGATGATATCCTTATCTTTTCTAAAACCATGGAATAGCACAAAGACGACGTTCTAGTTGTCACCCAAAGATGCATTGATCATGGTATTATTCTTGGTAAGAACAAGTATATTTATGGTGAATAAGATATCGAGTTTTTAGGTCAATTTGGAAATTAAAGTTCGACAAGTCATTTTACAAAAGCATATTCTGAAAAAAATAGAAAATTTTCATGAAAAGATTGAAGATTGAAGCAATTAGAAATGTTTCTTGAATGTCTTATCTAAGCTTTAGATTCATTAAAAATCTAGCTAAAGTGAGACAACCTTTGTAGCATAAACATAAGAAAGAAGCAAGTTGGTCATGGACCACTAGTGATTCAAAGATTGTTCAAACTTCAAAAAGATGTGTAGAAAGTTTCCTATTCTTAATTTGCCTAATGTATGAGATGATTTAATTCTTGAGACAGATGCTAGCAATGAGAACTTACAGTACTCAAAATCAACGAAGGATAAAAAATCTGCAAATATATTAGTGGAGGTTTTAATGAAACAGAATACAACTATCTCATGATGGAAAAAGAAATCCTTGCAGTCATAAGAGGAATTGAAAAGTTCTCAATCTTTTTAGCCCCAAAATCTTTTGCTATTCGAACTGATTGCATAGGAGTACTTGGTTTTGTGAAAAAGAATCTATCAAATATTCAAACACAAGGGCAACTCGAGCATTAACAATTATGGTTTAATAAGTTTTCTTTCACTATTGAATATATACAAGGATTGAAGAATTCTTTGGCAGATAGTTTAACTCTTGAGCTTGCCAATAATGATCATCATAGCAGAACTCCTGCCGGAAAATGACGAGATTCAAAATGAAATGCCATTACTACTAGAACAGATTTTTCCTTCTAGTAGAATCCTTATAGATATTTTGGAATTTCAACAAAAATTAGATCACGCTTTGGTCTATTATCTTCTTCCTATCCAATATTACAAGGATTCCGCCTTTTAAGGTTATAAATGAATTACTTAAGGTGTCCTTATGATATTCAAGAAAAAATAAGTTCTCATGTTCAAGAAAAATGGTTCAACGGATGGTATGCAGCCGGCATCGACTACTATTATAATTATTCCTATGATATTTAGAAGTCATAGAACACTACGATCTTTTTTCCTGATAAATTTGGAGTTGTTGGTGTTAGTCTCTAAGCAAATTCAATCTCTCAGGATAACCCTATCATGAACTTGCATGTTTAAAAGGATCCATTGGATTCTCACATCTTCAAATGGCGTAACAAAAGTTTTATACAATAGAAGTTTGTATGTCGAAGCATATTGCGCCATAATTGAGTTTGAAAACGGAAAAGCTTAACCAGCTCATTATCTTATTCAATTAATTGATTTGAGCGATCCCAATGATCAACAACAAGAATGGTTTTCATAACGATAAGAATTAGCGAGGGATCTTGTTTTACCAAGATCCATTGATTTGTACAACATTTATCATCAAATCTGGGCGCTAATTGAACGAGGAAGAACACTAATGTATTGCGGGAGCACTACTTTCATCTACTGTAATGATTTCAACAAATATATGAAAGTAGAATGAGCTACTTCAGAAGATGTCTTTGAATATCTCTTTGATGTTGGAGCTACAAAATTTTTATTAGAAAAAGAAAAAAGATATCTTCATGAATTATTCGAAAAATGGGATCCAGGCCATCTTCAAGTTGACGAAACTTTTGATGATTATCTGGATAACGATGGACTGGAAGGCATTACTGGAGATGATGGCATGCAGAATCCCAATATGGGTTACTAGTCTTACCAACGTTAAAGGCTCTAAAAAGTTGTTGCACTAGTATTGTACTATTTTGTCAAGTGTCAAGTTAGTAAAATTATACAGTCTACTATAGCTATGTAAGTGCAACCGTAGCTATGCGAAAATATTAGTGTATATACTGTAGCCATTAGATCATCCTATGTAATCCATCTCCTTTATGAAAGGAGAGGTTGAGCGTTGAGAAGGGACACATGCATTTGAGAATACTTAAGCAAAAGAGAAGTCAAGTATCTTCATTTCTCTATGAGCAAGCATCTCTAATGATTTTAGCTTAAGTCCCTCTTCAATCTTTCCATTATAATATTTTCACTTTCAAGCTTTCAATAATAGAAGTTTCCTAGTAGGAAATATTATTCAATCGAATCGTATGTATTAAATATTATGATTTTTTTATTGAAGTCTCACTATCCTTGATAATATAAAAAACTTGATTAGTGAATATGGTCCGATATAGTAAACGAAATGGATTTGTGTTGTGCTTGATCTAAGGAAGGTATGGTTGAGATTAGCAATCTCTGTAAACTGGAAGGTAGAAGAACACCAGGTCCAATTCCAACTAAGTTCAGGTAGTAGTCGAAACTCTCTAATTAATCTTTAATTATTTTGCTAATCATGGTGAACCTCTAATAATAGAAAATATAATATTTATGATATAAGTAGTAGATTATGATACTAGTACCAGTAAGTCATTATAAGAAGTCCAAACATTAATATAAGCTTAGTTTTCTATAAAAAGCTAAAAGTTTGAGTATTTACACTTTGAACCCCCTTTGGGTCAAAAACAGAAATTTTAGAAAGCTGTGGGTCGGATTTGAAAGAAACAACTTCTAAAACTAACTGTTTCGTAGAATATTGACCCCTACAAATAGTTTACCTAAAATAATAAGTACTTGGAAATACCTTCTAAAAAAGTTGTCCTTAAAAGTTATTTTCATAAAATATAAGGTACCCCATAGTCATAAATTAGATTCAAGGCTTACCTTTTGGGGTTTATAGCTTGGGGTATAAGGTGTACAATTTAAGGTTTGGGGATTAGGGTTCAATATTTATGGTCTAGGGTTTATGAAAATTCTAACTACCATCCCTAGACCTACACAATAACCCTAAACCCTAAATTCTTGAACCATAAAATTAATACCTTAAATCTTGAACTCTAAACTCAAGGATACTCAATTATGTAGGAAATTAGCTTGTATCTTGTCGATGTGGTGTTTATAGTCATCAATCGAGTAGGAGGGCACTCATTAGACATTTGACTTCAAGTCTCAAACCCTAAAACCTAACCCTAGACTCTAAAGTTTAGGGCTTTTCAATGCAGGCTTCTAGTATCCTTAAGTAAGTCAATTTTAAAGGGTATTTCAATATATTTGAATGATTTTGGATTCCACTTTTATTTTATATATATATATATATATGTTTACAATTATGGTTAATCATCAATGTGATCATTATTCACGAGAACATTATTGTATTAACAAATATAATGTTACAAAGTTTTAACTATTTTAATCCATATTATATTCCATGATATTTTTAAAGGTTGTGTGAGACCCATTATTTGTGATAGTTGACAACATAAAAATCGTCAACAATTACTATTCTTTTTAACCATAAATGATAACATTAAATCCTAAACCCTAAATCTTGAACCATAATCTCGAAACTTTAAAACCTAAGTCCTACACTCTAATCCTTTAATTCAACAAATAATTGAAAATTTTGTAATTAAGAAAATTTTTATACTAATAATCGCAGTAGTGATAATAGCAATAATCATAATAATGATAATAATAATAATAAACAATAACTGTAATAATAATAATAATAATAATAATAATAATAATAATAATATTATTATTATTATTAATAATAAAGTTATGTGATAGTAATTGTTTTAGTTTTGTATTGAATGCTTAAAAAAAGATAGGAACAAAAAGAGAAAGAAAAGCCAAGCCTCGCCCTATTACTATACAACCTCTCTGCCTCTCCTCAGGGTTAACTGCCACTGATACTCCACCATCCGAATAGCCAATCAATCTCGGAGCCACATCCAACCGCCAGTCATTCCCGAACCACCACTCAAACCACTAGTATTCTGGAGCCACCACTCTAACCGCGAATTGGGTTTCACCTTCACCATCGCTAGTTATACAACAAAAGGCTTGCGCCCCTGTTTCAAAGCTCCCTCCAACATTCTCCAAGTGGCTTCGCCACCTCTAACTTGCCACAAATAGCAACACTGCTATATTTGCCGCCTTCCCCGCTAACCCTTCCTGTCTCCCCTCCCAGTCCCCTGCACAATGCCTTTATTCCCAACTAGTATACACTCGTGCTTTGCATGGTGATTTATAAAATAGATAATAAGATGTTTACAAAAGATACATAGTTGCTGTTATTATTTAGAAAAGAAGACACAAATAAATTACTTAGTAAGTGATGTTGTTATAAGTAGAAATAAATTTTCATTATAAAAATTTAATAAGCCTAGTTATTATAGTTAGAATTTTTTAATATTATAGATACTTTTCTATCCTTTTCTTTTAGGGAATTTTTATCTTTGAAAATAGATTTATTCTTGTCACAATTTCATTCAAGTTATCTCAACATGTAGTTACAACACATCAAAATTAGTCATCCATGATGTGCTTAGGCTCCTTCTTTTGAGATCATGAAGTTAGGTGGCTTTTTGTTGAAAAATATGTCATCGAATTCTTCGTTAGACAACATATCTCCATAAGGTTAGTGTTCCACTTAAATCATGAGTTGTTGTAGATTTAGGACCATAGATTTAGTGATTTTAGGTGATTTGAATTAAGCAATTTTTTTTGTGGAAAAAGGGGGACTGTGAAAATAATGGATAGATTTAGAAAAGCGATAAAAATTATCATATATGGTAGCTGGTCTATTAATTTGAAACCACCTACCAATTTATATAAGTTGTCCCCTCTCATAAGGAAAGATAATTAGTTAGCAGAAAGGCGCATACTAAGATATTCTAGTTAAATCATGGATCATAATTAGTTGCAGCATATTACCCATAGAGTTCTGACTGTCTATTTAGTTAATCCATAATTTAAAAACCCAAAAATAGTATTTTCAAATTTGTTCATTCGATTAACTAACCTAAAATGGGGTTGTTTTATTTCCTGAAATCAGAATGACCCATCAAAATCTCAATTAACATATGATTTTCAAGAAACCCAAGAAATTAAAATTTTCTATAACCTTACCTTGTGATTTGTGTCTTAAGTTAACTATATGACATGATTAATGATTTTGAACATTTGTCATGATTTATGAAAAAAACCTACAGATAGTATTCAAGAATATATTACAGTATTTTACTAAACAGCAAAAACTGTTACATTGATTCAAACATCCATTATAGTATTAAATGTATGTCATGACAAAAAATATATAGAAATAGTATTCAAGTATGCATCGTAATTTCTAACTAAACAATGGAAATATTCAAGCATGCATTATAGTTTCTAACTGAACAATGGAAACGAAAAATTACATTGATTCAAACATGCATGTAGTATTGAATGTATGCGATGATTTTAAACAAAAAACTAAAAAATTACATTTGTTAATGTTGGAGGCATATTTTGAAGGTGAATAAGTTAATCAAAATCGTTCTAAAGACTTTATATATTAGGATCAACTTTTTAATATTAAACTCATCCTTTTTGTCCATTAATGCAATTTGATCCTAATGCTAGGGTTCATAGCCCAATGAAATCCCCCAACACCCCCTCCATATTGTTCTAAACCCCAACCTGACCATATCACTCAATTTCCAAAATAGCAATTTTTTTTAAGATATAGAGGACTATACTCTAATCTACGTATGTAAAAAAGGAAGTTAAATTTTGTGATTTTTTTATATATTTAATAGTAACTTTTGTAAATTATGAAAATCATATTATAATTTGTAGTATAGGTATTTAATTTTTTTTTAACTGATGTAAATAAATAGGTCACCAAATAATTTAGATACATGTGAAATAATTTGCATGGTTGCTTCCATTAAAAATTTGAAACGCCAAGGAAGATGATCAAACTATTAGAGTTTTTCTTATAAAAAAACAAAAATTCATAAATGAACAACATAAATAAAACATGAAAGAATCTAAACACAATTAAGTTACTAATACAATATAATATAATATAAGCAAGAAAATTTTAACCTAAGTCATGAATTGAACGGAAATAATTAAGGATATAAACGAACCAAACCAAACACCACCACTATTAATCAAGCCTGGCAAAAACTACACCTAAAAAAGAGAGATTACGAATTGTCGTAAGAAATCAATGATGACGTCAATTAGTGAAAGATTAAATATCAAGAAAAGAAAATTAAGCCACATATAGGAGGGAATTACAACAAAAAAGTACAAAAATTTTAATCAAATACGATCAAGCATTTTGACACTACTAATTACAAAAGAGGAGGTCACTTACTAACGAATTAACAAATTAATACAAATAAATATATGAGGAATGGAATGATAATTATTATATATCTGGAGGTGAGGTAAAAAGATCACTTTGTCACAGATGAGCAATGAGCAAGACGGTAAAATTGATTTCAACTATGAGACGTATTTAATGTATAATTTCAACTATGAGTAAGAACTGCTTGACTATTTACACTAATATTGAAAATTCAAGAATGATATCTATTTTATCTATAATTTTCATAGTTATTTGTTACTAACCACTTCATAATTTATAATTTCATAATTATGGGATTATTCTTTATTGGGATTTGACTCTATTATTTAAAATAATACTAAAGGTATAGTCACTTCATACTCTTTATTTCAATCATTATAGAATTATACTTCCCAGGATTATGCTTTCCTATGATCATTTCCTTAGTTGTTAATTATTTTTTTCCACCATTACGGAATTATACTTCCTGATATTATACTTCCCGGGATTATACTTCCCGGGATTAATCTTTTTCTACAATCTAGTGGTGATAAAGGAGACAAAATGAATTCAAAAGGTTTAAGAATGATATTTTTTTTATAATTTTTATAATCACTAATTACTGCATAATTATTCCTTTTAGAAAAAATACTCTATGATCCTCATTTCGACAATTATGGAACTATAATTTATAAGATTATACTTTCTTACAATTATTTCTTTATTAATGATTTTTTTCCTTATTACTATGTGAGAGATTTGAAAATTATAAATTAATTATTTTCAACAATCGGATGGTTGTAATGAGGAGAGAGAATAAATTTCAATCAAATACGATCAAGTATTTTGACACTACTAATTACAAAAGAGGAGATCACTTACTAACGAATTAACAAATTAATACAAATAAATATATGAGGAATTGAATGATAATTATTATATAACTGGATGTGAGGTAAAAAAGATCACTTTGACACAGATAAGCAATGAGCAAGATGGTAAAATTGATTTCAATTATGAGACGTATTTTAATGTATAATTTCAATTATGAGTAAGAACTATTTGACTATTTACACTAATATTGAAAATTCAAGAATGATATCTATTTTATCTATAATTTTCATAGTTATTTGTTACTAACTACTTTATAATTCATATTTCCATAATTATAGGATTATTCTTTATTGGGATTTGACTCTATTATTTAAAATAATACTAAAGGTATAGCCACTTCATACTCTTTATTTCAATCATTACAGAATTATACTTCCCGGGATTATACTTTCCTATGATCATTTCCTTAGTTGTTAATGATTTTTTTCTACCATTATAGAATTATACTTTCTGATATTATACTTTCCGGGATTAATTTTTTTCTACAATCTAGTGGTGATGAGGAGACATAATAAATTCAAAAGGTTTAAGAATGATATTTTTTTATAATTTTTATAATCACTAATCACTGCATAATCATTCCTTTTAGAAAAAAATACTCCATAATCCTCATTTCGACAATTATGGAACTATAATTCATAAGATTATACTTTCTTATGATCATTTCCTTATTAATGATTTTTCCCCTTACTACTATGTGAGAGATTTGAAAATTATAAATTAATTATTTTCAGCAATCGGATGATTGTGATGAGGAGAGATAATGAATCCAAGGGTTCGAAATCTCTAATTAATGAGAATGCAAGAAAATTCCACATTATCACAACATTGCTTTTCTATATAGTGTAGATTCCTCCTCCTCTTCCTTTCCTCCTATTGATGCTCTCCACCACCACAAGTGCCAGCGCAGACTTCCTGACTTGCCCATATGAACGCCGACTTCACCGTCATCCACTGCCCTCACAATTTTTAGGTGCACATTGCCCCAAGCCATGGGGCAACTCCATCCAAATCAAGATTAAAGATTAATTAGAGAAAAGGGTTAGAACTTTACAATTAATTGTTGGTTTTAGGATTAAAATTTTATGATTGATTAATAATTCCAAATTCTGTTTTTATCCCTCATTGTTAAGTTCCAGTGAAGCGAAATGCGGGGGGAGAGAGAGAGTCTTTTGGTCTGACTTTTGGGCTGACAAAGGGAGATTCTGTCCACTTTTGCCATCAAGGGTAGTTTTAGAGCATCCACATTGCTGTGCTCGCGGGCCAAATTTTCAGCTCGCTGTTCAAGCTTTGGCAGTTCATCGTTGGGCTAGGCAACTCGCCCGTGAGGGTAGCCCGTATCCCCGGTCCGCCCACGCCCAGCTTTTCCCTTTTTTTTGTGCCACGCCCCCCCAAAATGGCGTCGTTTTGAGGGATAGGCCTGCTTTTTGGGGGGCGGGGGGGAGGGGCGCCGAAAGTGGGAGGAAAAAAAAGGAAAAAGCTGGGAAATGGGCCAAACTAGCCGTTGCAGCTCTCAAACGGCTAGTTGTGTAATTGTTTTTTAAAATTTTTTGGAAATTAGTTCTATAAATACTCAACATATTGTGTACAATTTGTCATTTAAAAATACACACTTCTATCTCTCATATTTTCATGAAATTTTGAAGTGGTGGAAAAGGTTGTCTTTCAAGCAAGAGAGAGTAGAAAGAAGTTTGGGATTTTGTAAGTAATTTTATTAGTCAAATTTATGTTTATACATTTATTTGTTTTCATGTGTAAATTTTTTATTTATGGCAATGATAATGATATATTTTAATTAATTTGTTGTCAATTTAAGTTTATACATTTATTTGTGAAGTAAATTAATTTATGGTTAATTACAGTTAACTTTAGCTCATATTTATGTTTAAATCATTTAATTTGTTATCAATTTAAGATTGGTATGAAAAATGTATTTATGTTTAAATGTTTAGATGTTAGCTCATATTTATATTTAAATATTTTAATGTTTAAATTTATGTTTAAATTTTTAAATGTTAAAATTTATTTATGTTAGCTCAAATTTATGTTTAAATGTTTCATATGAAAAAAGAATGATATGAAAAAATTACTTGTAACATGTTAGGAACTATGGTTATTAATAGTATTATGGTTAAATGTTTAATATAATGTATGAGTTACTTTCATTAATTTTAACATCATAGGAAAGATTAAAAAGATTGAAATGAAAAATACTTCACTTGGTTAAATGTTTAATAAATTTATTAGTGACATGTTAGGGATTTTGAAAAAGGATGAAAAAAGATTGATATGAAAAATGTATTTATGTTTAAAAGTGTAAATGTTTAAATGTTTAAATGTTAGCTCATTTTTATGTTTAAATGTTTAAATTTATGTTGTGGTAGCTCATATTTATGTTTAAATGTTTAAATGTTTACATTTATGTATATTAGCTCATATTTATGTTTAAATGTTTAATAAATTTGTTAGTAACATGTTCGGAACTATGGTTATTAATAGTAATATGGTTAAATTTTTAATATGATGTATGAGTTACTTTCATTAATTTTAATATCTTAGGAAGTATTAAAATGTTTGATATGAAAAAAGATTGATATGAAAAATTTATTAGTAACATGTTAGGAATTATGGTTATTATTATGGTTAAATGTGTAAAATGAGGTATAAGTTACTTTCATTACTTTTAATATAGTGGGAATGATTAAAAAGATTGAAATGAAAAATACCTCACTTGGTTAAATGTTTAATAAAGTTATTAGTGACGTTTATGTTAGCTCATATTGGTTAAGTGTTTAATAAAGTTATTAGTGATGTTTATGTTAGCTCATATTAGTTGAAATGTTTAAATGTTTAAATTTTATTTATGTTAGCTCAGATTTATGTTTAAATGTTTGATATGAAAAATTTATTAGTAACATGTTAGGAATTATGGTTATTATTAGTAATATGGTTATTATTAGAATAATCGTGAATAAAAATGTTAGAAAATTATGCAATTTATAACCCAAACAAAAATGTTCCATGTATGTAGGTATCACTTGTGGCCATATGGATCCGAATCCCCCCCGTACTTTTATGAGTTTACTTGATGGGAATGATGAAGTAGAGAATGTTAAGCGTAGCAACCAAAGTGTGCCTACCAATATCCACTTGCAACCCCCGCCATATCATACTCCACCAAACTATCCTTACCACCCACATTATTACCACCCGCCTTATTACCCACTACCCCCACCTAATTACGCCTCGAGTGCAAGCAACTCTACACCCTCATCAACACCAACCGGATCAATTGCAACTGTGAGGCCACCTCAAACTAGTAATGATCCTACCAATGATGAGTTAGAAGGGGATGATGTAGAGGGGAGTCATGTAGGGGTAAAAAAATGTTCAATGGAAGAGGATAAATAGTTGATCACTGCTTGGATTAACACAAGTACTGATCCTGTTACCGGAACCGACCAAAAGAAAACATCTTTTTGGGGGTAAGGTGGCAACCAAATTTAACACACATGCCCCAAAAGGAGCTATGCGAAGAACGGGGAAGACTTGCAATGCTCGTTGGAATCGAGGTTACCCATTAGTGAACAAGTGGGTCGGAATCATGGATGAAATGGAACGTAATAATGTGAGTGTGTTAAGTATGGAAGATATTATGAATCGTGCTCATGAGACGTTTCTTAAAAGGGTGGGGAGGAAATTTGATTTAGAGCATTGGTACTATTTGCTTAAGGATCAGCCCAAATGGAGGACATTTCGTGATACTCCAGATGGAGGACAGTCGAAACGACCAAAAGTCAATGAGATGGGAGGATATTCTAGCCCTTCTACCCCCACTGATGAAGAGGTTGAAGCTGAAGTTGATGGAATTGTCCGCCCCAATGGAAGGAAAGCTCCAAAGAGAAAGCTCCATCAAAAGGCAAACAATGTTGTGGTTGATTTGGTGACTAATCACTTTTCAACAATGAGTTCCACAGCTAATGAAAAGGTCGAAATATTCCGTAACTTGGTAACCATAGTTGATAAGGCAACTGCAGCTCAGGAAGCAGTTCGCCTTAGAAATGAGGCTAAAAAACGCAAGGACATCAAGGCGGAGTTGGAGTTGAGGAAGCAAGCCCTTAAGGAGAGGCAATATGACGACCAAATGATGTTGATGGACCTTTTAGCCCTATCTAAAGAGGATTTTGCTTACTTCAAAATCATGAAGGAAGAAATTAGACAGAAAAGAATAGGAAATCCTCTCCAAAATTAGTAGTATGTCATCCTCTAGCTATTTAGATGAACATTTCTTATTTCAATTAGTGTACTCGCCTCTAGTTATGTTTTGTTACTTGTAACGAATAGTTTATGCAATGAATAGTTTATGTTTTCTCAGTTGTATCCATTTAAATTAGTTATGAAGTGAAAGTTTATGTTTTGTTAATTTGAACCTTTTGTGTTTAACTTATGTTTTGTTACTTCTAGTTCTTTCAATTTGTAATTTACTGATGTTCATGTTCTTCTTAATTAATGAATATGTACACAGGTGGTGAACAATGGAAAATAAGAATGCAAATTTGACACCTCTAGTACAAGATTCATCTTCCTCAGGCTCATCGCACATGTCCTCCTCCTCATCATCGGTTGATCTAAGCTTCATATTAGAAGATTTCGATAAAGAAATTATGCCCATTGTGGAAGATTTACTCGATGATGAGACTGACAACCAAGATATGACATTTCTTCTAAATGTTTTGCAAGCTGCACAAGATTTGAGACCTTCATCCTCATTGCCTCGAGCGAAGAGAAGATTTGTAAGGAGAGATCGACAAGAAGCGCATGAGCGCTTATTCAAAGACTACTTTGCAGAGGATTCCATTTACAATGAGCAACATTTTCGCCGAAGATGTTGAATGCGCAAGCATCTATTCATTCTTATAATGAAGGCACTAGGAAATCATTTAGATTACTTTTCATTGAAGCATGATGCAGTTGGGAACCGCGGGTTGACGCCACTAACCAAGTGTACCGCAGCCTTGAGGATGCTTGGTTACGGTATATCTGCCAATTGTGTCGACGAATACTTGAAGATCGGTGAAAGCGCATCACTGCAGTGCCTAAAAAAGTTTGCTGAAGGTGTCATTACAACATTTGGATAAGAGTATTTAGGAAACCAACCCAAGCCGATGTTGATCGTCTATTGGTTATAGGGAATGATCGTGACTTTCCTGGTATGTTGGGAAGCATCGATTGTATGCATTGAGAGTGGAAGAACTGTTTGACAGCTTGGAAAGCAGCATTTGCTAAAAGGGTCTATAAGGTGCCAACAATCATTCTTGAGGTGGTTGTGTCATATGATATGTGGATATGACATGCCTTCTTCGGAATGCCTGGAAGTATTAACGATATAAATGTCCTTGACCGTTCTCCTGTGTTCGATAAGCTGTATCAAGATCGTGCTCCAAAATGCGAGTACATCGTCAATGGTCACGAGTACAGAATCGGATACTTTCTATCGGATGGTATTTATCCGAAATGGGCGACTTTTGTGAAAACCATCCCCCTTCCGCAAGGTCCAAAGGCAAAACTATTTGCTCAACGTCAAGAGGCAGTTAGGAAGGATGTCGAGCGAGCCTTTGGTGTGATACAAGTTCTCTTTGCCGTAGTTCGTGGCCCTGCTTGGTGCATGAAGAAGAAAGTCATGTCGTTGATAATGAAAGCATGTGTAATTAGGGGTGGCAAAAATTCGGGTCCGGGTCAATTCGGGTCCGGACAAATCGGACATTCGGACAAAAACTTCATACCCGGACCCTGTTCGGATTACAAATTGGACACTTTGACCAGACCCGGACCCGGACCCGAATGTCCGATGTCCGGACCCGGTTGTCCGAATGTCCGAATTTGTGATATGATTTTAGGACATTCTGACCGAAATGTTGTGTGACCGAACCCGAACCCGATTTTTTAATGTCCGAACCCGGTTGTCCAAATTTGTTTTTATAAAATTTTCTAAAGAATTTGGACTAAAATTACATATAAACATAGTTGTCCGATGTCCGAACCCGGTTGTCCGATTGTCCGAATTTGTCCGAACCCGAAATGGTTCAAAAATTCGGACAACCCGAACCCGAATGTCCAAACCCGAACCCGACCTGGATTTAAATTCGGACATGTCCGGTTGTCCGAATTTTAAATTCGGACATAAATTTGGTGACCGTACCCGGTTTTTTCCGGGTCGGACAAATTCGGGTAATCGGGTCGGACGGATTTTTGCCAGCCCTATGTGTAATACTCCACAATATGATTGTTGAGGATGAGCGAGATTCGTAGGACCTTGCTTTCGATTACGAGCAAGTGGATGGTACTACCCTAGAGCCGACTGTTCGACGTAACGTTCATCCATGCTATGAGACTCACTTATGTAGAACAATGGAAGTTTGAGACCCCGAAACGAATGCGCGTCTCTAGACAGATTTGGTTGAAGAAATGTGGAATCGACGTAGAGGTAGGTGGTAAATGACATTTTGTAATGTAATTTTTAGGTTGAACTATTGTATTTGTATTATTAATTTTTTTAGTGCAACTATTGTATTGTTTTTTATTTTATTTTATTGTAAACAGACATATTGTGTTCTTTTTTTTTTTAAATCAAGCTTGTATTATTTTAGTTTTTTTTTTAAAGTTTGCTATCATACTCCAAAAAAAAATTCATTACTGTAGGTCAATTATTCAATTTCTGGAAAAATGTCAGCATAAGTAATCTACAATTATACATACAAATCCAAATTGGTAATCTACAATTATACATACAAATACATTATGTGAAAGTCTTTTTTTATTTAAAAAAAAATTCATTATTATAGATGAATTATTCAAATTTTATAGAAAATATCTTCATAAGTATTATACAATTATTCACACAAATACACAAAATAAAAGTCTACAACCAAATAAATATGTTTGTGGTGGGGTCCATATGCATTATTTTATTTGATCCAAGTTGGTGATCCAAGGGATGTAGAGAAGAGAAAAAAGGTTGGATTGTGGCATGATGTGGAGGGTGTGTGCCCCCACTTGTGATCCAAACTTTTGGATCACTAATGCGGATGCTCTAGCATAATACTTATGCCACATCACAAGCTTTTGTCAGTTGTGGCCCACCTAAAACAGCACTTCTTAGTCCCAACAAGATGTCTTGGGCCTCTATAAATTAAGACAACACCTACAAGGCATTTTCATGTTTTGCTTCCTAAGAAGGTGAATGGTGGCAAGGCCAAGGTCAAAATTTGAACTACTTCTCAGAAATTTTAGGGTTCTGTTTATTTTGCTGAATTGGAATTGAGGTCTAGTTAGGGAATTGTGGTTCAATTCTGAAATTCATAATTACTTTTGGAGTAAGGATATATGGGTATTGATGATAAAGTTCTTAGTTAGTACACTGTTAATATGGTGCTAGGGGTTGTTAGTTTGGGCCAGTAATTGATGTAGAAATCTAATTTCACATGCTTAATGAACATTGCTCTTCTACTCTCTTTTATTTTTCTCATACTTTTGCTGAGTTTCTGCTTTTCTGGATTGGGGTCTATGTCATAGCTTTGAGAAAAATATTGAATTCTCTTGTTAGTAATTTCCGCTTCAATAGTGCCATTGGATTATTCTTTTTGGGACATTTTTATTGTCTATATTAAAGGTTCTATTTTTAAAAAGTTTTGAGAGATCTAGATATAGGTAACATAATCTATACAAATAGAAAGACTAGTTTTCAGTTTTTAACAAAAAAACTTTTGTGAGAAACAAGATTATTTAAATTGAAATGGCTATGGCTGCTCCTATATTCTTGGCCAACAATGTCACTAAACTTTTAATTTTATTGAAAAATTCCACTAAAAATTTTTCTTACCTATGCATGCCACTAAATTTCGTTAATATGTATTAAAATGCCACTTATTTGGAAAGCAGCTAGTAAAAACAAGTTTAATTTTATTTCTTATTTACTTTTCAAACTGTTATCCAAAAACAATGTGAAAATAAAAGAAAATAAAAATAAAATCTATAGAAAGGCAATGGGGGGATAAAAGCAAAATTGAAAAACCTTAATTGAAAATTTTGAAATCTGCACTACCTTACAAAATTGACTTGTGCCTTTTGTTTGTCACTTGATTTCAATCAGAACAAATCTAAGAATATCCTTTTCGACAGCAATTCTTAGGGTTTGTACTACAATTCAAATTTTACATTTTTGAAATTCAAATGATTACATGATGATCAAGAAGATTATGTTTGATAGTTGGATCCTCTAACAATCAAATCACCATGTGATCTTCGTAGTCCAAGTCATTCTCCTTAGTAAGCTTGAAAAATTCTTAGGGATTGTGCTGGTTTTTCATGGCAGAGATAATTAAGAGAGAACAATTAAGGTGAAGATGAAGGTGAAGTCCCTAAGAATGTTATTTTTTAAAACATCCTTCTGCTATTGACATTGGTCAAATTTTGATTTTATTTAGTTAAGACCGGTAATAGCCAGTTATAGTGGCATTTTAATGCCTAATTTTCAAATTAAGTGGCACACTTAACAAAATTTCCAGTGGCATTTTTGAATAAAATTGAAAGTTCGATGACATTTTTAGCAAAGGATTCACTGAATAATAGAAGAGGAAAATTAGACTTCCTTGGTATGAGACAAAGATATATGAAGCAAATGGACAATTATCCCCTTGATTGAAAGTTGACATTATCAAGCATGTTCAACTTCATGAATGAGGCATTCATGAATGAATCTATGGAATAGGATCTCTGTTTGAAATACCCCCTTATCAAAATCATCAAATCCCCTTTCATCCCAACATTCTTTAGTGAATTTCATCTCACTGTTGGTCACTTTTTGTTCAGGAAATTGCATTTTAGAGCTTAAAATTTTTCCAATTACCTATGACTACATGGCTCACAGTGGATCCGATTATTTAAATGCTGAATGGGCTTTCTAAGGGGAAACTCCTGCATGGTATGCCTATTGATTAGCATTCAAGTTACTACAGTGAGCAACACTGAATATAATGACAATAATTGCACAGTTTCTACTACTATCCCCCCTTCTAGTAAGCCTCAAAGACATCACAATACAACTACAATATCTTCCTGGGGTGAATAGGTGTTGGGGGCTCGGATTAATTACACCTAGGATCTCAATATGAACTAGTTGATCAAGATCTCGTTGGTTTTAGCAGTTTATCAATGGTTGCATCAAGCATATTTTTCGACTCTTGATTTGCAATATTTTCTCCTAAACTAGACTAGGGGTAGGTCAAATAGGCAAATAGGACTTGTATGTGGCAAAGAGGAGGTTTGAATTAGGCTTGAATTGGGTGGTGGTATGTTGATTTGGAATTGAGTTTGCCTCATATTATGTTTGGTCTTGAGTTATGGGAATCTATATGTTGTTGGTTTGTCAAGACTCAAGTGCTTTTGGTCCATTGACATCCTTTCACGTGTTTACAAATACCACTTAGGTTCAAATTCTACTGACCTCTAATAGTCTAGTATCGAAAATTAGGATAGTGACTAGCAATCCTTTGGGTTTGGGCTTCAAATGTATTCCCCTCATTATGGGCCTAGATAGCCTTACTGAACCATCCTTAAAGGTAGATATGATTACGCCTAGTTGGTGAAGTCGACAAGTAGTTTTGTCCACAAAGCTAGTTCTTGGTACATTGAGGCTATTGTACGATATGCCAAAACTTTCAAAACTGCATTATAGACATTTAGGAGGAATCTTGGGGAAATGAGAAATGAAAAGTTTCCCATGAATAGTGCAAATTTTGGTAGTCTTGGACAAGTTTCAAGTAAACTGTATAATTGAAGGTCTTTGATGATGGAAAAGGGTGACGGATAAGTAGTACTAAATAACTCTCATAGAGAGGAAACGAAGATTGCTTTAGTAACTTTGTGTTAAGGCTTGTTTACTTTTGCCTTTTTATTCTTCCCTTTAGCTTTGTTCATTGTTCCCTATCTGAGGGTCCTATAATTATCAAAACAAAGATTGCTTGAGTAGCCTCCACTGATGCATAACAAGTCTTGCTTGAAAGAAGTCCTTATTTGACTTGGGTAGTCCTTTCATATTGATCAATGCAACAACAGACGAACCCCTAAAAGAGGACCTCAAGCAATTAATGATATCGTCTATGTCATAATGGTCAAAAGTGCCATAGGTACAACTTGGAGACTTTAATGATAACCAAAAGAACTTTCACTGCTCAAGAATCAAAGCGAGTGGAAGAAGAACGATGCCTAATTTAAGTGTCCTCTCTTGTATATTGGAGACGGAGCTAACTAGGTGAATTCCAAGTTCAATGATCTGGACAACGTAGTTTGCCCATCTCATCTATTTGTAGCAAGACTTTAATTCACCAAATGCACATACTCAATATTTTAGCCAATAGGATGTTAGTCCAAAAAACTTTTGGCCAATTAAGGAGGAAGGTATCTTTAAAGGAAAGTGGAGAAGACCCACAGACTAGATAATTTCAAATTGGCCACTAGAGTCTTATCTTGTGAACAATTTCGTTTCATAAATGCCAGCATGTTTAAGAGGAAAAACAACTCTACCTATTAATAGATACGCACTTGTTACAACATTTGATGAAGAAATATCTCCTTCAATGCATTAGCTATAGGAAATTGAGCATTTTGTAAAGATATACGATACCAATCCCCCTCCCCACCACCTAAAAGAGAGGCATATCAAAGAAGCAATGTTTTACCTGCTAACAACATAGGTTAAACTCAAGTTTCTATCAAGCTTGATTAGTTTATTGTATTTTACCACCTATAGATTAAAAAAGGGTAATTATGAACTAGTAATTATATTTTTGATTGATTAGGCAGTGAGATCACAATAATTGGCACTTTAAAATTGTTACAATTTACATAAATTATGTTGTACATTAATAATAATGATGACATAAGTTTGGACGCACATACATGACTTGATATACACAAACCGATTCAAAGACAAAAGAAAACAACGATAATTGACTTAGCCATCACGCAAAGAGTTTATGGATTAAAGATGTTGCAACTTGCAACTACATAAGAGAGCAAGCATTGACATTGTCATCATTGAACATGTTACTGACTTTATCATCTCCACGAGAGCTAATAGGAATATTGCCATGTCTGTCTCCAACATTATAACCATGACGGTAATAGTTGTAACTCTCTTTGTAGTCGTTAGTGAGGTCTTTGAAGTAGTTGGCGGGAGAAGTGAAATAGAGAGGTGGGTTAGGATAGGGCCAAAACTCTGCCCTCTTTCCTGCCCTCCTCACTGCCTTTAACACCTTGTTACGATCCACATAGCCGACGACTGTTACCTTTTCCATCTCTAGCTCCACCTCCACTGAATCAATTCCTGTGTGTTTCGTAAACAAATTGCTTAAAATGTCTAGCTAGTAACTTATTTGTGTGTATAAATTAAAAAGAGGGTTTAAAGATACCTTCAAAATTCCAAATGCCAAAAACTTCTAGGTGTTTCAAATTTAGGTAAATGAATAAGCTATTTGGTGGTTAGGGAAAATTAAAGTTTGTCATATTTGGGTATGATAGAAAATAAATATTGTCTTGTAAGAATTTGTATGCTTCACATATACTACTATACATTTATATATCATGCACTCATAATCCGTGAGCTAACATCTATTGAAACATGTTTTTAAAACAAATTAAAATATAAACCAAAGTGTCAACCTATATGTACATCTCACTTTTGTATTTGCAAATAGAAGAAAATACTTTTGGAGAAAACGTAATGGTATTCAACAATTACTTTACTTTGACTAATTAATATAACACTATCAGGTAACAGTGGATTTATATTCATTCAAAATATGTACTCATGTTATTATATTGTCTTTTAGTAATTAGATGATTAAACTAAGGGTGTGTTTGGTAGGGGGGAAAATCCGGAAAATGATTTTCCTATTTTACGCCGTTTGGTAAAACAAGGAGGGGAAAATCATTTTCAGGAGAAAATTATTTCACCCCATTTGAAGGAAATTGTTTTCCCTTGAAAAAGTAGGGGAAACGATTTTCCAAGCCCAATTTTCGTTGCCCAATTTTGTCTCTCGTTTTATTTTCTTTTAATTGTGCCTAGAATCACTCTATTTTCATTCTCATTTTGTCTCTCATTCTTCCCATCTTCTTCATGTTCATCTTGTTCATCGATGATTTTCATCGTTAATCCCTATAATTATTTCTTGAATTCTCTGATCTTGTTACAGTTGCTCTTTTGAAGAACTTCGCAATCTGAGACACTCATCGTCTCCCTGTTCGTCGTTTTCTTTAATCTGGATTTAATATCACTCAAAGTCAACTGGGTAATCCTTGGGAATAGTGAAAAAATTGAGATTCATTAATGTTGACTCTCTCTTTTGTTGGGTTTATTAATGAGTATATTTCTTACTGATGTTTTGGGTTTTACTTTGAAGAGGAGAGAGAAACAGAATTCGTTAGTTGGGTCGGGTCAGAGTAGTGAGTAGGGAAGGAGGTTGATGGTAAAACAAAATGAAGTGAGGACGGGGGGGGGGGGGGTTCATTCTATCAAATAGCAAAAAATGAAGTGGAAAGAAAATGATTTTTCATTCTACCAAACAGCTGAAAATGTAAGTAGAAAATCATTTTTCTTGGAAAAATATTTTTCATGAAAAATGATTTTCCGCCCTACCAAACACACTCTAAGTGAAGAAGTTTGAAACTTATATTAAGTGTCCGATAACAAATAAACAATAGCTATTCATGGCAATAACAAAGGAGTTAATTTTGAACATAGTTAGTCTTCCACATGAAGCATATATGTACCAAATATTGTGTGGACTAAAAAAGATGCAAATTTAATGTAGTAACTTGTGTGTGTTTGTTGTCTTTTTGTTTCCCAAGTCATGCAAGGTAGTCTAATATCTCATGTATTGCTAACATCAGTGGGAGAAGGTATAGAAAGAATAAAAGGTATGAAAAAGGAACTTCATAATCCTTTAGTGGATTTCAAATTAACCTTCCTTATATCAAAGTTGGGATTTAAAATGACCTCCTTTCGCCATGCCACTTGTTTAACGATTACACAACTTTCTTTGTATTTATCACATTGCTATTCTTATATTGCTTCAGTTTTCTTAAATCTATCTTAAATTTGATTAGACCATCCTTGAAATTAGACATCCATAAATCACAATCACAATTATAAAGAGGAATAATAGTACACATGCCATTTCACTTTGAAAATTTACCTCTAAGTTTCAAAATGGCGTCCTTGACGACCCTCTCACAACCAGTGCAGCACATACGTACTTTTAGCTCGACTGTCTGCCAAAAATCAAAAGCAAGTAACGCAGTTTTGATTAATATTGAAGATTAAGATGATCTTAGTCTTTACTCTTTAGTAGTAATAAAATAATCAGAAATTGTCCCCAAAATGCATCTTTTCCTAATTGCAACGTGACATAGCTAGATGCTCTTTCCACTTGTTAAAGTGAATAGGCTGAGTTTGCAATATTCTGTGTTCCCGTGTTACTAAAAAGTAAATTATTTGACCACCCGTGATTAATTTAAGTCGTTTTTATACTTATTTTCTTTGAATGACATTTTAAGCTCAAGTCTTATAAATGAAAAATGCTTGTGATAAAAAAAGCTCTATTTATAGATCACTATATAAAAAAGTGATTCTAATAAAATAGGATATAAAAAATAAAACAGTAAATAACTTGGGTTCTTGACATTTATCCCAAAAAATCCAGCTTTTGTGCCTTTGCTAAGGCCTTTTTGGAGGTTTTTTTAAAAAATAATTCTTCTATTAATTCGTTCTGCTTGCTATTACTTTGTTCTTGAATAGCTTTTAGCTTCGGTGCAATAGTGTGACGAAAACGTAGACACTAATGTAATGTTTGGTTAGATGTAATCAACCTTGTAATGTAAGCAAATTTGTAATTCTGTTTACATTACTTCGTTTGGTTGTATGAGAGTATTAGAATAAAAAAACTATCTTGTAATTATGATTACCACAAACTAAGTAATCATGAATGCATTACAAAGTTGATTGCATTACATTGCCATTACATTACATCCAACTAAACATCAAATAAGTATAATTTTAATCACACATGCTAACAATGCTGTCGAAAAGCCTTTAAATGCTCAATTCAAATTCTTAAGGAGTATTACGAATGATTATATGATGTAACGATGTACACGAATGGCAAAAGGCATGGTGATGAACCTCGTTTATTTATTTATTTATTTTATAACTTTTATATTCCAAATTTTAGTTGTCCTTACTTAGAATTGGTCTCCACCTGACTCTCATGAAGAAGTAATGGACAGTGTTCGAAGGTTAGTTTTTTGGTTATTGTTTCTGGGGCATAATAAGGACTTATGTTTCACTATAATTTATCCTTGTAGTAATATGGCTTAAGTTTATGTATTAATTGAATGGTCTGAAGTTAATAATTAATTATCACTAGTTGAGTAAAAAAAATATTTAATCTGTTAAATTTATGTGTGAATATGTTTTAT
>JACYFF010031954.1:63974698-64018249 GCA_017589665.1 Selenicereus undatus | reverse complement strand
AAACTAACTTATAAATTTTGTTAATGAAGAAAAGATTACACAGTTCACAAAACTGTCGCTTGGCTTACCAAGAGCTTATAGCTCAATTGGCACTAACTACTAAGTGCCCTTTCCACATGAAGACACAAGATTGAATCTAGTTGTCCGCACTTCTCCTAGTTATGTTAGATTTGTACCTGGGGCCACAACAAGGCCTTTAGGTCTACGTATTGCAGCCTGACCAATCCCTTTACCTATATAAAACCCATTGAACTGCCTTAGATAGGGCCAATAGATTAGCTATATTACCCTTCATTAACAAAATTTACAAATTATTTTTACAAAGTTGCCACTTGGGCATTTAGTTCACCATCATCTACAATGGTTGATAGTATTTATATCAAAGGAGGCCATATTTTTTTGGACTTATTATAAGTAATCATTAATGCTTATTAACAAAACATGCTAAATCATATTATATTTTATTGAATTATACCGAATCATGCTGATGTTGGTTCATATTATTAGAGACAAAATATGCTAAATTGTGATAGGTATTGTTACATAGTGTTAAATTTTGTTGAAATGTGCTCAATATTGACAATAGTACTTATCATAAGTGGAAGATAACATAAATCAAAATATAAGGCACTAGGACGACACAAAGAAACATTTCAGCTAGATATGCCAAGGAAAAAACAAGCCTCATGGCTGTGGTTTGTGTTCGAGTGTTCTACTATGACATGCACGCGCAGGCCAATTTCTCCTATTTTCGATCACCTAAATTTCCGTTGTAGATCCTTTTTGTAGGAAAATAAGGACTAACTTTGTGTGCAGAATTGACTACAGAAATTAGCGCGTGTGATCTATATGTTGCTAGATAGCAACTAGAGTCGTCTTAGGAATTCATGCCCTACATCCGAATCCTACTAGATGGTAGGGAGGTCATGCAAGAGAGTGAGAGAAGAATTGGAGATCTCAGTATGTAATTATATATTTAGTTGACCCCCTAAGCCTCCTTCTATAGGTTGTGGATAACTAGGGTTACCGCCCTTAGCAGTTGAAGTGGCCATCAGGCCTAATCACATTAGGGCCGACTAACAGCTCTCTCTCAGCTATGTAGGCTGCAAATGACATGCTCTCTGTAAATCACAAACTCTTCATGCTTTATACCAGGAGTATGACGTGTGACCAAAAACTAACCAACTTTGTTATATTAAGTAACCACCAAACTAAAATAACACTTTCACCAAATACGATACCCCATATCATCATGAACATCATTAGTGGCATTTTTAATCCCTTATGCCATGATATATTACATACTCAATATAATCGCCCAGGTTGATATGGTGAAGATGGATAGATTTTTCCTTAAACACCCATAATATTACTTCTTTGCTTAACTGCTTTTCTAACATGTTCTCGTTGAATTGTATACAACATGGCCCTTAATAAACACATTAAAGTAGCAACGTCAATCTTTGACTTTGCACCTTAGTTTCAAGTCAAAGGGTCATCATTCATAGGGTCATATAGTGACAAGGGATAGGGAAGTCAATTGTCACTCCGTGTACGAGTCGTCTTTTAAGCACACATAGTATGATATGTATGACATGACATAGCTCCCACTTAAATGGGTTCATCACTCTACATATCATACGAATCGTCAGTTTAGATTTTTATCTAAAAAATCTGACCTGAGCCACTAGATTAGCATACTGAATGCTAATCTTGACACTCAAGATTAAGATTTTAAGGCTTCAATGTGAAATCATAATTGATGTTCGACTCCTTCGAGTTTCATTTTAGCCTCACTAAGGCGACTATATTCTATCTTATTCACGTACTTCCAGTATGAGTAATCAATATAGCATACCTAGTGCCAATATGATACAGTTTCATCCTGCTCACTATTTAAGCGTCAGGGCGATTGATTGTATGACTAGGCCAATTAGAAGCCTCTAGCATTTTTAATATGCCTAACATATGATAATAAATCATGAGCATTGTGCTCATTACAAAAGAAACATGTCCATCATATAAGAAGATACATCCAAAAACTAAACCTTGCAAATTCCTAAACTCAATATATGAGCTTTGAATGCATCATTAGAAATAAGTTTAGTTAAAGGAGCCTAATCACCTTCTTAATGTACATATACTTAGTCGCAATGCCTTTTTGTCTCTATGGTAACAAGCAACACAATTTGCTTCCATAGTTGACAATGTTGTACAGTTTTACTTCTTACTGCACCATGACATGGCTCCCCCATTTAGGGTGAAGACATATCCTGAGGTTGCCTTACACTTATTCAGGTCACCACCCCAATCGGTATCTGAGTATCCTTTTAACTTAAGGTCTATACCTTGATAGCAAAGGACTAATTCATCTGTACCGTGAAGGTAGCATATGATTCTCTTGACAGCTTGGCAATGAGCAAGTCTTGGGTTGCTCTAGTAACGACTTACCAAACCAACTACAAAGCAAATGTCTGGTCATTTACATAACACGACATACATTAAGCTCCTACGGTAATAGTGTAGAAAACATTGTTCATCGCCTCCTTTTCATCATATATTTTAGGGCATTGGTGAAGACTCAAGGTTAAACCCTTCTCAACTGGAGTGTTTACGGGTATGGCATAATGCATCCAAAATCTTTCCAAGACTTATATGCTTCCTGGAACATAGCTAAGAGTTTCTTAGGACAGTTTCCACACCTAGGACATACCTACCTTCACCCATATCCTTCATTTCAAGGATAAAGGATAACCACTTCTTAAGAGCTTTAATCATCTCCAAGTCGTTCTCGGCTAGCAGCATGTCACCAATGTATAGGGTAAGAAACATAATCTCCCTGGTTGATTTTTTGACATACATACAATGGTCTTCTGAAACCATAGCTAAGCCAAACATAGTTATGGATTCGTGGAATCTAAAGTACCAAGATCTGGAAGATTGCTTAAGATCATATATGGATCTTTTAAGAAGACTTACCTTGTGCTCTTGTTCCTTTGATATTAAACTAATGGGTTGATTCATATAGATCTCTTCCTCAAGGTTACCATTGAGGAAAACAGTTTTTACGTCCATTTGAAACAACTCTAGGTCTAAATGGACAACCAAGATTAGGAGTAGGCGAATTGAGGTAAATCTCACCACATGAGAAAATGTCTCTTCGTAGTCTATAGGCTCATTTTGGGTAAAGCGTTTCACCAATAGACGGGTCATGAACTTATCAACTTAGCCATCTACCCGATGCTTTATCTTGAAAATCCACTTGTTTTTGATAGATTTGCATATGGGTAGAAGTTCAATGGGTGCCCAAACCTCGTTTCTTGCCATTGAGTCTATCTCATACCTCTTGGTGTCCATCCACTCTTTAAGGTTTGGTGAATCAATTGCCTCTTAAAAAGATGTAGGTTCCTCAACTTCCAAGGGGGTGCATAGTTACACTTCCTCTTCGATTTGAAAATATTATCAAGGAATTCTTCTACGCTCACTCCTTCGAATTCTGGGACCTTCATTATTTGTTTTCTTGGGTGAGGAATACCTCTTGCATTCTCTAATAGGTGTGGGGCCCTAAGCATATGAAGAATCACTCTCACTATCCCTTGGAGGTGTGGGATTCTGAACATGTGCCCTAGTTGCATGTTTAAGAACAAGAGATTGAGGATAAACCTCATTCTCAGTTGACTCTCATCATGACTTGGAGATTGAGGATGAAGCTAATTCTCCTTAGCAGATAAGTCTTTCTCATTCCTTTTGGATAGGGAAGGTGTACCGTCTTTGGTGACTTGATTAGAATTCAAATTCTCTCCTTCACCAAAAGATGGTTGAATGTCTTGCTATAATTCATACAGTTCGACATCCTTCTTTATTTCACCAATAGTAGGAAATGCATCTTCAAGGAAGTCGACATTGCATGAATCTATTTCTGTCATGCCACAATTAGGATGTTCCCTGTATATCACATATACTTTATAGTGTGCGAGACATCTAATGAACACCATCTTCGCACTTTTATACAAAATATTTTATGTTCATGGGCTAGGTTATGCATATAACTGGCCAAACCTCATGGTCGTAAGCTGTCCAAGGATGGATTTTTACCAAACCATAACTCATATGGTGGGTAGATGTACTCTTGCTTGGCACATAGTTAGGGATATAGACTGGCATAAGCAGCGCATCTCCCAAAGAAACTAATTGGGAGGTTAGCATGCGCCATCATTGACCTGACCATGTCAAGCAATGTATGATTCTTGCATTCTGCAATAACAGTCTTGTTGAGTTATTTTATTTAAGTTTTGATGATAACAAATCCAAGTGTAAAAATTTGTCCAAGTAATGTTGCTCCAAACACGATCTCCAAACAGGCCTAACTGGTGTTTGTAATCCTTATTGTATTAACTGGTTTGCTACATGTGAGAACAAGTCCTTAAAACAGGTTTCACGTGGTGATTCTTTATTAAGTCAAGAACGCCATCTCGACAGTTGATTGTAAGGCATGTTCCTGAACTCTAGCAATGCAAAGAACAACCCCAGCAAACAAGGTGGCCTTGGTGTTCACAGCAGCTCTACAAATCTTGGACAAGATGACTGTTTCAAAACAAGAAGTCTTGGGTATATAAGTTTTATTTATTTAGACTCTTGTTAATATGCCAATATTGAAAATGCTTTTAAACACCTCTTGAATCGGTATTCGCACTAAGTACTTCAGAACACCAGTTGCGAACAACCCTGCAAACAGGGTGCCTAGGGTGTTTTTGAATTGAAGTGGCCATACCCGGTTATCTTTGAAAATTCATTTCGGTTGGCCAAGATCTCCAGTATACCTTCCTTAAACTCCAATGTTGCTATTTTTCTGGAAAAGATATTTCTTGAAAATATTGTGGGAGATTTGCGAAAATAGGTTTTTGGGAATTTGCCAAAACTAAAAGATTTCCTTTGCTCATATTTTCGGATATGATAAAAATTCCAAAGCTGAAGATTTCTGGTTGCTTTTTGAATCCTCTTCACGGCTATGGGAAGATAAGGGTTATCTCTTAAGATAACAAATCCCTTATACTTTGGGAAAAAATTGTCACTAGCCGTTGGGGAGTATTTTTCTTGAAAAATCATTTTCCATACTTAGCTGATTCTCTTGGTTTTGACCGTTGAAATTTTTGTTTAAATATAGCATTTTACTCCCATTGAATGACATACACACACGAGAGAATAGCAAGAAAAGAAAGCAAGAGAGAAAAACGAGAAACACACAACATACGCAAAAAAGGAAAATTTCAAAAGTGGTTTTTCTAGTAAGAAGAATTTTTCGAGCTACACTTGAGAAAAGAAAGACCGACACAAGTTGTGTTTAAACTGAGCTTTCAATATATTGGCATAATAGGATTTTCATTGTACCTTACATCTGCTTAGTAAGAAGCACCCCCAGTAAGGTGTTTGTTGACTTTGATCCCAGATCAGTCGAAAGTGAGTGAGTGTGTCCTAGTCGTGTGGACTTTGGACGTGTCCAATCTGGTGAGATTTGGACGTGGTGTAACCTGTCCTAGAGAAGGAGGTTACGTGGTTGCAAGTTGTAACAAGGTGTGTTACATTTGTAACGAGTTAAGCCCGGTTTAGTGAAGTGGTTAAATCCTACATGAGGTAGGTCGTGGTTTTTCACACCTCAGTTGGGCTAGGGGTGTTTTCCACGTAAAAATTGTGTGTGCTTTATTTTTCGCATTTATCTTGGTGATTTCCGCATTTGCAATATTTGAGAACACCCTCTGCAAACAAGTCACAAGGGTGTTTGTTAGTCACAATGCGAAAATCAGACACCACAATTCACCCCCCTCTTGTGGTAGAATACTCACGATCTTAACAAGTCTATTGTGGAGTGTGTAGAATTGTTAGCTATCTCTCTACACCTTTGTCTCCACAAAACCCTTTGAACATATAAGAGAGATATTCATGACCTCGATTAGTACGAAGAATCTTAACTTTTCATTCCAATTGAGTCTCTACTTATGCTACTAAGTCTTTGAACACATTAAGTGCCTTGTAGCGGTGAGATAGTAGGTCAACATACCGATATCGAGAATAATCATCTATAAGGGTGCTAACATAGATTTCCCCATGACATGCTTCAACGTTTATGGGTTCGCAAATGTTTAAGTGGATTAATATTAAGGGACTTGATGTTCTCGAACCCTTATCAAAAGGTTTTATGGTTGTTGTACCAGCTGAACTTGACTCACACATGGGCAACTTAACCCTAGTGAGTCAGTCTAAAAAGACCATCTTTAGCTAGCGTGTTCATTCTATTTTGGCCCTCATGGTCAAGTCGAGTATGCCTAAAGAAAAAGTTAAAAAATGAGGCAAAGATGGAGGATGTTTTATTTCGTCTAAAACATCAAAAACACCTTCTAATGATCAAACAAATTGCCATTGTATGAGATATCTAAGACATCTCGACAAAATGCAAAAGAGAAAACTAATCTCATAAACAAAAAAGATAAGGGAACGTCACACCCTAGGTTCATAGAGAGCATTGTGATGAAGCAACGTATTTCCTTCATAGAGTTTGAGTTGATATGCCCTCATGCCAAGGGCATTTTCTTCATTGTCATTTCCTAAAACAATAGTTTGTGAACCCACTGGGTGGCAATGAAAGTTCATAAAAATCAGCTCAATCCTGAACTATCAGCTCAATCCTGAACTATATGTTTGGTTGTTCCCACATCTACAATCCTCTAAGGAAGAGAGTTGACAACTAATGCATGGGAGCTACACCTACAATTCACAGATAGAGCACTTCATATATGCTATATTATAGTCTATATTGACCTTGGCCTTTTGCGCTTTTGGTAATACCACCCTTAGGTTCAGAGCTTTAAGGGGGAAATGAATATGGTCAAACTGAATGCTAAGCTAATCCTACATGTCCTCAATAGTGGGATAACTTTCAAATTTCCTCATTCGATCATAATGCATGCAATACAACATACTACAGCATGATGATCAATCCATTCTCAAACCATTTATGGTATGCCATTAGGCTCTCTCTTGATATTGCTCACAAGTAGTTGCATCTTTGTCGTTTAGATCTTTGCCTATCTTATGAGAGTTTGAAGCCGTCAAGAGTCCTAACACTTTAGGCTTGTTCAAAAGAAACTGAATCTTTTGACATTGCATGTTATAGTTTGTGCTACCTCATTTTCATTGGTGAGCACATTACCAATCATATTTTAATTGCCATATCTACAAGTATATATTTTAACGACAGACATTAGGCATATTCTCAAATAATTAAATTATCAAAAATTCCATCATTCATGTCCCATGATTGAAAATTTCGCTAAGTTCATAATCATCACATATAAACATGAATTAGAAATTTCTATAATTTAATTACCATATTTTCTCCATAAAACAAAACTTATGGAGCACTCAATTGTTAAACCAGTTAATACATTTAGAAATATCACAAAGATGTTAAGCTTATATAGAACAAATTTACATGAAGTTGTGTTATATAAAACGAATTTATATAACTACTAACTTATCATTAAAAACTCTATTTGATGACATATAAACTAGAAAATTCATATTATTATATAAAACGCATTTATATCGTAAAATGAAATGATAATGCGAAATATATGCGAATAATAATATGTTCCCATGGAAGTTCATAAAAGCCCAAATAGCAGTATATAAAACACATTTACATAATCATAGATAACATGAAACATATTCAAATATCACTCACAAATTATAATTGGCAAGGGAAAAGTGCAAAAATAGTTAGCAAATTCATAACAACTCATGTAACTTGTATATATATAAGACACATTTATATAATATTACGAACTGATGATTGACATGAAACAAATTCACGTGATAAAATTTTATATAAAACATGATTTGTAACATGAATCATATTCAAATGTTAATCGCAAGTAATTACATAGAACACATTTACATAATACTACGAATGTAAGTAAAAACTTCACAAAATATGAAGCAAATTCAAATATTATTCGTAAATTATTATGTAAAAACGTATTCGTATAATATTACGAATTTAATTATACAAAACATATTCATATAATACTATTCAATCAAATATTACATGATTTTATAACACATTTATAAAATAATACGAAATGAATTCACAACGGAAACTTGAGGAGATCAGTTCTCAAAGCACTTAAAAAAGAAATAGCCACAACAAATAATCTGAAAAATGCTGACTTCAGTCAAGAGCAAACCAGGACCTTGAGCCCCTTTGCTCATTATACATCACTTAGTCACTCTCACTAACTAACCTTAAAACCCTCTCATTCCTTTACTCTCTAACCGTAAAGCGCCTCAGCCTCTTGCCCGAAATGGAAGTTTCTCTTTCTTAACTCATTGACACCATGGCTAGAGGAATGGAGCACTGAGCTCCATTAGCATTCCTTTCCGCAAGCTTCTTCCAACGGCGATTCTCTGTAGCTACCGTGCCTCGGCCACCCAAATGATGCAAGAGAAAGCCACTCTCCACTTTAATATGAGACCAAATACTTGTAAATCTCGTCTCCCCGATTGAAAACGGACACCACCATCATGTAGATCGGCCAAAGTCGAGTTTGATGGCAAGCCCCACATCGCCAATGTGCCACTGAGGCGGCGGCGCGTGGGGATCATGTACCCTTGAACGATGGTAACATGCCTTATTTTCATCTAGAATACGTAGATTAGATGTCTCGGTGTGGTGAATGGAGGAAGAAGAGCTGGAAAACCGCCTTCATCGGCGATGCACGCCACCCACTCCCAGTGGCTACTGATGGGTATAGCCTAGATCTGTTTCCATCTTCTTCAGCTCTGCCGTTTTGTTTATTATTTAAATGGTTTCGGGTGAGATAGGGTCGCCGTGTAGGCCCCAGGGCCTGACCGGATTGTCTCACCGTTACCACAAACTAGTAGTAGCGATGTGGGGTTTTGGGGGAAAGAGAAAACTAGCAGGCTTTTGGGTTTTTTCTAGCCACTAAGAGCATCCGCATTGGTGATCCAAAAGTTTGGATCATAAGTGGGGGCCCACTACCTCCACATCATCTCACAAGCTAACTTTTTTTTTTTCTCTACATCCTATGGATCACCAACTTGGATCATCAAATAAAATAATATTTTATAGACCCCACTACTATCATATTATTGAGTTTTACACTTTTAAATGCTTAGTTGGCAAAAAAAAAGAGAGAGAGAATGTGTGGGGTGCGGATCAAGGCCATGAGCTGGACCGTAGGGCGAGCGAAGCGGATCACTGATGCATGGTATTGCTTGGACCCTGAGCCAAATTTTTGGCTCACGAACCTTGCATTGCAGATGCTCTAAGGCTGCGGGTATGAGGTCGAATCTTGTTAGGATTTTGGGTCAATATTGGAGATTTCGGGATGTTACATGGCAGCACATATGTCACGAAAATAGATTTTGCCTTCATAAACTTTAATGATTGCAGTATTAAACGCCGAACAAATCAACCAAAAATTTATCTTTAAACAAGTTGATTTTAGGTCCAGAACTTTTGATGTCAATAGCATGTAGTAACACATAGTCACTTGATAAATTATGAATCATGGTTTTAATCAAGCCTTATGAGACACGCATAACTAATGGGAAATTCAGTTCCCTTTCTTTTTTGATTAGTTTTTCTAGGTAAAGAAAGACATACAGTACTTAGTCTCAGTTAAATCGACCGAAAAGTAATTATTTGAATATGATGCAATGGCATAATCACAGAAGCATGTTTTTGTCGATTAATAGCATAACAGAATCAATTACGATGAACTTATCATCAATCTAGGATACAGTCAGTAATTAAAAAAATCATGCTTAAAAAAATTTTGCAACATGATTATGAAATTAAACGAATTAGTCTCATAGGTCAAATTTGAACAGATTAGATGGGGTTAAACTGAGTAGTTTTAACTCTGATACCACCGTAGGAAAATAATGACTAACTTTTATGCGAAATTGGCTGACGGAATTAAATCATGTGATCTGAATGTTGCTAGACGGCTACGAGAGTCATCTTAGGAGTTCACGTCCTAAAACCGAATCCCACTAGACGATAGGGAGGTCGTGAGAGAGGGAGGGAGGGAGAGGAGAATAGGAGATCTCTGTATGTAATTGTATATTTAGTTGACCCCATAAATCTCTTTGTATAGGTTGGGGTTAACTAGGATTATCGCCCTCAACTGCTTAAGTTGTTGTTAGGCCTAATCACATTAAGACCGGCCAACATTTTGTGATTGGGGGGGGGGGGGGCGGGGAAAAAATCTTATTATTTGTTTATCTGATGATTCACATTTTGAATGTTGTCTTTAAAATTTAACATTATCGTCTTCATTAAATAAAATCAAAACCTCAATTAAACTTTTGAAAGCCACTTGTCTTTTTGGCCCCTTCTTCCTTCCGACTTTACTTACTCTCTCCCTTCGTGTCCTCTCTAGAGGCGACAATCGTTATTACTTGTAATCACCATCTAATTAACAAAAACATTCATCGTTGATGATTACTATCAACCTCAAATGGAGCTTGTTTGTTTAAAGTTGAGTACGGAATAGCTTATACCGTTAAAGTATGGTAAATGTGAGATGATGAATCTAGATGAAGGAAATAGGTGAAAGAAAAAGAATCTTGTATATGTATATTTTTTTGTTAAGTTTTCTTTTTTTAAATTTAATTTTATAATTTAAAAGTATCGGATTGCATTTTATTTGAGTTATGTAAGTGCTTGCTTGAGACGCATATGTCTTTTATTTGCATTGGTTTTGACAGATGGATCGCAATTCTCAGAAACCAGCACTATATGAGTTTCAAAATGATTCTGCAATTAGATGTATGGAACTTATTTCTACTGGTTCAAATAAGTAACCTAGTTTTAAGATACCATTTGCATATTATTTTGATCTTGAAAGCATATATTGTCAGTTTCTAAAAGTATGCCTTCTTCTAGTGAGAGTACAAAGTACAACCGTACAAGTAACATAAAAAGTTAGTGGTGTCAATTAGACAGTCAGTTAGTAGTCATACTTCCCACAGTTAATATATACATCAAAAAAACAAATTCAAGTTATATTAATGTCGAATTTTTCACTTGCATCAAAGAAACAAAGAAAAAGAAAGTGAGTTGCACAAAACATACCTGTAAGGATAGTGGTCGACTCTTGAGCATGTTGTAATACTTAACGTTGCCAACCCTCTTAGGATGATGTTGATTGCAGCCAAAGAAACAGTAGGTGATCGTAGAGATGAACAGGGAGAGAGCTTTCTTAAGGGAGGTAGCCATTTTATTGGGTTTGAGTGGATATATATGTACGTGCTATTGATTACAAATCTCACAAGATTAAGGAAAGATGAAGACGCTGGTAAGCCTAGCTCTGAGGTAGAAGTGGAACATATTCTTCCTCTTACACCTGCTGCAGAGGCATAGCATCGCTTCCTCAGCCCCCTTTCCCTTTCCATTTATATTCCAAATGCGTCTAATCTAAAGTACAATTCCAATCCCTCCAAGCAACAGTTTTCTTTTGTTTAAATTAATTGCATTTTGCCTTTCGGCTTGGAGAGGAAAATGGTGGTTTTAGTTTATTATTAAAATTCCCCACTGCACATTTACATGGGTCATGCATAGCTAAAAAAGCCAATTTTGATAAATTATTCAGCTTAAAATATGGTGGATGTTGTGGAACTTTTTGGTTTCATCAAGGGTGACGTGGGATAAGAACGGGCCTATGTGATGGCAAAGGCTGCGCATCTGACAATCCATTCCATGAGCGTTGAACTTGCAAAAAGGGCATGCTCAGATTGGGATCCGGGAAATGCCTCTCCGACAGTCAAGTCAATGTGGGGTCCCAAAGAAGAGAAGATGCAGAGAAAATACTGAAAAAGAGTGGGCCTTTTCTAGAGGATATGATGAGTGCTTTTTTGTATTAATTATGCATGATCCATCCCCCTCTTCTTGAGGTAGGTAGGTGGGTGGGTATTTATAACCCTTGTTGCCCAGGGTATAATCGTAATTTCACATGGGGTGTTTCCCTGATGGGCTGAAAGACGGTTCAACCTGTTGAGCCCATGAATGGTCATTAGGGTCCAGGAAGGGTCATAGATGGCCATTATGGTTTAGACCTACGAGTATACTTATGGGGCCCGCATTAGGGTCCTAGGTTTTGCTGAATCGTTTAGTCCCTCACATTTTGCTTGCACACCCGGTCGAACGGGTGCGTAGGTAGAATGTGGAGCGAGTTCCAGTTAAATTGACTACCTGCAGGCTTTGAAAGCCAATTTTCAGTTAGAGAACCCCTATCATTCACAGACACTTGTGCCTCAATCTTGGCGTTAGGGGGTTTTCCGTGGTGACATCATTCCAGAGGCTTGAATACAGCATTGGGAGGTCCTCCTTTCTGTATATAAGAGGGGGGGGGGTTATTTAGTAGGGCTGGATATCTATTGCTGTCTGGTTATCACCTTGCTAGGAGTTCCTCAATCATGGTTTTTTCCTACTATCTTGACACCAAGGAAATGGCTTTTTGTGTGGGAGACCTTCAACTGGCGCTTGAGCAGTGCAACCCGCCCTCCTCTGCCGCTTCCTGAAGATTACTACGACTTGTGTTCAGACTTTATCCTGGCTGACGCCAAGGAAGCCGCATGTGACTTCGTATTCCCGAACTGGTTCAGGCCACTTTTTATGCCGTGGTGGTTACTGAGGCCTTAGAACTGGGCATATTGATTAGGGGCATGGTCGTGGTTCTAAAGTCTGCCCTTATGAGTCTGCAATGGTTCATCTTCGAGGGTTGGCTGCAGCAAAATAGGGATGGCGTCTTGAGTGCTCGTTACCTTGGTCCCGTGGCTACGGAAGCAAGGTCGAGGCCTTTAAGCGGCCAGGGAGAGAGTACCGGGTTGAACGAAACTGCCCTAGCGTTTGATGATGGGGACGACTGACACCTCTTGGCCGTTCTGCTGCTTTATTTTTCCCTTTCTTTTTGTACAACTGTCATGTAATTACTTTTGTTTGTAATGAAAAGCGGCTTTTTCGCTCAATTTTTCTAGTTTTCATGGAAACTTTTGTGTACTTGCTTTTAGAGCTCTGTTTTTCCGCCACTGGGAACCGCGGAGGGTCACTGGCAGTACCATAAGGGTTAGGGCCCCCTGGTGGTCATAGGTGTAGCGATGGGCCCTAGGTCGTGCCGCGAAACCCTTGGCACTTTAGGGGCTAAAGGTGTAGCGACCGGTCTTAAGCCATGCTTTGAGACCCTTAGTCCCTTGGGGCCTAAAGGTGTAGCGACTGGCTTTAGGCCACATAGAGAGACCCTGCCTATTTGGGGCTAATGGTATAGCGACCGACCTTAGGCCGTGCTTTGAGAGGCCATAGCCCTTTGGGGGCTAAAGGTGCAACAACTGGCCTTCCGTCGTGCTTTGGGGACGTTAGCCCCTTGGGTGCTAAAGATACAGTGAACGACCTCGGCCGTGCTTGAGAGGATCTTAGCCCCTTAGGGGCTGGAGGGTAGGGACCAGCCCTAGTCCGTGCTTTTAGAGGACCTTGGCCCTTTGGGGTATAGCAACCAGCTTGAGGCCGTGCATTGTGAAATCCTTAGTTGCTTTGGGTTAAAAAATGCTATGGTCAGCCCTAGGTCGTGCTTAAGGGGACCTTAGCCCCTCGGGGGCTAAAAGCCGTTATGGTCGGCCTTAGGTCATACTTAGAGGTGTGGCGGAGGCCTATGACCATATGGGAACTAGCGGGACCCAAGATAAGATAGGACAATTCTATTGTTTCCAGTTTATCATATATGTACATTGCATTACCACGTGCCATGGTCTTGTTGGCGCCCCTGCTCTTCCTTTCCTCGAATAGCGCATTGATTTGTTCCCTTTCTCCCTCTATATAAGAGGAGTTGGGTTTCAGTGGAAACTACACCTAATCCTTTCTTTGAGATTGTTATAGACAGAAATTTGTTTGCTAGAGAGATAAGGTCTGCCTTTTTCCTTGAGTCTCCCCCCTGCCTTCAAACTCACTGTTGAATCTTCAACCCTTCTTTCTTTGTATCTTCAAACAAAGTTGTTCAGCTTCAACCTTAACCTTCAACCTTCTTCAAACTCCTACAGGTATGTGCTTCTGTATCCCCCCTTTTGAGGCTTATCCTTGCAATATCAAATGACTTATGTCGTCGCCGTTTTCGTCTAGTGAGATAGCCGCAGAAGGGTCGGTCGATCCTCGAGAGTAGGGTTGTCATCGCTAAGTTCCAGCTCCTCCGAGCAGGGGAGGGGGATAAGGTCTGTTCTTCGAGTTCCCATTCCTCGGTCTCTATAACCAAGAAGGGAGGACCCCAGGAAGGGCCACCTCAAAAAGTTTTCACGGAAGGTACGCGCTTCCCGAGAGCACCCGAGCGCTTAGACACAGGAGATAGGCTGAGCATACCCTTTCCCAACCCAAAAATATTGCGGTCTCTAAAGAGATCGGCGTAAGAGGAAAAATACCCTCTGCCTATTGGTTACAAGTTTGCCCTTCTCCATATAGATGCCACGGTAAATAGGCCGCCTCTTGGATGCATTGCGATCTACCAGGTAGCCTTGACATATGGCTTGAGATTCGCTCTTCACAAAGTGATTTTGGAGATCCTCAACAAGTACGAGTTGGCGCCCGGACAAATAGCGTATGCGTCCTGCCACAACATTTGTTCCTTCATTGTGATCTACGAAGTGAGGAAGTTTGTTGCATAACCCGGATGTTTGCGCTGGTGCATACAGTGCAAAAAGCACATAGTGAGATCGGGAAAATGCGCTGGTACAACTTCAATAACCAAAAGGGCTTCACGACGGCCACTGATTAAAAGTTGAAACTGAAGAATTAGAAGTATGACTTCCTCTTTACACACCGTGCAGCCGATTGGGTCGACATTCCTTATTGGAATGATGGCAAGCTAGTTCAGAACTATTTTTGCGAGCCAAAGTCCGACGAAACATTCACCGTGTAGTACTTCCAGTACTATATTAGTGAGGATGACCGGTCGAAGTCCCTCCCTTTGTTCATGTTGCACATAGTTGACACATGCAAGGAGCCAGAGCATCAAAAGATAAAATCAAATCATAAGGAACCGTTCAACTGGCTCCCCAAGTTGTTGTATTTTGAAAACAACTTTTTCCTCGCAGCCACCGGCCTCCTTATTTTAAGAAATACTGTAAGGGTAACCTTTGTTTCCCTAGTGCGTATTTCTTCTCCTATTTTTGACTTGACTTTCCTTTCCCTTTTGCAGAGCAAGCTAGGGCAATGCCTTCCTATTTTAAGAGTGGAGATGCTAACCTTGAAGAAGTTGCAGCCACCCTTGCCTAGCGCCGAGAGGAGGAAAGGTGCCGTCGGGTCGAATCCCAGGCAGGAAAGGTGCCCAAAATCTTGTTCCATTCGGGGACGCCACCTATAGTGGTCATTAGCCTTCCTCCATCTGCCACATGTAAGTGGCCGCACCAAGAGATGGCTAGGGTGCAGGCGTCCTCAGCCCCTACTCCTCAGCGGCATGAGGACCCTCGACCAGAGGTGACAGAGGCCAAGGGATTAGGAGGGTTTGCTCAACGAGAAGAACCAATGCTGACAGGAGGTCGTCACCTCCTAGGGGGTTCTCAGGACAACTGCTTGCTAATCCCCTGACAGGCTGAGGCGACTTCCTTCCAACCATCAATAGGGGTTGTGAACTTCCTGGAGGCTAACCCCTTGTCCAAATCGAACTTGGTGGAAAAGCCCAGCCAGTCCTAGAACCTAGCGCCTATGGCTTCCCCTAGTTGGTTGAGGGTAACCGAGGACCATATTGTCGTTGCTGAGGTAAAAGACGCATGTACCTTTTGGTTTCCTCTCATTTCCTTCTCTTTTATGTTTCCTGCCCTTAACATTGGTTTATGATCTATGTAGGGTTTCACTTGGGCCCCAAAGGCAATGTTGTATGCACCTTCCACTTCTAATCTGGAGGAGAAGATCCAGCACCTCTAGGAGGGTTAGTGTCAGGCTAAAGACTAAGTGGTTAAGTACAAACACTGTTGGAAAAAGTTGAAAAAAGGGAAGGACAAGTGGGAGAAGGAGAGGGAGGAATGGCTGAAGGAGAAAAAAAAAAGCCTGCACACCCAGCTAGAGGATGCTCACATTCAGCTGGAGAGCAAAACAATCGCGAGTCAAGATGTTGTGGCTAAAGCCAAGCAATCAGGGTTTCATAAGGGTTAGAGGGAGCGGACTTTGTTCTTTCGCGAACTCTTGGGGATGCTGGCCCCTGCGGACTTCCAACAGGAAGGCTTTTTGGAGGCTTAGGTTCGCTATGTCGAAGACCACAACCATGCTATCCAAGCTGTGCAAAACCCTGAGGAGGTCGTGCTCCCATACGAAGTATCTGAGTAAGACCCAAATAATCCGGGAAGCACCGCTCCCCTTGACGGCTTTGGCGAAAAGGCAGTGACGATGATGATCCTGATGCTTAAGGCCGTGACCATTTCCTTCCTTCCTCTTTTGCTTTATATTCCCTTCATTCATTAGCAGTTGTACTTTGAACTAAGTATAAATGAAGATTTTTCCTTTGGTTACCTCTACGGTTCATTAGCTTGTTGTTTTACTTTACATTTGTACAAGCATTTGAAAATTTTGAGTTTGGACTATGGATCTTTGGCCCCTAAGTGAACTGACAAGAAAGGGAGGAGAAGTCCCTTGTAAAGAAAATGGTAGGAGTTGTGCTAAGAAACTTTTTGGCCCCTTGGGGCTAAAACATGTAGCGGTCGGCCCTGGGCCGTGCCTTACGACTCATACCCCATAGTTCTAATGGTGTAGCGACCAACCTTAGGCCGTGCTTTGAGACCCTTAGTCCTTTGGGGGCTGAAGGTGTAGCAACCAGCCTTAGGAAGTGTTGTGACACCCTTAGCCCTTTGGGGACTAAAGGTGTAGCAACTGGCTTGAGGTCATGCTTTAAGACCCTTAGCCTCTTGTGGGCTGAAGGTGTAGCCACCGGCCTTAGGCCATGCAACTAGACCTTTAGCCCCTTAGGGGCTGAAGGTGCAACGACCAGCCTTAGGTCGTATTGTGAGACCGTTAGCCCCTTGGGGGGTAAAGGTGTAGCGACCGGTCTTAGGCCGTGCTATGAGACCCTTAGTCCCATAGGGGTTAAAGGTGTAGCATCCGGCCTTAAGCCATTCTATGAGACCTTTATCCCCTGGGAGCTAAAGGTAAAGCGATCGGTATTAGGACGTGCTACGAGAGCGTTAGCCCCTTGGGGGCTTCAGGCATAATGAGTGCTTAGAAGAAAAATATGCAGCTAGAGCGACAATGTCCGTGTGCTTCATTATTGCAAAATATTACAGGTACATTGTGCCGCTCGTACAAAAGATGTGAGCTGCTAATCATGGCACTTTCGCAAATTACTGTTATGCCATATCCTTGGGATCAGGGTTCCTTGTGGGCTAGTGAACTGATATGTGCCGGGCCTCACCTACTCTATGACCTTATACGGTCCTTCCCAATTGGCTGTGAGCTTACCGTGCTCGCCCAATCAAGCCACGACCTTAGTTCTCTAGAGCACTAGGTTACCCACATTGATGGGATGAATTTTATCGTCCGGTCATAGAGCTGCACTACGCATAGCTTGTAAAGTGCCTCACGGAGAAGAGCAGCGCCTCGAACAGAAGTAAGTGAATCGAGGGCTTGCCACATGGCTGCATTGTTGAGTGTTTCTCGGAAAGTGGTGAGGCAATTTGTGTGGAGTGCTACCTCAACAGGAAGAATAGCTTTGGAGCCATAAGTTAGCATTAAGGGGGTTTCCCCTGTAGCCGTCTTTTCGATGGTGCGGAGAGACCATAAAACACCATGCGGTTCATCTGCCTGCTTGCCTTTTGCGTCATCCAATTTCTTTTGCAAGCAATGGACGATAACCTTGTTCCCCACTTCAGCCTGACTATTGGTTTGCATATGAGCTACCGCAATGAATCTCGTTTGGCATCCCAAGTGGATGAGGTAGTCAGTGACCTTGCTTGTATCAAATTGCCGAACATCGTCAAAGATCATTTTTCGAGGGACACCGAAACGGGGTGTTAATGTTTTCCCAAATAAAATTTTGCACCTCGACAGTAGTGATGGATGTGACAGCCTCTGCCTATATCCATTTAGTAAAATAATCCACAGCGACAAATAGATATTTGTGCTGGCTCGTGGCCTTAGGAAAAGGCCCTAGGATGTTCATTCCCCAAGTGGCAAATGGTAGGGGGCTAACTATAGGTGTTAGCGGGGTGGTGGTCTTGCACTGTATATGAGCGAATTTTTGGCACTTGTCGCACTTGCGCACTAAGTGCATAGTATCCTCGCATAAGGAGGGCCAGTAATAGCCTATTTTGATGGCAGTGACTGCAAGGGTGTGCCTGCCGATGTGTGAGCTGCAAACTCCTTTGTGAATTTCTTCAAGAATCTTTTACCCCATCTCAGCAGTCACGAAACACAACAATAGACGAGCGTATGAGCGCTTGTATAGGATGTCATCATATAAGATGAACTAGTTCGCCTGTTTCTTCACTCGATCTGCCTCCTTTGCATCTAGGGGGAATGTGCCATCGACCAAATATGCCCCAATGGGATCCATCCAAGTAGAACTCCTATTGAGCCATAGAATTTCGCAAGTTTCAATACTTCTCTCCAACAAAGTTTCCCACTGGATTCTCTTTGGTTTCTTATCCTCTCACGAGCTGGCCAGCTTGGATAACACACCGACTTAGCGATTTTCAGAACGTGGCGTATGCGTTATCGAAAAGTAATCCAGTAGATCGATGGCTTCGCGTACGTGGTGGATGTAGGCTGCCATGGCATCATCTTTGACTTCGTAATCTCCGTTGAGTTGACTGACAACCATTTATGAATCCGAATAAGCCTTGACTGAGTCTGCCCCGGTCGTGCAACATAATTCTATTCCCACTACCAGGGCCTCGTATTTAGCCTCATTGTTGGAGGCTTTAAACATGAACTCTAGGGCATGTTCATGTTTCCCACCATAGGGAGTCTCGATGATTAGTCCAGCCCCACTCCCATCCTTAGTGGAAGACCCGTCGACATATAAGCTCCAAGAGGAAGGGGTCAGGGTTGCTTTAGGAGGGGTGCTTGCATTTGTAGCCAAGAAATCAGCCAAGGCCTGGGCCTTGATTGTCCGCTGCGCCTCAAAGGTGAGGTCGTATTGAGATAGCTCTACCACCCACTTTACAGGTCTTCCGGAGGCATCTAACCTTTGCAGAACATTTTTTAATGGTTGATCAGTGAGGACGATAACCCTGTGAGCCTCAAAGTAGGGGCGAAGATTTCGGCTTGCTAATACCAGGGCATAAGCAAACTTCTCAATCAGGGGGTAGTTCCATTCGGCTTTGGCTAAGGCATAGCTCATGTAGTATATAGGAATTTGCTCCTTAGCCCTTTCCACCAATAGGACCGAACTTACCGCCTGTTCAGAGATGGCCAGATCTAAGAGAAGCATCTCTCTTTGTACTAAGCTGGCTATCTTGGGTAGGTGAGAAAGATATGCCTTCAAAGATTGGAAAGCCTTGTCCGTCTCCTTATCCCACACGAATTATGCGCACTTTCAAAGGACGCAAAGGAAGTGCTGGCACTTGCCTGCTGATTTCGACATGAAGGGCTTAAGGCCGCTACACAGCCGGTTAACTGCTGAACTTCTTTTATGCTTTGTGGGGGTTTCATATTCGGGATCGCTTTGACTTTGTCCAGGCTGGCCTCTACTCTAGGCTGCTAATAATAAAACCCAGGAATTTTCCCAATCGGACCCCAAAGATGCACTTTTTGGGGTTGAGCTTCATGCCACACCTTCATAGAATTTCGAATGTGCCCACAAGTCCCCGACGTGTTCGATGTCCTGGACATTCTTGATAATCATATTGTCAACATATACCTCCATAGTCTTCCCAATGAGAGGTTCGAAGATCTTGTTCCCCAACCGATGGTAGCCCAGCGTTCTTTAGCCCAAAAGGCATGACTTTGTAACAGTGTAGCCCTCAGTCGGTCACATAGGTAGTTTTCTCCTGGTCCTCAAGGCACAAAGGAACCTAATGATACCGTGAAAAGGCATCCATAAAGCTTAACATAGTGTGACCCATAGTTGCATCCACTAGTTTGTCAATCTTTGGCAAAGGGTAACTGTCCTAAGGACATGCCTTATTCAGATTACTGAAATTAACACACATCCGCCCAGGACCGTTGGGCTTCTTGATGAGTACCACAATGGAGATCCACTCAGGGTAGTGGCATTCCTTGATGAAGCCCGCCTCTAGTAGTTTTTGCACCTCTACTGTTGTTGCCATAGAACGCTCATGAGCAGCGGCTTGTGGGTGGGGTCTTTGTTCAGCGGGTGCTCCATCACCGTGGGGTGGATGCCCTACATGTCCTCGAGGTTAAAAGTGAAGATGTCCTGGTATTCCCTAAGAGTCCGGCCAGGGCGCATATGGTGTTATCTCCCATCTCACGACCAAGCTAGACTATATGGTCAGGTCGTCCTTTATGGAGGGGTATGGTCTCTAGGCTATCTATTGGGTCTGGTCGTGGATGCCCAGGCTTGTCCGAAGGTTGCTGCTGCCCGTCGGGCTCCCGTCTATCCAAGCTTTCCACTAGAGGTCGGATGCTAACCAGATGGCATTTTTAGACCGTCCGTTGGTCTCCTTCAAGTCTCCCGACACTACCGTCATCCGCTTCATACTAGAGTTACAGCAAGTATGATGTAATGACGGCCTTACCTTGTGTAGGGTTGGCCTCCCCAAAATAACATTGTAGGCTGTGGGGACATCTACTACCAAGAAGTCGACCTCTAGATTCTGTTCCCTGGACTTAGCTCCAAACCGCAACGGGAGCTTGATCAATCCTATAGGGTTTGCCTCTTGTCCCCCAAAGCATAGAATGGGATGCACGAGGGGGATGATTTCTCTTCCCGGATGCTTAAGTCTCTTTAAGCAGTCCCAAGTGATAATGTCAACAAAGCTGCCAGTATCGATGAAAATTCGTCGCACGAGGGTGTTGGTCGCCTCTAGTTTGACCTGCAGAGGGTCATTATGTGATGAACTAAAATGTTGGCCTCCCCGCCCATCGAATGTTATGGTGGGGACGGTAATGCGGTTCCCCTATTTTGCATCAAAACCTGTTATGTCCCTTACATCTGGGCCTTCCAGGCAGTTTGGGTAATGCCCTCTGCATGTCCGCCGACAATAGTAGCTACTATTTCAGTGGAGCACTCCGCATCTCAAGGCTCCTCGAGCTGAATCGCGATATTTATAAAGGGACCGGGGTCCTCTTTCCAAGAAACGATCTATTTGTCCTTTGTCAACTAGCTTATAGAGAGCCTTCTTCAGCTCTCTGCACTCGGCGATGGTATGGTCGTTTTGCTCATGAAACTTAAAATATTTTTGTGCGCTGTGTGGTTTCGGTGCAATGGTCATGAGTGGCGGTTTCCTCAGCATGAGATGTCTCTTCACTTCTATCAGTATGCTCTGGGGATATGAAATGAAGCGGGAGTCCCGAACATCAATTCTTGGCCTTTTATCCCCTCGGCCAGCGTTCTTATCTCCTTGGGTTCCAGCCTTCTTTGAGGTATCTATGCTTTCAACACAAATTTCAATTGCTCGGATGAAGTTCGCAGCCTTACTCAGAGCCTCAGCCAAGGAAGTTTCTTTCTACTTGGCTAGGAAAAATTTAAACAGTTCGTTCTTCAGTCAGTTTAGAAAGAAGGTGTATGCTACTCCATCTTCTAGGTCAGGAATCAAGACCGCCTCTCCTTGCAACTCGCGATGAACTGGCTAACGAGCTGGTCTTCCTAGTCTCGAAAACAGGAGACACTCCCCGGGGCCAACCAATTAAACCACACTTGTGCCACCCCTTGCAGAGTGGTCGGGAAGTATCGGTAGTAGGTAGCATCGTTTACATGTTGGACATACATTTGAGCCTTATACACCACAAGGTGTTCCTTCGGATCCGTGATCTCGTCATACAACTCTAGGGTAGGCATCTTGACCTTCCCCAATCCGGGAACGTTGGTCACCTTTGCACTAAAGGGTGTGAAGAAGGGGACCGGCCAGCCGTCCTTGACACCTTGATGGGAATCTCCAACTGCCGTCTAATCTCAACAGCCGAGGAACTCCCTGAGGGAGGCTGGTCCTCGATGGACTGTGTCAGACGTGCCTGGGCTAGTGTTGGTTGTAGTCGCGGGTGCCTCATACGAGAGCGTTGTGTGTGCGCTCGCAAGCTTAAGGGAACTCGAAAGTACGCCTCCCCCGAGAGGCGCCTTCTTGAGGCCTTGAGGCTTGCTCCTATTTCTCAAATAAGGTCGTGCCCTGAGAGTGGGCTACATACACCGTGGATGCAGTTGTGAAGTTGGCGAGTCCTGTCGGGCCACCTGGCGAGCCTGTTGTGCTTCGATGACCTGCCTTGTGTCCCCACCCGTCGACCGGTTATGGTTTATCTCATAGGACTGTTCAATCCTCTCAGGTCGGATGATCTCTCTTACTTTGTCGCTTTGACATAGTGACTCAGCTGGAGTGCGCCTGCGGGACGACTCGCATCACGCGGTAGGTACGTAATCGAAGGTAGGCAATGGCCTCATAGAGCTCATGGCCTCCATGGTCTTCTTTACTTATTTGGTCACCTGCTGCAGAATGGTGTCAGTCCTAGTGGTCATGAAGTTCTTCAGCACGTCCACTCTGACGTAAGCTTCCTATTCGGGTGGCCTCTGCCCCACTGAGCGAGGATTTTCTCATGAGCTCTCTGAAGCATCTTGCACTTCAGGGGCCACTAGGGCATCAGTACTTAGGGCCTTATCTCTCCTAGAACACGAGTGTGTGACATCACTCACTACCATTGTTCAGCGCTCTCTCCCCACATACGATGCTAAATCTGTTTTGGAACTTTCTAGTTTCTTCAAGGGTGACGTGGGATGAGAGCGGACTTACATGATGGCAAGGGTTACGTGCTTGCCAATCCACTCCACGAGCGTTGAACCTACAAAAAGGGTAGCCCCGGATTGGGATTCCGGGAATGCCTCTCCGACGATCAAGTCAGTGTGGGATACCAAAGAAGAGACAATGTGGAGAAAATACTAAAAAAGAATGGGCCTTTTAAGAGGATATGGTGAGTCCCTTTTTGTATTAATTATGCATGATCCATCCCCCTCTTCCCGAGCCAGGTAGGTGGGCATTTATAACTGATTTGGGAAAAACACAGATGTTGGCCTTTGGGTCTGGTTCTAGGGTTTGCCTAATCAATTAGGCCCACATACAGGCCAAGAGGCCCGAGGAATGTCACCCTATACTCACCTGCAGGCATACACTCCGGGGGGCCCAGGACGTAATCCTAGAGGCTTTCTCAGGGCCCAGCGACCCTAGGACCGGCGACCTATTCGGCCTATGCAAGTGAAATTACAATTCTACCCTTTTCCCAAAAGAGGGTTATAAATAGTGACCTACCTTCTTGGGAAAAGGGGAGGACGGTGAAAAATTGACTCTAGCATTTACGCTTTTTGGAAACAGACAACTGACTTGACCGTTGAAGAGGCGTTCCCCGAACCACATCCCGGGGTTGGCCTTTTTTGTAGGTCGGAGCATAAAGAGATGAGGAAGATGTCGTGTTGATCGCCGGCTGTCAGATAAACCCGTTCTTTTGCCCCACGTCATCAACACAACCACAAAAGAGAATCCCAGCGGAATCAGATTGGCGCCGTCTGTGGGGAATGAGTGGTAGCGATGGTGGTCAGCGATGCGACACGAGCGCGGACGCGCAGAGACAACGCACCAGCCATAGGCACTTTGCGCCACTCGCGATGCCAGCGAGAATTCTAGGGCGAGCCCTCGGCCAGAGAGGCCTGCAACAAGAGCCTCAAGCTTACGTTACAGTGGACGCACTCAAAGGGCTCATGTCCACCATGGCAGGCACTATCACGAAACAAGTCACCGAGTAGGTCTAGAGGGCTCTCGAGATGACCGGTGCGGGTAACCCTTCCAACCCTCTTGGGCACCTTACGCCGCGGGCAGGCTTCCCCCGCTAGCAAGAGCCAGTATCCCTGCTCTCATATGACCACGCCCGTGAAGGCGTGCGATCGTACAAGACCAACCGCCTCCAAGACGAACGACAGAAAGACCGTGCCACACTTGATGTTGCTTGTCGATCCGAGCGTGGAAGCACCGAAGCTTCCGCTACCACCTCAACTCCTTACGCAACTCACTTGCGGAGATCCGGTTGGCTTGAGGAGCAAGAACAGACCTCCCGGCTTAGGTGGGATAAGTCACACGGTCGTCGCTGTAGTCTGGAGCGTCGCAGTAACTGAGACCGGGCGCGGAGTCCACCGATAAGGGAAGCATGTGGCCAGGAGTTCCGCATGAGAGACCGCTCCTCGCATCGTAGATTACGGCCCATCCTGGACACGAGAAGTCCTTAGGTGGCAGAGGTCGAACGGCACCTTGGCACCCCCATCAAAGTATCGGGAACGACAACCCGTTTAGCCGTCCCCTATTTTTCGACCCCTTTCTGCCCCGAAATCGTAAACGCCCCAAGATGCAGAAAGGTGAAGATGCCGATGGTTGATCTATACGATGGAACGGGTGACCCGGAAGAGCACTTGGGGGTCTACAAAGCTCAGATGTATGTCCAAGACGTGGATGATGCCTCTTATTGCCGCTACTTCCCTGGCACCTTAAAGGGGGTAGCGCAGTCTTGGTTTAACGGCCTGCCCCAGGGGAGCACAGCCTGTTTTCAAGATCTAGCCGATAAATTCGTTGGTTAGTTTATTGCGAGTCGCAAGGAACGGCTAACTAGCATCCACCTGTCAAAAATCAGGCAGGGGCCTCAGGAATCCCTTGCCGAGTTCGTCAGACGGTTCCATCAGGAGGCAGTACTAATCCCGGAATTGGAAGATGATGTAGCCTACACCTATTTCCTGAACGACCTCAAGAGCAGACGTTTTAAGTTCTCATTGGCGGAACAGAAAGAAACTACGTTAGTTGAAGCCTTGAGAAAAGCTGCGGACTTCATCCGTGCCACTGAAATCTGCGCCGAGGGTTCGGACGCCCCCAAGAAGGCAAAGGCTCCGGGGGATAGGGGTTCTATTCACGGTGAAAGGAACCCCATTCCTCGGGATAGAAGGCAACCGGCAGAGACTATGGACGCCCGATTCACCACTAACGCCAGGAATATCCTCATGGAGGTACGAGGGCATCCGATGCTGCGTCGACCGCCTCCTATGACCACGACCCCCTGACCACAGAACGCGCGAAAATACTGTGAATTCCATGAACAGAATGGCCACACCACGACCGAATATAGAGAGTTGAAGAAAGCTCTCCTTGAGCTCGCAAATAAGGGACAGATCGATCGCTTTCTAAAGAGGGGGCCGCGCTTCCTTCGGTAAGAACAGAACCCTGAGCCATCCCAGTCGCGGGACGACGAGTGCTCAACAGAAATTGTGGGAACTATCGCGGGCGGCCACATGGCGGATTTGACACGGTCGACATGGAAGGCACAGCTTAGGGGCGCGCAGCAGGTGCTCACCATGGAACAGGGGTCCGGCGTCGCGGCACCCACAATGGTCTTTGCGGGTAAGGACGCCCCACGCCTAGCCTCCCCCCACAACGACCCATTGGTGGTTGAAATGAAGATCGTAAATGCGGTCGTGCGTTGAATCCTTGTAGACACTGGCAGCTCCGTCGACATCATAACGTGGGAATGCCTTTAAAAACTTTCCCACCCAGGGCGCGAGGTTGTTCCCATAACAAATCCTGTTTTGGGGTTTGGAGGACAAGAGGTAAATCCTGCTGGAACCGTCCGCCTACCGATGCGATTCAGAGACAAGACCCGTTTCAGAAGTTTGGAAATCGACTTTCTTGTGGTCGATGTGCCTACGGCGTACAATGTAATCCTCGGACGGCCCACGCTCTATAGGGTTAAGGCCGTAGTTGCCCCATATCTTCTCCAGCTCCAGTTCGAGATAGACGATGAGGCCATAGGAGAGCTCCGGGGGGATCAACGGACGACACGAAAATGTTACCTGGTCAGCATAAAACCCCTCATCGAACGACCCAGGGACCGCGAGGTCAAAGGGCCGCTCGTAACGGCAAAGAGGGCGAAGGAAAGTCTCGCCATACGGGGTCCCGAGACCTTGGTAATCCACTCCGTCTCCCCTGAACCTCCGCAATCTCGGCCAGAAGTCGAAGACGCAGTGGAACACATACACCTGGAGGAAGAGCGGCCAGAGTGCACGGTACAACTTGGGCGCGGCATTGCAGCCCTGGAACGTCAACCCCTTGTCTGCCTCGTACAAGAATATAAGGACATTTTCGCTTTTGGCCCCGAAGAGATGCCCGACATTGCCGCCACTGTAATAGAGCACCGCCTGAATGATAATCCTAGGCACAAGCCGGTCGTTCAGAAGAAGTGCCACATGGGCCCCGAGCGCGCGACCACGACAAACGCGGAGGTCCAGAAGCTACTGGAGGCCGGCTTTATCCGGGAGTGCCAGTACCCAGAATGGGTATCGAATGTGGCGTTGGTAAAAAGCCCAACGGCACATGGATAATGTTTGTGGATTTCACGGACTTGAACAAGGCCTGCCCGAAGGATAGTCACCCTTTGCCAAAGATGGACAAATTGGTGGACGCTACGGCCGAACACGCTCTGCTTAGCTTCATGGATGCCTTCTCAGGGTACCACCAAATACCCCTCTGTCCCGAAGACCAGGAAAAGACAACGTTCATAACTGACCGAGGCCTCTACTGCTACAAAGTCATGCCTTTCGGTCTAAAGAATGCAGGGGCCACTTACCAGCGCCTTGTCAACAAGCTGTTCGAACCGCTAATCGGACGGACCATGGAAGTATATGTGGACGACATGATCGTCAAGAGCAAGCTGCAGAGCGACCACCAAGCCGATTTGCGATAAACATTCGAGATTCTCCGAGCGTTCAATATGAAGCTCAACCCGAAGAAGTGCGTCTTTGGGGTTCGGTCAGGAAAGTTCTTGGCTTTATGATTAGTCATCGCGGCATATAAGCAAATCCGGACAAGATTCAGGCCGTCCTAGACATGCAACCCCCCAGAACCATACGGGAAGTTCAACGCTTGACAGGCTGCATAGCTGCCTTCGAACATTTCATGTCTCGCTCAGCCGACAAGTGCCAACCTTTCTTCCGTGTTCTACGCCAGCGGGACAATTTCCAATGGGATGAGAAGGCCGACGAGGCCTTTCAAGCACTAAATTCGTACTTAGCTCGGCTACCACAGATTACTAGTCCCGTGGAGGGAGAGGTTTTGATTTTATATTTGGCTGTGTCGGAACATGTGGTCAGCACGATCCTTGCAGCCGAGCAAGCACGAGAGTAGATACTAGTGCATTACATAAGTCACGCCTTAGCCGGCACAGAAATGCACTACCCCCTCATCGAAAAGTTCGCCTATGCCTTAGGGATGGCCAGTCGAAAGCGGCGACCTTACTTTGAAGCCCATAAAATCTTGATCCTAACCGACCAACCCCTCAAAAGCGTCCTTCAGAGGTTGGATGCCTCAGGCCGCCTCTTGAAAAGGGCCGTAGAGCTCTCGCGTTACGACCTGGCCTTCGAGCCACGGCGGGCCATCAAGGCGCAGGCATTAGCTGACTTCTTGACCGAATGTAAGGCACCTGTGAAGGAAGCCCCCCAACCGCGCCCATAGAACTTGTACGTAGACGGCTCGCCTACTAAGGATGGTAGTGGGGCCGGTCTCATTGTGGAAAGCCCCTCTGGAGCTCGTCATGAGCACGCCCTCAAATTCATATTCAAGGCGTCCAATAATGAGGCCGAATATGAGGCCCTCATTGCGGGAATAGAACTCTGCCACACCGCAGGGGCTGATCACGTCCAGGCTTTCTCTGACTCACAACTCATCGTCAGTCAGCTCAATGGAGCTTACGAAGCAAAGGACGAGGTTATGGTCGCATACGTCAGGAGGGTTCGTGAGGCCACCAAGCTGCTCAGGCACTTGTCCATAACGCACATCCCCCACTCGGAGAACCGGCAGACAGATGCCCTGTCCAAGCTAGCGAGCTCTTCCGATGACGGCCGGCCAAAGAACATTCAATGGGAAACTCTGACAGGTAGGAGCATCGACTTGCATGAGGTGGCGTGGCTGGACCGGAGTCCTACGTGGATGGAACCTATTCGCGCATATCTCGCTGATGGCACGTTACCCACCGATACCAAAGAAGCAGAGAAGATCAGGAGGCAGTCAAATTGGTTCGTATTGTACGAAGGAATTCTCTACAAGCGTTCCTTTGCCTGGCCTCTTCTGAGGTGTGTACCCCCGGCGGAGGGAAAGCAGATTCTGGAGGAGTTGCATTAGGGCGTCTGTAGCTCGCACCTCGGCGGGCGGGCGCTCGCCGTGACGGCTCTCCGCACCGGCTACTACTGGCCCAGCTTACGGGAAGATGCAATGACGCTAGTCCGGACTTGTGACAAGTTTCAACGGTTCGCGGCCGTCCAACGAGTCCCCTCCACTCTCATGACACCGATAGTCATCCCACTACCGTTCGCCACCTGGGGCATGGACATCCTTGGACCCTTTCCCGGGGCCACGGGCCAGCGTAAATACCTCTTTGTGGCCGTAGACTACTTCACCAAGTCGATCAAGGCTGAGGTCATCGCCTCTATTACCACTGCAGAAGTGCGTAAGTTTATCTGGAGAAATATTATCACCAGATTCGGCATCCCCCGCACAATGATCTTCGATAACAGCCGTCAATTCGATACCAGTAAGCTTACTGATTATCTCAGTAGCTTGGGTTGTCAGGTTTGCTTCACGGCCGTGGCGCATCCCCAGACCAATGGTCAGGTCGAGGCAGCTAATAAATCCATCCTCCATGGGATACAGAAAAAACTCGACGACGCCAAGGGTAACGGGGCAGAGGAGCTGCACGGAGTCCTGTGGAACCTCCGCAGCACCGAAAAGACAGCCACAGGAGAAACCCTGTTTATGCTCACCTACGGCTCTGAAGCCGTCCTTCTCGTGGAGGTGGCCCTCCACACTCACCGGCTCACCACATTTCAAGAAGCAACAAACAACGTAGCTCTACGAGAGGCTCTGGACCTCCTCCCCTCCATCCGCGGCGACTCCTTGCTTCGAGAGGCCCTCTATAAACTTCGAATTGGACGATTGCACAATCGTACAGTTAGGATGTCACCTATCCGAGTCGCAGACTTGGTACTCCGACGCACGGAGAGCGTTGCCCTTGCAACGGAGCACGGCAAATTAACGGCCAATTGGGAAGGGCCCTACAAGGTCATCTCGCAAATTCGCCCGACACTTATCGGCTGGAGAGCCTTCACGGCGCCCCTGTTCCCCGGGCATGGCATAGCAGCAACTTAAGAAAATATCACGTTTAAGCTGTAATTACTCACATTCGTGCTCCTTGAGAAATCAATATTCTTGTCGTTTTCTCTGCATCTCGTGTCATGAGCACGGCCTTACGGCCGTCCGTTACACTCTTAGTCCCTCTAGGGGCTAAGGGCCCTTGAGCACGGCCTTACGGCTGGTCGCTACGCTCTTAGTCCCTCTAGGGGCTAAGGGCCCTTGGGCATGGCCCCAGTGCCGGTCGCTACGCTCTTAGCCCCTCTAGGGGCTAAGGGCCCTTGAGCTCGGCCTCAGGGCCGGTCGCTACGCTCTTAGTCCTTCTAGGGGCTAAGGGCCTTGAGCACGGCCTTACGGCCGGTCGCTACGCTCTTAGTCCCTCTAGGGGCTAAGGACCCTTGAGCACCGCCTCAGTGCCGATCGCTACGCTCTTAGTCCCTCTAGGGGCTAAGGGCCCTTGAGCATGCCCTTACGGCCGGTCGCTACGCTCTTAGTCCCTCTAGGGGCTAAGGGCCCTTTAGCACGGCCCCAATGCCGGTCGCTACGCTTTTAGCCCCTCTAGGGGCTAAGGGCCCTTGAGCACGGCCTCAATGCCGGTCGCTACGCTCTTAGTCCCATTATGGGCTAAGGGCCCTTGAGCACGGCCTTACGGCCGGTCACTACACTCTTAGCCCCTCTAGGGGCTAAGGGTCCTTGAGCATGGCCTCAGTGCCGGTAGCTACGACCTTAGTCCATTGAGCACGGCCTTATGCCTAACAACCGTTACGAACCCTGAATCGTATGCATTGTCCTTTTGTTTCAGGGCCGCCCTCATACGAGTAAGTAATACGAGTAAGTAAAAAACGAAACATACACAAACTAAAGGCCAAGGGAGGCATATCCTTTTCATTAAAACAAACGTTTTTTACAAGCCATTGTGAAGGCAATTCAAACCCAAAAAGGGGCAAAATATAGACAAGGGGACGCCGGCTATGCATCAGGCTTGTTCCCATCCGCCGGCTCTTCTTTGGACAGGTCGGCCACCTCCAGAGGATGGGTGGTCTCGTCAGCAGTGGCCTCGCCTTCAGAAGGAGGGACGAACTCCACTTCGTCGGGATCGCGACCCTCCATAATGGCGCGCTCACACTCGTCAACATATTTCAGATAAGCTTCGAAGTAACAGTCATTGCTAAATTCCCCCGCGAGAGTTAGCAAGACTTTGCAGAGATAGGCCAAGGTCTCGGAATGGCCCTGCTGGTAGCCCCGCTCCTGTGCTTTGGCCGTCTCAGTCACGACCTGTTCCAGCTTCTGCTGCAACTCCTTTTTCGCAGCTTCGCAGGCCGCGAGGTCCGATTGAAGCCATTCACAATGTCGCTGATACCTGGATTCCATAACCTCTAGGCGTCAGCATTTGGCCATGGCCTTGACGCCTCAGGCAAAAGCCTCCGCCATGCCAATCTCCTCCCCGGATACAGGCGACGGATCCGAGACACCAGGAGCTGACAAATCCCATGATTTAACAATGTCTTGAACAAGGGCAAGGCGGATGCCAGGGTCGGCCTTGATGAAGCTGCCTGAGGGACGAGAAGACGGAGGAGTAGTGCCGCCCGGAGTCGCGGCAGAAGTGCCTGTGGCTCGAGGAGGGGTGTGGCGTCTCTGCTCGATAGCAACCCGCTGCCCCGAAGACCGGCTTGCCAACTGAGCGGTGACCTCATTACAAATTTCCTCGGTCACCTCCTTGGTTCTCTGCTTCTTACGCGGCGGAGGCAGGCTCACGGTAGGCCTCTTCCTGCGAGGTCCAAGGGAAGGCACCTGCAAAAGCTAAAGTCATCTCCCATGAACACGATGGCAACCAACAAAGGGGGTCAAATATCATACCTTCCTCGCCTGCTGGAGGATGGCAAGTTGCCTCTCCTCCTCCCTCTTGCGCTCGGCGGCAGCCGCAACCTGCTCGGCTGTTGCATCCCCGGTCTCGAAGACTGTCAATCTGGCCTTCGCTTGATCTGCACGAAGATGAACGGGTCAGGTCAGCACAAAACGTGTAACTAAAAAACGCCGGGACAACTAAGTACCCTTTGTAAAATTTTTAAGGATCAGAAGGCCCGCCGCGGCAAGAAAGAAGTCATTAGCAAAAAATTTTAATTTCGGCAGCCAGTTCAACGGCTCCCGGTCACTAGACTTGGTCCTCCTCTTCTCTGGACCCCTCACAGCCTCAATCGCCTGGCTCATAAATCTTGGGATGGGCCGAGGGCGATCATCTTCACGGATGTAGAATATAAAGTAACGAGTGGTTTGTCGCTCCTCGGCCGTGGGCTCTCCAAATGGATTTCGAACCGGTTTTCCTTCATTCCAATCGGGGACGTCGCCCCAACCCGACGCCCTGCGTAGGAACAAGAAGTCGTATTTCCAATGTCTCACTTTGGATTTCTTCTCGATGGCTGTCATAAAGCCCGACCAGTTATTGAAACAGTACCATCCCAAATCTCCGGTCTCTTTGGGGGCCCTCTGAATCGTGTGCGCTAGACTGAATGCGCTCGCCGAGCAGGTTAAACCACGCAATTCACACGTGGCCACAAATGACCACATGTTGTGCCAGGACGGCGGTACAATTTGAGTAGGCGCTAACTCGTACTTATTAAGAATCTCCTTGATCACCGGATGTAGAGGAAACCGTAGGCTATAGTCTAGGGCCGCTCTATACACCACTATACAATTGGCAGGCGGCTCATTCACTGTGTCGTCCGGTTCGGGCATTACGAAGTAGTACTCGGCCGGCAAGAGGTACTGTTTGTCGAGCGCCGACTTCTTCAGTTTGGAAATCACTCTCAGGTCGGGGAAGTGACTTCCCGGTCCATCCTGCAGGTTCGGAGGAGGAGCTCGTCGACGCTTCCTCGAATGATGAGCGGCACCCCGAGGCCGCGCTAGATGAGCCGGGCCAAGAAGATGTGCTAGAACTGGAGGAGGCAACCCGGACCTCCACATTGGACTGAGGAAGAGCTAAACAAACATTACCTATCGACCCCTCGGCCAGCAACTCGTCTGGAGTCCGGATGCGCGGAGTCGACTTCATCTTCGCCATGCTGCGGACCTGGAAGTCGGGCACAAAGTTAGCAATGGTAACCTCCCAAGGATACGTCACAGTCACCTCGGGACTCAGAATACTGGGGGTAGAGGAATACTCGCAGCTGGACCACGACGGTGTGCCCGGTTAAAAAATGGGTACGACATAAGGAACCTTTTTCGACTCCCTTGACTTATTCTTTCAGGGGAGTCTAGCCACCATACGACCATCAATAAAGGCCGGGAGGTTGGGGAGTTGCGGATGCCGGCCCTCCATGAGGACCAACCTGCTCCTCGGAGATGCCCCCACTAGATGAGCAAGATGACATAACATACAAAGAATGCGCCGAAAGGGGCGAGCGTGTACCTGTGGATGTCGAGGAAGCAGAGATTTGGTTGGAAGCAGCCAAGCAACCTGGGAAGGAAGAGCAAGAAGGATGTCAGAGCCTCTCTCTCTAGAATCTTTTTCTCTCTCTAAAGGGTAGAAAATGTATGGCACGAATGATCAAAACGGTAAGGAGATCATCCTTATATAGAGCCAGGAGGCGGTTCGCATGCCCTAACGCACGTCGACAATCGCGCCCCCCCCAAAATGAGTGCCACGTGGCCCCCAAGGATCAACCACGTCACCAATAAAGTGGAAAATTAAGCTAGCCAGGCATTAGGCTTCAAGAAGCCCCTCAAGGGCCAAGCGCCATCACCGCGGCTTTAGTGACGGTTGCAGCGCCTTTAACCCCTCCAGAGGCCACGAACCCTTAAGCGCGACCTTAGTCCTTCAAGGGGCTAGGCGTCCTTAAGTATGGCATCAGGGCCGGTCGTTTTGCCCATGTCGGTCGCTACGGCCTTAATCCCTCCGGGGGCTAGGCCCCCCGAGTACGACCTAGGTGCCTGTCACTGTGGCCTAATCCCTCCGGGGGCTAGGCGCCCCTGAGCACGGCCTTACGGCCGGTCGCTACGCTCTTAGTCCCTCCAGGGGCTAAGGGCCCTTGAGCACGACCTTGTGGTCGGTCGCTACGTTCTTAGTCCCTCTGGGGGCTAAGGGCCCCTGAAGACGGCCTTATGGCCGTTCGCCACGCTTTTAGTCCTTCAAGCACCCTTGAGCACGACTCGAGGGCCCGGCAGACGGAACAACAAATACAGACATGGAAAAGAAAACAGGGTTTCATTACATGAAGGTTCCTTACAAGCGTCCTGAAGGGCGCACATTTGTACAAAAGAAAGACTACTAAGCTTCCTCCTCATCACTAGAAGGGGCAGGGGGGTCGCCTAAGTCAGAAACTCCTCCCTGGCCATCGGCAGCATCCGAGACTTTTATTTCGTTAGCCGGACGATTCTATTGAGCTGCCCTCAGAGTATCGTCCATACAGTCCATCCACTTCTCGAAGGATGACCACCTTAGATCCATGAGCACAAACTTCATCTCGTCCCCTGTGAACTCATGAGCCGCGCCGAGCTCGACAGCGTCGTTCAGCAGCATCGCGTAGAAGGTCGCCTGAACCATTTCGGGGAGTCCAAGCTCCGCCGCGGCAATCTCAGCCTTGGATAAGGAGAAGCCCGGGCATAGTCCAGAAAAATCCTCGGGGAAAGGGCGAAGGGGGCGCGATGCGTTCCTTCGATGCCATCAGAGCGTTTCCCTCAAGAAAAGTGCCATCTCCTTGGTGTTGCGGATGAGAGGGAAGGCCATGACTTCTCAAGTAGATGGTTTGTTTGCTCCTCAAAGATTACACTCAGAAGCATCTTCTCTAAAAGAACAATGGGGTACTTATAAGAGAATGAAAAAGCCATGAAGGTCGACAGAGGTTGTGGGAAAGTACGTTCCAAAAGTCACCTTTTATACTAGGTCGCAACAGTTTCGTGCATGCGTAGCTCTCACCCCGTAATGCGTGCATCTATGTACGACAATCTCGACAACCATCCAACCCAGGGGTGCAATTCCCCATAATCCCTGGCTGAGAGGCGGGTGGCAATCATGCGCCTATCTCGCTCTATCATATATCAGTGAGTAGAATTGTCAGAACGATAAAACCCCTGGGTCCACATCTCACCTGACTATCTGCCAGACTCGAAGATCAGGTAAGATGTGAGGGGCTAAGTGATTTAGGAAAAACACAAATGTTGCCCTTTGGGCCTGATTCTAGGGTTTGCCTAATCAATTAGGCCCACATACAGGCTAAGAGGCCTGAGGAATGTCAGCCTATACTCACCTGCAGGCCCACACTCCGGGGGGCCCAGGACGTAGCCCTAGAGGCTTTCTCAGGGCCCAGCGACCCTAGGACCGGCGACCTATTTGGCCTATTCCAGTGAAATTACAATTCTAGCCTTTTTTCCAAAAGAGGGTTATAAATAGTGACCCACCTTCTTGGGAACAGGGGAGGACGGTGAAAAATTGACTCTAACATTTACGCTTTTTGGAAACAGACAACTGATTTCACCGTCGGAGAGGCGTTCCCCGGACCACATCCCAGGGTTGGCCTTTTTTGCAGGTCGGAGCATAAAGAGATGAGGAAGATGTCGTGTTGATCGCTAGCTGTTAGATAAACCCGTTCTTTCGCCCCACGTCATCAACACAACCACAAAAGAGATTCCCAGCGGAATCAATAACCCTTATTGTCAGGGGTAAAATCGTAATTTCAGATGGGGTGTTTCCCTGATGGGTCGAAAGACGGTTCACCTTGTCGGGCCCAAAAATGGTCATCAGGGTCCAGCAATGGCCGTAGATGGGTCCACGAGTATAGTTTTGGGGCCCGCATTGGGGTCCTAGGTTTTGCCGAATCATTGAACTTAAGTAAAATATCTATTTAAATTACCTTTTAGTTGTTTTTTTTTTTAATATAGCAAATCATTTTCAATGTAGCATCAAAAGGAACGAACTTATCTTCAACATATTCTGGAGGTTACTATATCTAATCCTGTTATACCGTGCATAAGTGGAGCCTTTAAAATATAGATATTGTTAGAATATAAACCTATTCCTTGACTTTCAACTATTAGCTTATACTTTTGGTTGAGTTGGTCTTTGAACATAATATCAGAGCCTTGATAAATAAGATGTCTCAAGTTCAAATCTCAACAACTTTCATACTGATTTTTGTGCAAGGTAAGGAATGACATTTGCAGTATCCACGCTTCATGACCAAATGACATTCAGGTGAAGAGGTGTGTTAGAGTATAAACTTATTTTTGTACCTTAAACCATTAGTTTAAACTTTTGGTTGAGATGGATCTTACATGATTAATAGAAGCATAAATAGCTAGCTATTTTAGTGACTCATTATTGGACTAAAATTTTTCTTTTATTGATCACTTTTTCCTTTTTTTTTAATCACCATTGGTCACTTTTTCATTGGAACTGAAAGTTAAATACTAAGAGAAACTACAGATAGAGGGAATCCAAACTCCTTTGGATAGTGAAATTGGGGTCGACGGTCTCACCAGGTGATCGAATTGAACTGGGTAAGGGAGCTGGGGAATATTAGGTCTCTGATATTTGATATGAATGAATAATTAATGACAATAAATTACACTAGTGAAAGATATATGACAAGGCCGAACATATATTCTCGAATAATCTTGTTTCAGCAACATATATTCTATGCCATGAAACTCATTATACATTAATATGGACCTTTGATGAAGTATCTGCGCAGCCTTAACAAAGGTAATAATATTCCCAGTGTTCCAAGTAGACCTGGTAAACGGGTAATTTTGCTTGGATACAGATCGGATTAAGTTTTGGATTGGTTCATGTTTCGAGTTAAGTGACATTTCGGGTGAACTTCGGTTCGGGTTGACTTCGGATCAATTGATTTTTTGTCTAATAAACTTGTCATGCAAAAATAAGTAACTTTGTCAGAAATTTCGGCTAGGGCATGGTTCAATTCGGATTAATTTGGATCCTGGATCGACTTTCGAGTGAGCCTATTTCAGATGTCAGATCAGATATGGGTCCATGTCATTCGTTTTGGGTTTTGAATCTCAAGTCAATTTTGTCAGGTTGAGGTCTGAGCATCAAGGTAATGAGTTACACATTTGTGGTGTTATTTACATGTGCAATGAGCGTGTTGATTCCTGGCTTTTCCAGCAGCAGGTGTCAATTGCCCATAGATGGCTTATTATAGATTGTTTGATTATCGACTTTTTTGCAATTAGTTTTAACTGAAGGTGGTTTTTTTCCACCTAAATGAATTGTTTAAACAAGTATTTAAGTGCTTATATTAGCTTTTGGCTTAACTTTTTGGTCTCAAAACTAATTTCAAAAAAGCTAAATCATATATTTTTTAGGAATTAAAATTTTAAAATTAGCTTGTGTCTTTTTGAATTTTTATAAGCCAACTCATTTAGTCAAACTCTGTTCAGAAAAAATGTTAATAGTTTTAATGTAAATAACTAATATAATCAATTAACAATTAATAATTAATAACTAAGAATTAGGTGACAGTTTATATAACTAATAGAATCAACTGACAGCTATTAATTAAAGAGTTATCCAATATAGCATTTGTTCTTTTTATAGGTAAATTGGGGTAAGTAAAAGAGTAACGTAGGTTGAGGTAGGTTAAAGTAGGTTAAAGTGGGTTGATGTAGGTTGAAGTGTGTTGAAATTTTTTTATGTGAGAAATTAAACTTGATTAAAATAGTGAAAGTAAGTTGAAGTACATTGAAGTAGGTTGAAGTAAGTTAAGATTGATATTTTAAAATTGACCAACGAAATGAACAGGGCCGTAATCCACATGCCTTTTTTTTAGTCCTTTTGGGGGAGGAGGGGGGGGGGGGGGGACAATTTTGGCATTATTTCACTACTTGTCTAGCCCTCTCACTAGATCGAGCGCCTTGTTACATTCCATACATCCCAGCCCCACCATCGTTTGCTTTTCCATCTTCAGCTCCGGCTCCACCGAGTTCGCTCCTCTGTGCTTCATAGACAAACCAATATTAAATACTTAGTTCATGCCAGTGAGATTTATTATTTTTCATAATAATGTTATAAGGACAATAGTTTATACACCCTCAATATAGTGAGTGACCAATGCCATCATTACTGATATCAATATTCCCTATCCACTTATCTAGGGAGCCGCGATCATTATTTGATCAACGGTGGTGGCCACCAATTTGTTTGAAATAGTGCAATAAAATGATTTTGAAACGCGTACTTTCAATATAAAATACGTGGGGAGAAAGTGATGCTTTTTATAAGTATATTTTCCTTCTTGCTAAGGGTGGACATATTTCAAAATGAAAACACTTACAATCGACGATCATGATTTAGGGATTATTTCATGAACCCCACATGTTGATATTTTCTTAGACAGCCGCGCCCAAAAAGCTTATTCGCGCCCAAAAAGCTTTTTGGTATTTTCTTCTTGGGGAATTACAATAGTTAAATAATAAGCGTATATGAAGGAATTATCATTACCCGATAAATATATATCATACTAATTCCATAGAGATAGGGGTCATCTACCGAATTGTATAGAAATCTGCTGTTTAAAATCACTTGACTAGGCATGAGTGTGTCACTTACCTAATGTCTAACTAGCGGGATACCAAAGGTTGAAACAAATACATAAATAAATTAACAGATTCTACATAAAACTAATTAACAAGAACAAACAAACATGCCACCTACTAATTAACCTAAACATAGAACAAAACAAAAATATAAAACTAACCTAAGTAATAAAGCTATAAAAAATTAAACAGTAATCTACTAACATATTAACCCCTGGGAAATGGAGGGATAAAAAAAACAGTAAGTAAAAATGGATGAATTGTAAGTCGTGATACTAGATCAAAGGACGTATCTTTAGGATGCAAAGCGTAGGGATCTAGTCACGTTGAAATTTCCTACGAGATATGATCGGATCCGATGGTGGCTACTAGAATCACCTTAGTTGTCCACGTTAATTCCAAACTCGAACTTGGCGTAATGGTGAGGTAGCCATGAGAGAGAGGAATAGACAGGAAGTGTTGCGCTTAGGGTTATTGCGACTGATGCATAATTAGAACGCTAAACCCCTTTCTATATATGTTTACACCGTAATAACTACCACCACTAGGTGGTGATCATGGCCATCTAACCCTATTTTGCTAGGGCTGGTCAACAGCTCCCACTCGACAACTTAAGCCATTATTTACATGTCTTTGTATGAATTATAACTATTCATGCTTCATACCAGGAATAGGGGGTGCAATAAAAAAGTACCTAATAGTGTTATCTTAAGTCATCACCAAACTAACATAACACTTTCACAATACATGATACCCCACTTCATCCAAAAATAACCGATAGCACACCTAGTCCCTTTATGCTAAATGATCATTTGATTATATATTCAATATAATCGCTCCGACTGCTATGGTGAAAATGGATAGATTTTTCTGTAAACACTCATGATATTTTATCTTAACTTAACTGCTTTCCTAAAGTGCTCTGTTAAACCGTATACATCTTACATCTTTATCCTTAAGAAACACATTAGGATCATCACTCATATCATAACTTTAACTGGAAAGGTCATCGTCTATAGGGTCATACTGTGACAATGACAGGAAAGCTAATTGTCACTCCTCATATAGGTCATCTTATAAGTACACACAGTATGAAATGTGTATCGTGACATAACTCCCACTTAGTTGGGCTGGTCACTTTATTATGCTATAGAATCGCCAGTCTAGATTTTACCCAAAAATCTAACCTGAGCTACTATATCAACATAGCAAATATAAATCATGACACTCAAGATTTAGGTTTTGGCTTCAATATGAAATCAGAGATTTCATACTCGACTCTTTTGGGTCTTTTCTTAGACTTAGTAATGCTACTATAATTTATCATTCATACATCACTAGCATGATGAATCACTATTTCACAAATATGATTCAGTCTCATCTTTCCCACCTCTTAAGCATCAGGCCAATTGCCTATGTGATTAGGCCAATCAAAAGCCAGTAACATTTCAACATGTATAACATGCGATAGTAAATCATGAGCATTTATAAAAAAAGAAACATCAATCTTTATTACTTAAATGCTCATTACAAAAGGAACATGTCCGTCACTTAACAAGATACATCTAAGAACTAAACCTTACAAGGCGCTTGACTCGACATATGAGCTTTGAAAGCATCTCTATGGATAGGTTTAGTCAACGAATCAACAATCATCTTATTAGTGTATATAAACTTAATGACAACCTCATTTGTCTCTGTGGCAACAAGCAGGATACTCTGCCTTCATAGTTAATATTGTTGTGCAGTTTTACCTCTTATTACGTGATGGTATGGCTCCCTCAATCAAGGTGAAAATATATTATGAGTTGACTTAGATTCATCTTGGTCATCACCCCAGGCAGCATCTGAATGTTTTCCCAACCTTAGGTCCGCACCCTAATAGCAAATAACAAAGCTGATAGTACCACAAAGGTAGTGAATGATTCCATTAACGACTTGCCAATGAGGGGGTCCTGGGTTGCTTTGATGTTGACTTACCAAACAAACGACAAAGTACATGCTATGTCATGTACATAATATGACTTACATTAAGCTTCGTACAGCACTAGCGTAGGGGACATTGCTCATTTTCTCTTTTTCATCATCTATTTTAGGGCATCTAAAAATGCTCTAAGACCTTTTTAATGTATGCTTCCTGGGCGCATATCTAGTAGCTTCGTGAGACGGTTTCTGACTATTTCGATACCTAGCACAAACCTAAATTTACCTATGTCCTTAGTCTCAAAGCCAGAGGACAACCACTTTTTAGTAGCGTCGATCATTTCCAAGTTGTTCCCAGTCAGATGTATGTCATCAACATATAGGTTAGGAAACATAATTCCACTAGTTGTTTTCTTGACAAACACATAATGGTCATCTGAAATCATGGATAAGGGAAACAAAGTAGCGACTCCATAGAATCCAAAGTACCAAGATTCGGAATATTGCCTAAGATCATATATCGACCTTTGAAGACGACACACCTTGCTCTCTTGACCATTTGATAGAAAATCAATGGGTTGGTTTATATAGATTTCTTCGTTAAGGTTACTACTAAGGAAAATAGTCTTTACGTCTATTTGAAATAACTTTAAGTCAAAATGGTTAACGAGGGCTACGAATTGGTGAATAGAGGCAAATCTCATATAGGAGAAAAAGTCTCCACATAATCTATACCTTCAATTTCGGTAAAGCCTTTGACCACGAGACGAGCCTTGAACATGTCAATTGGTCCATCTTCCTAATGTTTATCTTGTAAACCTACTTGTTTCCAATTGACTTATACCTAGATGAAAGATCAACGAGTTCCTAAACCTTGTTTCTTGCCTTTGAGTCCATGTCATCCCTTATGGTGTCCATCAACTATTTGTGATTTGGTGAAGCAAGTACCTCTTGAAAAGAGGTAGGCTCCCCCATTTTCAAAGGAGTGTATAGAAATATATATTTCTCTTCGCTCTGGAAGTATCGTTAAGAAATTCTTCCAAGGGAATTCCTTTGGATTTTAGGAATTTCATCATTTGTCTGTCTAGATGGGCAATCTCTCGCCCTTTCTCTAAGAGGTGCGTCACCCTTATTATGTGGAGATTAACTGCCACGATCCCTTTGAGGTGTGTGATCATGAACATGTGGACTAATCATGCATTCAAGTCTTGTACATTGAGGATGAACCCCATTCTCAGGTTGACTCTCATCAAGAATAGGAGATTCAGAACAAATCTCTTTCTATTGAGCAGCTGAACCTCTATTGTTGCTATCAAATAGAGGAGGTGTACAATCCATGGTGACTTGATGATAATTCAAATCCTCCCTCTCACCAATATATGGTTGAATATCTTACTGTAACTCGTACAATTCAAGATCTTTTTTGATTTCACCAATGCTTGGGAACTTATCCTTAAGAAAAATAACATAATGGAAATTAATTTTCTTTATGCCACAATTTGAATGTTCCCCGTACATCACATACCTTTTGGAATGTTTGAGATACCTTACGAACACCATCTTGGTATCTAGGACCAAGTTTCCTGTGTTTGTGGCTTAGGTTATGCATACATCCAGCTGAACACGATTGGTGTAAGTGATCCAAAGATGAATTTTTTCCATAACATAAAACATATGGGTGGTAGATACACTCTTACTTGGCACATGTTTAAGGATATGAGTTGCCATGAGCTGTGCATTCCTGCCAAAACTAATTAGGAGGTTAGCATGTGTCATCATTAACGTAACCATGACAAGCAATGTTTGATTTCTATGCTCTGCAACAAAAATTTGATGTAGAGTGCATGAAATTGTTATCTATCTTCATCTACCTTTTTCCCCATAAAACGCTTTGAAGCGTTTTAGCCTTTCATTCCAATTGAGTCTCTAATTCCGTGATGAAGTGTTTGAACACATTAAATGTCTTATAGTGATGAGATAATAGGTACACATATCTATATTGTGCGTAATCACTTATGGGAGTAATATGTACCCCCCATAACATGCTTCACATTCATGGGCCTGCAAACTAAGGGATACAATACCCTCAAGGCCTTACCAAAAGTCTTTATGCTTGCTTTGCTAGTTAAACATAGCTCACATCTAGGTAGCTTAACCCTAGTGAGTTAGTCTTTAAGGCCATCTCTAGCTAGTCTGCTGATTCTATTTTAGCCCACATAGCTAAGTTGAGCATGCCACTCAACAGATCCAAAGTTAGAGTAAAAAATGAGACAAAAGTAGGAGATGTGTTATTATAAACATTGTCTAAATCTAAGGCAATGAAATCACCTTTCATTATAGCATGGCCAAACAGATTGTCATTATACAAAATGTTTAATCCATTAGAACGAATATTAATCCAAAAGAGAAACCTAATTTTATTAAGTAGATGAAAGATGTAGGGGAACACCGCGTGCCTAGTGCGCAGAGAGCATCGTGAAGAAGAAATGTGATCCCTCCGCGAGGTTTGAGCTGATGTGCCCCTATGCCAAGGAGATCTTCTTCGATGTCGTTCCCTACTACGATAGTCTATCAACCCACCAGGTAGCGATGAAATTCCACAAGACCAGCTCAGTCTGGAACTATCTACGTGGTTACCCTCCTGTCCACGATCCATTGAGGAAGGGAGTTAGTGACTAATGCTTGGAAGCACATATATGATTCAAGAGTAACTATGAAAGGAGGTACATTAGTCAGCTACCCGAGCGCCATGCATGACAAGAGAAAGTAGAAGCATAGAGACCCAGTCGAGTTCCTTAGGGAATCAATCCCACATGCATTCACTAGCAAAAACTAGCAATAAGATGAAAAACATAGTTAAGGTAAAGGAGAAGGGGGGACACTGTCAGGTTCCCCATGCATGGTAATCAACGAAAAGGCCCAATTTAATTATCAAAGATGCTTATAAACAAGAAGAAGAAATGAAGGAGATGCCTTAGGATCGAGCTGGTATTATGGGTACTCAAACAGTATCAAAGAGTAGAATCCATGGCTTACCAATCCAATTAGTAAACAAGGGAAAAGAATCCAATTGCAAAAAAGGCCAAAACGGTTACTAGATTAAGGATCAAAAGGTCAAATTCAAATTCCTTAGATTGACAAAAGGCTAAATTCAAAATCCCCTAAACTGGTGAAAGCTCTGTTGGATCGATGAAAGATCAAATTCAGAATCCCTTATACCACGAAAGGTCTGCTAGATTAGCGAAAGGTCTGCTAGATCAAAGAATGTCAAAATCAGAATCTGCTAGACTGGCAAAAGGTCAAAAATCAGAATCTGCTATATAGACGAAAGGTTAACATTAGAATCCGTTAGACTGATAAAAGGTTAAAATCAGAATCTGCAAGACTGCAAAAGTCCACTATGCTGGCAAAATGTTGACATCCTAAGCTGCTAGACCGGTGAAAGATATGCCAAACTCATGAAAGGTAGACATCAAGCTGCGAAAGGTTCGCAAGACCGATGAAAGGTCGAATTCTACCTAAATGTGTAAGCATAAATGCCATCTACTTTGATGTTCATTTTACTTAGTGTTAATCAAAGTGGGGGATAGGCACTTAAAAATAATGTTTGTAACTTTATAAAATGCTAGATGACAAAAATTATGCCCCCAACTATGCATTTGGGGCCCAACAAAATAAATCACAAATTTAAAGTCCAAAAAAAATGAAAAAAAA
>JACYFF010031954.1:63895697-63929698 GCA_017589665.1 Selenicereus undatus | reverse complement strand
ATATATGTGTGTGTGTGTGTGTGTGTGTGTGTATGTGTGTGTGTGTACGTGTGTGTGCACTTGCACGCATATGTGTACACATATATATATTGGTGACCTAAGTTACGCAAATAAAATAATCATGTGAATAAACAAATAAAATAAATGCATGGAACATAATAGTCAATATGTTGAGGATTGTAATTTTCTTCTAAAGAAATGACAAGGTAACTAAAAATAAGAGAGGCGTTTTTTTGGAAAAAAATAGTGAAAGGGGCTAAAATACGAAAAAGAAAAATCTAGATTAAGAGGGGTAGAATGAATAAAAACTAATGAAGCTAATAAACTCACCCCTTTCTGCTCTGCTCCTACACAGACCCCCCGTAATTCCCTTGCTGCAGTCACGCCCCCTTGCTCCACCTCTGCCAATTGTGCCTAGGCTCGTCATTGACTTCTCCCACTTCCATCCAATGGCCAGAGGCCTACCGCACCATCGCCTCCGCCTTCCATTCCTCTTAGTCTGGGTACTTGGTGCTTTGAGGTTAATTCTATGCTCCCCTAAAAATTTATCTTCACCATTTTGTCTCTCAATTTAATTTAGTAAACATGTTTTTTTTTGGGTTATATGAATGGTAATTTGTATGATAGGGTTTGTTATGATAATTTTGATTATTGAAATGGTTTGGTGTTGTTGGTGTTCATGGAAATACTGAATTTGACATGGGTTGTGAAGTTTTAGCTCAAATAAGGTGATTGAGTGAACTTTGATGTGGTTTTGGGTGTGCTTTTAATGAAATTAAAGAGTGATTCTGTGTGGGTGTTGGATGTTGCCATGGGAGGGCTAGAAGGGAGCCTCAGGTTGAATACGGGAGGAAGGAGGGAACATGGATATTTGAAGTTAATTTAGGGGGATTAAATAGATTTTTGTGTGTAAAGTTGAGTGGTAGTAGCAATTAAAATTAATTATGGAGGTTGACTCTTTTGACTAAATTAAAGTAGTGAGATTAATTGGAGGGAATTAGTGCTAAAGATTAATTAAATATTTTTGTAACTCAAAGAAAAGAATAAAGATCGATTCATGCTTGAATGATTGAGAATGGTATATGTTCTTTTGACCCAAAACAAATTTATAGAAATTAAAGTCCATTTGAGGCCTAAAGGAGTGAAAATCTTTTTGAATTGGATACAAGAGCATGACTTGACATCTGGAATAAACATATAACAACAAGTAGAGCTTATTAACCCTAATCTCTTTATGGACGAATCTCTAAACTATATAAGGGGGACATAATTGTGTTGAGACAAAAGTAGTAATGATGTTGGTCGTAAAAGTACTAAAAATAATAGTAATAATGATAATAATACTATTCCCAACAATAACCATAATAACAATAGAAATGAAATTTATAATAATAATAAGGATAACAACTAATAACGACAATAGCAATGACTATGATAAGGTTAGCGATAACAACATTAATATTAATAATAATAATGACGATAACAATATTAGTACCTATAATGACAATGATAATATTAATACTATCAATGATAACAATAGTAGTAATAATAAAAGGGGGCACAATATAAGAGATGAAATAAAAATAAACTTGGTATTTAAGTAATTAGTGTTCGGTGCATTGATAATTAGGAAAAGTGATAAGAAAAACTGTGAACTATTTAGTAAGGTTGTGATCAATAGAAATTATTTGAAAGTCTACTGACTAGAAAAATATATATATTTGGAGCAGAAATGAGCCTATTTCAATCGATGCAAAGCCATAATCAAATATTCTATAAATGGGAGAGATTTTAAAAATTCTAGGTACGTTTGTTGCCTTCAATCTTCGAACTTCCATATGATTCTTAAAATTATATAAATTTCATGCAATATTCATGAAATTAATCAGTTTGAAACAATATTTTGTCACCTAATTGAGTGGTTCCCACAGTTATTTAGCCTTAGGGCTTATGCCCCCTAGTTCACTCGCGTGACTTTAGCTCAGGCTTCCCGACCGGCCTGGGTGGTGTACACCTATCTCAACGATCGCCTCATACCTCAACAAGGGTTCCACTTCTACTTGATAACTGCCATAGCAATTCTACTCATATTCTCTTTCTCCCTTATTTTCTAATTAGAATGAACTGAAATGTGGGTGCCCAACTAAATTGTTTGAAAAGTTTATTTTACAGTATGGGGATAAATGTATGATGAATGTCATATTTGTATATGATTTCATAAGTGTTTAGGAGTCATTTTAGGGGATGTATATGCTTAATTGCATGATTTATGCCCCTATTACTACTATTATGCTTGGTTTTGCTTGTTTTGAGAGATTTTGCAGATTTTAACTTTGTGAGCCCAGTTATGCGAGTAGAATGAAGACTTTTAAGGCCTTGATGATCAAAGTAGATAGCAAAAGTGGCCCACAAACACCCAATCGAGGCATACCATGGCCAGTGCCGCGTTCCAGGGAGATCCAAGTGAAGCAGCCGAACAAAAGAGAAGAACCAGCGTGACCAGTGACCACCACGGTCCATGGTGGCCCCCTTTCCCCTGAGGCTGCTTGTTTTCTCGTGGCTGTTAGACTTCCAAGCGGTTTTTACACTTAGTAGCAGCATTTTTGCAATAGAAGAGGGCCATTTCCAGCCTCATTTCATTCCTATCATTCCATTTCTTCTCTTCAAGTTTATCAATTAGATTAGGATTTAGATTAGAGTAGAGGAAGAGGGAGTAAATTAAAGTGAAGATTTGTCAAGATTCCATGTCGGGTTTGCAATCGATGGATTCAAGTGTGTTATTTGGTTGAGCATTTGTTTTCTATTCTCTTATGTTCTCTTTTCTCAATTTAGATTTATGATTTATAATTTTGATTTTGATTTTGGATTTATGCAAATACTAGTTAAGTTCGTGATTTGCTATTCATCTTTTTGAGTATTTTAGAATTGTTGGATTATTTTATCAAATCCTAGTTGTTTATTACTTTGTAAGGAACTTGATCAATTTCTTGCTTGCTTTAGACATTTGGTGAAGAACTAAAAGGTGAAACTAGATGTTGGAAAACCAAGATTCAACTTAAATGTGTGGGAACTTGAGAAAGATTCACTATTTAAGAAACCCCCAAATTTGATAATCGCATTCTTAATGATCTTAGATTAATCAAAGACCCTTGAGAAATGGTAGTTGATTACATTTAAGAATTTCATTCCACCTTAAAAGAGGGGTTTGATAAATCGATTATTGGTTTTGGAATTACCCAACTAAAGAAAAGGCACTTAGATAATTCTTGAGTTTGAAAATTGCTTGGTTTGATTAAATTCCTTGATTGATTGTCCATTAGATTACATAAGTAGCGGAGATCAATTTCATTCGCAAATTTTTGATTCGCTTAGCCTATCTTAATGGAATATAACCCAATAGATTAACCTAATCCTTGTGGGAGATGACCCTGATTTGCTAAAATGCCACCGTGCGCTTGCAGCCCTATGGTTTCGACTCATTTCTCGAAATGTTTTTGTGTTTTCTATTTTAGGTGAGGAATCACTGAATAGTCCTCTCCTTAACAAGCCCAAAGGAAGTATGGCTTTATGTCTGTTGCTGCTTGATGTTATTAGATGCTCATAGTGAATTACTAAGAGACACTTATTCTTGTTATATTATGGTTATGTTAAAGTTAAATTATAGTTCGTTGTCGACTTGAATGCTTTTAACTTAATAGGACTTGTAAATGAGAAAATGTTTTAGTTAAAGTCGTCTAGTTGTCATAGAGCCTTGTCCAACTTAGGACGGCAGTAATGCCTCATTTTGTTGAGACTTATGCTGTAACCATGATGTTAAAATAACAAATTAAGCTAAATCAACAATTCAGTGATTGCGGATGTTGTAGTTATGGTATGAAAGCCTGGTTTAAGGGCCACTATGAGCTATATGGTGTTTATGAGATGTGTTGGACTAGTCAAATGAGAAGCTGACTACAAATTCATGCGTACGAGTGCATAATAAGGATGCCTTAGTAAATATTTACTTGACCCTCAACCATTGGTATTAAGGCAAACCATATAGTTAAGTAATACCTTTGGACTTCATCGTTAACAAAGAAGAGCACGGAAGCATCCTGTTGACCTGTTGTTGATGCACGTGTTGATGTACGTATTCTAAGGAAGTTTACCAAGCTCATAGCGATAACTTTGTGGAGTTTGGGATTAGCCATTTATCTTGTGAGGATGATTTTAATCTATAGGTTTCATTAAGATGCACAAGCATACTTAATGTTTGGGTGTGGTGATGTTTAAGACATGATGCAAGGATGTCATTTGCAACTTCTTATGGATTAATGTAGTACCTAATCACATCTAAATTTCTAAACAAGGGAAATGCATGATGTTGCAATGTATATGTCTTGAATCAATATAAAATATCCATTGCAATAGTGTCTACATTTGAGGTCCTATCACACTGTCATAGGTAATTTACTATAGTAAATCACTTTAGTTAATTATGTGATGATAGTCTAGTAGCTTTTAGTATGCTACTTGGTATTATATGGGTTGTATGAGGCAAGATAAGGTTGTGACATAAAGGAAGCATTGCCATTAAGTTATCATATGCTAGGTCTATATAAGTCATTGTAGCTTAACACATGTTTTACAATTGTGTAGGTAATGAAAAGGTGCAGGATATTTAGATGTAGGTTGCTAGTTCATATTAAGACGTTGGGCCATTCAGATTATACAAATAAATATGCCGTAATCGAGGCAATATTAGATATTGAAAGCTTTAAAAATGTGCAGAGAAAAACTCCTCTAGAAGTTTGAGATTGTATAACGTGGTTGATCCTATAATGTCCACACTTATTATGAGGCTAACATGAACTCTAAAGGCACATGAAAATTACTAAAAATAGACTTAGTGCCAAGACATACATAAGAAATTCTAATGCAACGTATAAATAATTTCTTATCCGGGTCTAGTGGATTAGGTTATGAGTGTTGTTGGGTCAAACTGTGCTTGCCCATTAGATCGTGCCAAATAAATAAGGTGGGGAAAATTTTATCTTTAAGTAGATGAGGTGATTCAACAAGCAGACTATTTGGGGTTAAGCGGAAAAAGAGGGGAAAAGAAAAAAAAACTTCGATGCTAAATTCATCAAATAAACAAAAGTGGGGGTTAATAACTTTAAGCATACACATTTTATAGTAAGCGACTATTCATATAGGTGAAACCATAGGAAGAGGCTCGAGAATGTTGAGGACTGGAAAAGGTTCAAGGATCAGATTTCGGGAATAAATTGTCTATTAAGAAGTATAATATAAGAATAATGTTTCTATGGATTGAACTTAAGGCACTTGATGTTGAGGCATCATAATTCATGTTAGTAAGAAGTCAGAAGTGATGACTCTAGTATATTGCTAGTGATTTTCTAAGATTGAGATGTCCAATTCAAGAGGGTATTACCAAGACAGAACCCTAGGGACGACTTTATAAATGCCTAAAAATGGAACCTTACTTTAAGAAGCCCCATGACAAAATTAATATCCCAATTTGAATTCTTAGGGCCCAGCAAGGCCAGAGTCTAAATGAAAAAGCTGCAAATTGAGTACGCAGGCAAAATTGGCCTAATGGACCAGTCTCAGAGGGAACTCGATGGGGTTCCCCACAAAGAAAGCCCAGCTGGGCTCCTCTTTCTTGTTGTACGGAGACTCGCTCTAATTAGGATAGTCAAACAAACCTATACTAGAATGAGCTATCCACATATGATTGGATTAGTTAATTGGAGTTCTAATTTATCAATTCAGTTTGTTTAGATTAGGCCTAATAGGAACAGGATTAGGTCTTTTTTCCTCGGTAGATTCATGTAATTCATCAACCACTATAAAAAGGGGGCCGAACCTCCTGCTGGGGGGGGGGGAGCGAAAAAATCATTAGAGCTACGCATTGCCCTAAATCATTGAGAGTTGTAAAAAAGGTGAGAGGAAACATAGAGAAGAGCTTTAGGATTCCTTTTCTAGGAGAAGAAATCCATGTTTAGAAATCAGATTTTGGCTTAAGAAAGTGCCACTCTACTGGGTTCTTGAAACATTCAGGTGGGTTATCCTGAGGGTGTTTTACAATCTCTCCCTCTCTCCTTATGTCTCTTCATTTAATTTATTGAATTTCGGTTTGGAAAAAGTGTAACTTTTAATTAGTTTATCCTCGCCCATTGTAATAATATGAATGGTTTTTTTTTGTTACTTTTTTTCATATAGTCATTATGCTTTGATTTTATATGAGTGAATGATTCTAACCAGTTGCATGAATGTATGTTAGTATGATTGAGTTTTGATTTCCTGTATTTATTAGTAGAGGATGTTAGTGATTACAAAGGGAGATGTGATGCATTCCATCATGCCACTGTACTATCGCCCCCAAATCTAGATCCTTAGTTCAAGATTAGGGAGTGAGGACGGTCCTCACCCTAGGGGTTGCTGGGGGCCCTTTCTAAATATCTATTCATAGCAACATAAATTTATCCCTTCGATGTCTCTTCGGCTATCCCTATCAGTATGACTTGCTTCAAAGAGTGATGCGGTTTGTATGTTTTTCCTAAACCTCACAGGGACTCTATTGGTTAAAGTTCAATGCTTTTTCTTTGTTATTATATCTACTTTCTATCTCTGCACAGCTGGAATTTGGGGGGGGGGTAGATTCGGATCTGGATAGTAAACTCCGTGTGGGCTAGGATATGAGTTCACAAGGATCAGACCTATACCCAGATTTTGGGCTAGGCTAAGGATGCTAATGGGGTCCGAGCCAGAAAACTAGACATGGCTCTGCTTAGGCAACCTGATCGGGTTCCTTAGTCAGGCTTAAGGCCCAATTTCCCGAGATCCTGCATCGTAGACTCTGCATGTTATTTTTTTTGTTTTGGTAGAAAAAAGCATAAAATTAATTTTTTTTTTCTAAAAATTAAAGTACCTAGCAAATGAGTCTGGCCATTCTTAGGGGATTGCACCCTCGGAATGTGGATCCTTATAGGGGCGATTATCTACTAGGGACGTTTTTTTGAAGAGGGCAAGATTTGAAATTCAATACGAGAAATTATCTTAATTGTACTTGCATTAGGCATACTTGCATTATAAGGTGCTGCCTATTGGGATCAAACTACGCGTCTAGGTCGAACTCTGCTATTATCCCTCGGGAAAGTAATTAGTCACTCAGTCGGTCCACTGGACTTTCAACTGGGCGGACAGTTACTTCACCAACTCATGGCACACTTTCCTAGTTGATAAGTGGCTATCGTATATATCATTTTAGGGTCATTTTGCTACATTTTTAGGAGAATTATGTGCATTAATTTATCATTTATACTCCTATTCTCATTTCATGCTTTGGTGTGATTGTTTGATGATATTTACAAGATTTTAGATCGTTTGACTGAGCATTTGACCCATATTTTGGGTACTTATTGACATGCCATGGATGCCCATGAGATGTTATGCCTGTGGAGCAACAGAAGAGCAGAAAATTTGGTTCCAGCTAAGACCATGGTTTGCCGTGGTGCCTGCCACGAGTTGTGGTATGCTGGTAACTGTGGCCCCTTTGTTTTTCTTCGGCTATGTGGCTAAAAATGCTCGTGTTCTTCTTTATAAACTCATCCCTCAGCGGTAGAAAAAAGAGGAGAAGTATATCATAGATAGTCATTTTCTTTTCCAAAATTTTACTGTTTGTAGTTAGAATTTTAGTTTGATTTTTGTGCAAGTGAGAAATCTTAAGTGAGGAGCTCAATTTTGTTGGTGGTTTGAAGACTTTCTTGAAGACTTTCATTATCAAGCCCTTCCCTCTTAGATTTCGCTAAATCATTGGTTAGTTATTTAATTTTTAATCACGAGTGAGTAGTTTATCTTGTCTAGGGATTTGTTTATTAATGGAAGTGTAGTTGGATCATGTTATATTTAATAGAATTGTGCTTTTGTTTCATGATTGATTTGATTTTGTTTCATTAAGTGATTATCATGTTGTGGGTGGATTTTGGCCAAATTTTGCTTGCACTTTTGAAACAATTGAATGAACTGAAAGGTGAAATTTGATTGTTAGACTGCTTGATAAGACCTAATATGGCGATGACTAGAAAGAGAGATTTGCATGTTGGGAGGACGAGAGAGTAATCAAAAATATTGAACTTAGATTAAGACAAATTAGTTTGAAAGAACGAATTTTGCTTAGTTTAAGCAGTTTGGTCGATTTCGAAAGAATAGACTAAATTCTAGATATGTTGCAATTCCTCAAAATTATCCAATTAGAGAAAGGCACATGTTAATCATATCGATCCAACACCTTTCTTAACTAAATAAATCCCTAGGCGTTTCTCCTTGAATGAATTCAGAATCAGCTGATTAGAAGTTGTTGAATCAAAATTCCTCGACTAAGTAATTGCTTAGCATTTTCTGATCGGAAGGATTCAATATATTACTTTGGTCCTTGAGGGCGATATTTTATCTATACTACGACACCTGTGCGCTTGCGGGTAGTGGTTAAGTTTTTGGTGCTGTTGCTTGGGACCAATTTGTTAACTATTGAGTTAGTCTTACGAAAGTTACTAAGTATTTTATTTTTTGTCTTTTTTTTTATTTTCTTGTTTGCTTGTATTGGTAGTGTTGGTGATAGGGCTTGCATGAATCTTCCCCATTTATGCAAGGTCCATTTCTATACGAACTTGATCCCAAGATCAAGAGGACTTTTTGCTTAAGGAGGAAGAAGCAAAAGATTGAAGAACAAAGACGCGAGGCAAGAAGAACTTCAACAAATATGGCGAGAGGAGGAGGTGACCAAAGAAGGACGCTTAGGGATTTTGTTACCCCTGGAGTCCAAGGAATCGCCTCAAGCATCGCTCGCCCTAACGTCGATTTAAATAATTTTGAGCTCGAGCCAGCTCTCAGTTCCATGGTGCAACAATCCTAGTTTGGAGGCACCCTTTTAGAAGACTCGGATTTACACCTTTTGGTCTTTTTAAAGGTGTGTGACACGTTGAAGCTTAATGGAGTCTCCACCAATGCCATTCGACTGCGATTATTTCCCTTCTTACTAAAGGATAAGGCAAGAGCTTGGCTGCATTCTTTTCCTTCAGAATGTATCACCGCATGGGATGAGCTTACTAGACCTTTCCTCGCCAAGTTCTTCCAACTGTGCTAAACGGTAAGTTTGAGTAATCAAATCACCAACGTCACGCAAAGGGATGATGAGATGCTCTGTGAGGCTTGGGAGCAATTTAAGGATCTGCCGCCTTTATCCCCCATCATGGTCTTCAACGATGGATGATTATTCAAGCTTTCTATAATGATGTGACCCAACCTGTAAGGTCCACTATCGATGCGGCGGGAGGAGGAACTTTGATGAATAAAACTGAAGACGATGCCTATAATTTGATTGAGGAGATGGCACTCAACAATTTCCAATGGTCCACCTATCGAGGCCAACCCAAACGGGTTGGAGGTAAGCTTGAAGTTGATACATTACTTTGCTTTCTACTAAAGTTGATGATATGACTCAAAGGTTGGACCATATAAATGTTAATGCTGTGAATCATAGTGCCCCTCCCCCATGTGAAATTTGTAGTTCTATTGAACATGTGGCTTTGAATTGTCAAGTTAGGAGTCCTTTTTTCCAAGGCTCTACTAAAGTCAATTATGTCCAAAACTTTAACCTGAGACCAGCCATTGACCCTTACTCTAGTAACTACAATCCAGGTTGGAGGAATCATCTGAATATCTCATACAGTTATAATTCAAACCCTCCGAATATGCCCCCAATGAATGTTAGGCCACCCCCCGTTTTCAAATACATCATTTCCCTCCACAACTACCCCAAAAGTCCAATTTAGAGGTTGTGATGGGAAGTATGCTTACGGCACAACAAAAGCAGGATTAGTATACTAAACAATTAGCCTCCAAGGTTGATGTGCTTACTACTCACAAAAAGATATTGGAAGCCCAAATTTCCCAACAAGCTAGCTTTTATCTACACCCCTAAATAGACTTCCTAACAAGTCTAAACCTAACCCTCATGAGCATCATAATTGTGTCACCCTAAAGGAAGAAGTAGCGGACTTTATTGACCTCTAGGGCATACTAATTGAAGGGGGTAGAGAAATAATCATGATTGAGAGTAAGGAAAGAAATGATGGTGCCAAGGCTGCCACATTCATAGAGAATGAAAGTGTAGAGATCTCCACCATTTTTCCATCTAAGCTTTCTGACCCAGGTAACTTCTCCTTCCCGTGTATTGTGGAAAATGTGGAAATTGAGAGAGCCTTATGTGATCTAGGTGCAAGTGTCAGTTTAATGGCTTACTCTTTGTTTCATAAGCTTCACTTAGGGCCCTTACAACCTGTACCCTTTTCACTATAGTTAATAGACAGTTCTGAAATGCAACCCATAGGCAAATTGGAAGATGTGCCAGTCAAAATATGAGACATTTGGGTATTAGAAGACTTTACCATAGTTGATATGACCGAGACCGATAGTGCCCAAATTATTCTAGGTAGGCCCTTTATGGCTATTGTAGGTTGCCATATTGATGTAAGAAGGGGGGCTATAACATTCGAAGTACAAGGGTGCTATGCTATGTTCTGCTATATGGAGGAGAAAGTGGTTTCTCCGAATTCTTCTTTATTGGATGAATTTCTCCCTTCTCCTAAGATTGACATGGAGGATATCCTAACTTGTCAAGATCCTTCTAATTTTGATTGGATTTCTACTAAGGACCCCGACCAAAGGTATGTTAAGGTGTAGTTTGCTGCTCCTATGCCACCTAGTGTACCCAAGGTTGAGGCCCATGCTTCTAATGAGTTTGCTATGAGCACTTATTCTAGGTTTGCTCAAATAGTTCTCTCTTTGCCCCCTATGGAAGGATTTGATGCAGGTTTTGATTTGGGGGTTGAATAAGGTGATAACAGCTAATCTAATGGGTTACGTAAGCAGTTTTTCTTATACACTGATAATGCGTTATGGCATCAATTGAGGACAATAAACAACCTTCAACCAGAGCTTTTGAGGTGGTACCTTCGATTGAAGAAATTCAATTTTGTGGTTTGTGATAACGCTAATGTCCATACACTCACTGATTCGGATCAAGCATAGAAGTATGGTCAAGCTCTTAACCTTAAAAGAGCAGTTCTTGGGAGGCAACCCAAGCCCTTGCTTTGATTTTCATTATTTTCTTTTGTGCTTTTGTTTTAAAAAAATAAAATAAAAAAAATTATTTAGCACCATGGCCAGTAGCCCAGCACCACGGCCGTGGGGTGTCAAACTGGGAAACTAAAAAAAATTTGGTGTTAGCACACACCACGGTCTGCCTGTAGCCATTACCACGGACCGTGGTGAACTGCTACGGATCGTGGTCAAGGATTTTGACCACAGCGAACCTTCATTTTCACCAATCTTCTTCTTCATCTTCAACAATTTTTCTCTCTACCTTCCCCCCTTTCTCTCTAAACCTACCATTAGTAAACCTCTAATTCTTCCTCATTTCTTCTCATTTTTACTCCATTTTCACTCAAAATCCTTCCTCTTAACTTAGTCCTTCTTTTCTTCCACAAATTTCATCTCCTTTCACTTCTTCTTCTTCAAACTCATCTCCCCTTTAGCCATCCTCCATAACCATCTTCTTCTCTCTCTAATTCTTCTTCTTTGTGCTTAAATTCTTCATTTTTCTTCCTTAAATTTTATTATTTAGGTTTTAGTTTCAATTTTTGTTCTATATTTGCAACAATGGCACCTACCAAGAGGCAAAGGAGTATCAAGGAGGTTGGATCATCAAGCCAAGCACCATCCCGGCCTCAACGGACCTCCCTGAACCTCCACCAATGCACGAGCCCAAGGTAAAATTCCTCATCCTCTTGGTTTCACCAACCCCAATCATGTTGCTAGATATAATTGTTTGAATGAACACATGATTGTGGCAATTCGTTGTTATGATGAGGAATTGTTAGTACGTTTAGGATTGTTAATTGATATTAGGTGGTTGCTTGCACGAGGTGGTATGGGACATTTCATAGAAATAAAAGAGCATACATACTAAGACCTTACCTTAGAATCTTTGAGTACACTTCACGTTGAGGTCACTAGAGGGCCTCAATGTCAAGCTGGGTACATTTCATTTTATTTGCAAGGATAATAATACGAGTTAAACTTAGTTACCTTTAACAGTATATTGGGTTTTCCATCTAGTATGGATTTACCGAACTGATAAGTCCCTCGCGAATTCAATTCAAATGCATTTTTAGGCGAGCTTTTGGGGAGTGTTAGGTACAGTAACAATTCTTCCAAATGCATATATATTACGAACCCTTGCATTCAAGTAGCTTAGGATATCCTAGCTTGCTCTTTCTTAACTCGAGATGATAGTTTGAATGTTTCATGATTATCTGAGTTATATTTCTTATCATGTACGCTTGACGGTGTCTAGCTTGACCCTAGGTCATTCTTGGCCAGGCAATTGTATAGTACTGCTGTTAGTGCTAAGGGTAGGATAGTCATAGCTGGTATTGTGGCAATTATTGCTAGATTTTTGGGTATAGAGCCCAACCCTGAGCATAGAGTCTCCCGGTCCGAGCGGATTGATCAAGGCACATTTGAGATCGTGAACCTTTGTAAGGTAGAGGCTGGGCGTTTATGCGAGATTTACCCTGAGGATTTGCTTCTGCCGCTTCACAATGTTGATCAAAATACCTTACTTCACTAGGCTAACCTTTATTGGGTACTTGACGATGCTGAGGTTGTTCAGCCTGGACCCCCTTCACCCCTTATTCTAGTCAAGCCGGACTTACCTCTTCCTCCCAACCATCCCCTGCTGACTATGTCGACATGCAAGCCACCCTCAGGTCCATTCAGGAGGCGCAAGTATCCCTTCGAGCAGATGTTACTTCTGAGAAAGCCGCTCTTCGTGATTTTGTCCAAGAGTGCCACGACGAGCTCCGTAGGATGCTTGCTACCTAGACTTAATATTTCGAGGATTATAGGGTTTGCTTAGAGACCCGACGAGATTGACATATCTCTTATGGCCACCCACCCCATCCTCCTCCCCCACTTCCTTTTTGATTACGTTTTTCTATTCCCCTTCCCTTTTTCTACTATGTGCCTATATTAAGGTCAATGTGTAATTCAATCAAGGGGGAGTTAGCTATTATATTTGGCATTTGATGCTTGATTGGTTAGGTGTGCTTGTGTATTGCATATATTATTTGTGCTAGTTTTTGGAGTTCATTGTAGGTTTTAATCTCAATTTGGTAAGGAGCATTTTAGAAAGTGTATTTAGTTTTTTTTTTCATTCTAGATTGCATTTTAGTTTTTTTTAGTTTCTTTTCATAGTTTTTGCATTGTTATTAGGAGCATGCATGAGAATAAAAATTTAAAAAATCAAAAGAATGAAAAAAAAGAAAAAAAATCCTCCGATGACGATCTTTGTGGACTAGGTAGACTTCTTTGGTTTAGTTTGATGCTTTGATTTGCCCAATTATGCAAAAGAATTTTTGAGAATGGGTTTGCAAAAATGAACTTTACGTTTGGACCATATGTTGAGTGCAAGTTGATTATCTCATGACTCTTTACATAAATTTTGGCATGTGTTTACTAATGAGCTAGTTATGACCTTGGTAGATGTCCCGTAAGCCTTTGAGCTTTTAGAGACTATTTTCAATTTATTCTCATGTTTCTTTCATGTGCGACTCTTCCTTGACATCATTTCTTTAGAACTTGCTTTGATTCTCATTCAAGATCACATTTCACATATGCATTTAGGCAATATGGTTGAGGCATTCTTTAACTTGTTAACCCTTGCTAACCCTTTGAGCTTATATCCACTTTTCTTGATTTGAACCTCCTACTATAGCTATAGCTAAATGATTATCTCACCCTTAGGCCAAGACTAGAGGAGCATTTCATTCTTTTGCATCAAGTTCAATTAGAAAGTAGTAAGGTGTATTGAGATCTTTTTAGTGGATTTGGTTATTTGGTGAAGGTATGTATGATCTTGTTTGATAAAAGGAAATCCCTCGTCTTTTTGTACCAAGTTTAGAGAAGAGTTAAGATTCAAAGTTTGGTATGGATTTCCCTTGGGTAACTCTTTTGGAAAAGCGAAAAAAAAAATGAGAGAAAAACAAAACAAAAAAAAACAAAAACAAGAGAAAAAAGGAGAATAATAAAAAGAGTGTTAGCCTTGTTAGGATTGTAAAATATTAATGACTTTCAACTCTTTATCTCTTCAATTAGGGATGTATTTTGTCGATGAATTGTATTGGTCTAGGGAGGATGTTCTATGATGCATTTGAAATGTTTAGCTCTAGTCTATGGCTTCTAGTTCCACATTTCTAAAACATTTGTTCCCCTCTTACCTTTACCCATGGCCCCATTACAACCTTATGAAAGTCTTCATGACTGTCTAGTGTGTTTGCATTTTAGTGATGGCGAATTAGAGAGTCTTGTCAAGCTTATGGTAAATTTGAGTCTATGGAATGAGAATTGAGGGAACCTTCATATATTTTTTTTTCCAACACATGAGTGATGAGTACCACATGACTATAGTGAGGTTCTACCTGCATTGCTAGCTCTATTTGTTTCATATGTTAAATGATTGTATTTGATGATTTGGGAGGATTGGTTTAAATTTGACATTGTGGTATATCAAGTGGTTTTCGAAAATTTCATTCCCTAGTCTGTTTGCTAAATGATTTTTGTATGTTTTTTGGCTAACTTTGGATCGGCTTTGCCATTGAAATACTACGTATGTCTATCCTTAGCAGGTTTAGTATAATTTTTGGTCTTAGCATTGCTTAGGGACAAGCAACAGTTTAAGCGTAGGGGAGTTTGATAAGTACTTATCGTGTATATCATTTTAGGGTCATTTTGCTAGATGTTTAGGAGAATTTTGTGCCTTAAGTTACCATTTATACTCTTACTCTCATTTTATGCATGGGTGTGGTTCTTTGATTATATTTGTAAGATTTTAGATCATTTGACCCAGCAAGTGACCCACAATTTCGGTACTTGTTGACCTGTCATGGATGCCTATGAGATGTTATGCTTGTCGAGCAAGGGAAGACCAGAAAATTCAGTTCCAACCAAGACCACAGTCGTCTACCCGTGGTGCCTGCCACGAACCATGGTATGCTGGTAACTGTGGCCTCTTTGTTTTCCTTCGGCTATGTGGCTGAAAATGCTCATTTTCTTCTTTATAAACTCATCCCTTAGTAGCAGAAAAAAGAGGAGAAACATATCATAGATAGTCATTTTTCTTCCCAAAATTTTACTTTTTGTAGTTAGAATTTTAGTTTGGTTTTTGTGCAAGAGAGAAATGTTGAGTGAGGAGTTCGGTTTTGTTGGCGGTTTGAAGACTTTGTTGAAGGTTGTCATTGTCAAGTCATTCCCTCTTAGATTTTGCTGAATCATTGGCTAGTTGTTTAATTTTTAATCATGAGTCAGAGTTTATCTTGTCTAGGGATTTGTTTGTTAATGGAAGGGTAGTTGTATCATGTTATATTCAATAGAATTGTGCTTTTGTTTCTTGATTGATTTAATTTCATTTTATTAAGTGATTGTCATATTGTAAGTGGATTTTGGCCAAATTTTGCTTGCACCTTTGAAACAATTGAATGACGAACTAAAAGGTGAAGTTTGATTATTAAACTACTTGATAAGACCTAATATAGTGATGACTTGAAAGAGATATTTGCATGTTGGGAGGAGGAGAGAGTAATCAAAAATATTGAACTTAGACTAAGACAAATTAGTTTGAAAGAGAAACTTTTGCTTAGTTCAGGCAATGTGGTCAATTTCAAAAGAATAAACTAAATTCTAGATAGATTGCAATTCCTCGAAATTATCCAATTAGAGAAAAGCACATGTTAATCATACTGATCCAACACCTTTCCTAACTAAATAAATCCTGAGGTGTTTGCACATGATTGAATTTAGAATCAGTTAATTAAAAGTTGTTAAATCAAAATTTCTTGATTAAGTAATTGCTTAGCATTTTCTGATAGAAAGGACTCGATATATTACTTTGGTCCCTGACGACGATATTTTATCTATAATATGAAACTCGTGCGCTTGCAGGCAGTGGTCACTAGTCCACATGATATGGATAAGCAACAGAAACATTCTAGTCTTGCCATGCACCCAGTGGATAGCGTACGAATAATTAGGGTTGTGAGAGGACTATTTTAAAACGAACATGAAACCCTTGTAATGTAGAACTCTTGCTTAGGTTGGAATACATGTGTATGATTGGAATGTAATGTACTCTACTATGATTTAACTTTCTTAGCCCAAAGGAGTACACATTGATAATGTGAGTCTTAGAAGAGTCCAAATTAGGGAAAGTTAAGTCTAGGAATAGATTACAAATAAAAGCAACTTTTAAGCCAATTGAGTCCTAGGAGGAATCTTGACCTAGAACCTAAATAGGCCCCTAACCCAAACTAGATTGTCTATTTTATCCAAAAAAGGTAAAAAAAAAAATAATACCTGAATGGGTCCATAGAAAAAAGCAGACAATTTAATAGTCTATAAATTTAGTCCAGATTAGGCCTAAGAGAACCCGATCGGGATCCACTAGGGTTTAGTAGTGAAAACTATCAGGTTGCATACATATGAATTTTGTCAAAAGTCATAGTAAGGGTGTAAGCTTTGTGCCTAGATAAAGCCCGATCGAGATCTAATTATGAGGTCATGTTAGCTCTTGCTCCTTGGGGTCTGCATTCATAGAACAAAATAGCATTCTGGGCTCTTTGTATTAGAATTAGTACCATATGTTGGCATAGTTTAGGTAGGGTCTTTAGTGAAAGTATCTGGGTAAGCTAGTCCGGAGCACTTATGTGGTCAAGAAGGATAGGGACGACAAAGAAAGTATATAAACGAAGTTCACAGATTAGGAGATTTCTATCTCGAGAGCAATCAGAAACTCCTTTTATTGGGTCATGGATAAGGTCCAAATCCAAGTCCAATCCAACACCAATTCCAATGGTCGGGAACAATAATGAGATCACCCAAATCATGAAGATGTTGGAAAAGACGTAGGCTAGGATGGATAGAAGTGACAAGAGGATAGAGGCAATGGCTACTACACTTTAAGACCATAACAAGGAACCCCATGGCAAGAAAATTGACAGGGAAGAACAGGGAGGAGATAAGAGGGGAGGCCTAGAAGCAATGAAAAAAGGAGAAGAGGAGGAAAAAAGCACTCCTCTAGTGGATCTACATATGGATCGTATAGAGTAGTAGCTGAATGAATCCTCTACATTCAATAATTACTTTGATGATTACGTAGGATACATCTCCATCCAGAAAGGAAAATTGTCTCCTAAATTCACTATGCCAGACATAAAATTTCACGGAACTAAAAACCGCAGTCACCTTATGAGGAACTTTGTCAGTTTCGTGACTCTGAAAGGAATTGACAAAGACATTTTTCACATTACATTCCCCTGTGCTTCCGATAAGTACCTCATGAGATGGTACAATACTATAGAACCATGAAAGGTTATGAACTGGGAGGATCTCTATATAGAATTCTGGCATCAGTATTTATACAATACTGACCTCCCAATCACTCCTAAAGATTTTGAGCTCATTAAGCTAGAGGAAAAAGAGGGTTTTTTCTGAATACCATACCAGAGAGTGGGTAAAGACCACTCACATGGTGGATCGAACCTTAGAAGCCGATCAGGTAAGGTTGTTCATGAAGAACTTACAGCTCATACATAGGTAACACTTGTGATTTTCTCCCTTTAAGAATTTACCTACATTGAGGAATATAGGAATGCTAGTGGAGGAGGAGATTGCTAGGGATAGGCATGCCAAAGCTAGTAGTAGTCGGAAAAGTAACTACTAGAATAAGGATAAAAAAGCTGGCGGTTCTTCCAATAAAGAAGTAGATGTAACAAATCGCTACTTTGACCACACCCCAGCCGAGACTACTTATGCCTAGCCCTTGGAGTGTTTGTTAGCTAAGGAAAAGATCTTTCTAAAATCAAACCAGAAACCAAAGCAACGAGATAAGAAAAGTACTCTGATCTAACCAAGTATGATAAATATCATCGGTTTGGGGGCTGAGAATTGTCGGGCCTTCAAGAACACGTTAGAGCGGATGTCCAAACAAGGATGACTGCCTTTGCTTAAGGCTGGTAAAAAGCCTAATAATAGCAAAACCCCACTTGGAGACTAGGATAGCACCTTTATAATCGACAATAATCCCAAGGATGATTAGGACCCTTCAGTGTAAATATAAAGCATCGGTGACATGACGAAGATGTATATGAAACTTAAGAGGGTTTTAGCTTAATAAAGAAAGCAATGAAGACTTCTAGGGAGAAGATAAGAAGGAGGATTCTCCGGGCAGGCGAAGGCAAAGACCAGGTCTAGCATCTCATAAAAATTAGAGGAAATCAAGCCAAAGAGGGCCCATAGTAGGCCTCAAAGAAAAAAAAGGGGACAGAAATAAAAAAAGATGGCCCTTTGTTAAAACAATAGAAGAAACTCAAAGCCGATGTAACCATTTACCAATTTATAGTGGCTTTGAAAAAGCATCAGCTACTTTTAATTGAAGAACTTAATAAGATAGATATGTGACCTGACACTACACTTGAGGAAATTATAGCCTTAAACACCACTTTTAGGGGCACTATAACATTCAATAGTGAGGATCTTCCACTACAGGCACGACACGCAATAATGCCTTATATTTAATTGTGACTTACCTCCACAAGCATGTACCCCTCTCATTTGTGGATAATGAGTCAGCTGTGAATGTTTGCCCTTGGAAGACTACAAAGAGGTTAGGAATTAAGTAAAATGAGTTGTAAACCCTATCAATGCACCATTGAGCATACAATAACTCGAACACATTAGCTGTGGGCACTATTCTCCTTCCCATTAATGTGGGTCCTATGGAGAGGAATAATGAGTTCTAGGTTCTTGACATTTCAGCTTCTATTAATCTACTCTTATGATGCCCATGGCTTCATGAACGTCGGGCAGTCCCTTCTATGTTGGACCAGAAGGTAAAAATGCTGATAAAGGAAGAAGAGATCACTATTGAAGGGGATAGTCTATGTGCCACTATTATCATTGAAGGGGTAGTACTTGAAGTAGAGCATAGCCGAAATGATGAAAAACTCAACAATTTTGAAAAAATGGCAATCTTAGAAAAGGATCAAGCTCCCTTTGACTTCAATCCTTACTCAAATCTAAATGTGAATGCCATTCTCAAGAGATGAAGATACTTCCTAGGGTAGATGTAGGCCAGAGAGCATAAGGTTGGACCACCTTTTCTCTGACCCAACAAGAAAATTACAAGTTTGGGCTAGGGCACCAACCTTCTCTTGAAGAAACAGTTTAGGCCATAAGGGAAGAACAAGCACAAAAGTCGGCTATCAAAAAAGGATATCAGAAGGATTATATTGTAAAGCCGTATCTGCATACTCTTAATGGCCAGTTCCTCCATAAAGGAGACAATTTCCCTTTTTATGGTTCCCTTGAACCCTACTATATAGGGGAAAAGGGAATTTGGGTTCTAGGTTTAGAAGTATTCAATGATTGCAAACTACTAGAGGAAGAGGTGCTCACCTCGAAGCACAAAGACCAATCCATATTATATTAGATCAATCAAGCTGACAACAATGTCTTCAGTATGTTGTTCGAGCAAGAGTATAAGAAGATGGAAAACCCTCCTGCTATCTTATCACTTGTCATGGCCTATCCAGGTTTCAACCCTATGTAGTTCATCACCTAAGAGAGCACTACGAGCTACACATAAGTAACTTGGAAAGTCGTTAAGGAAGTAAAAGTCTTCATTGTAGCTTTAGGGGAGTCTAGTATAGGGGTTAGGGTAGAGTGTAAGGGTCGGTCCTCTATTTCTCCAAATTTTGCATTAGATATTCTCATTTTTTATTTCAACAAGATGAACTCTTTCGCTTATAACTCGTCTCATTCCTTTACGTTTAAATCCTTTTCCTCTAATAATGATGAAAATGCAGAAAGAATCCAAAAAGACCTAATTAAAGTAGTGGAAGATCATGAAAATCGAACTTCCATAATAGAGGATACTATAATCATTAACTTGGGAACACCTAAAGAGTCTCGAGAAATTAAAATAGGAAAATCCTTAACCTCCGAGGAGCAAAAGGAATACAATTCATGCCTAAGGGAATTCATAGATGTGTTCACTTCGTGTTATAAAAACATGCTAGGCATAGATCGAGATATTGCTGAACATAAGATTCCTCTCTATCAGGATGCTAAACTAGTAAAGCAAAAGCTCCGTAGAATGTGCATATACTTTAGAGATCATAATAAGGATGGAAGGGTAATAATGTGTATATGCTTTAGAGATAATGGTTTTTTAAGATAGAAAAAGAAGTCCAAAAGCCGTTGGACATCGACTTCATCAAAGTTGTACAATTCCCTCAATGGGCAGCTAACATAGTTCCAGTTCCTAAGAAGGATGAAAGGATAAGAATGTGCATATACTTTAGAGATCATAATAAGGCAAGTCCAAAGGATGGTTTTCCTTTGCCACATATAGATGTTATAATTAACAACATCGCTAGACATGCTCTCCTATTATTTATAGATGGGTATGCCGGATATAATCATATCAAGATGGCTCATGGAAAAAACTAACTTCATCATCCCCTGGGGAACCTATTCTTATACTGTGATGCCATTCGGGTTAAAAAAATCCTGGGGCAACATATCAGAGGACTAGCACTACTTTACTACATGGCCTGATGCACAAGGAGGCTGAGGAATATGTGGATGATATAATTATAAAATCCAAGGAAAGAGCGGGTCATGTGTCGTCTCTTCGAAAATTCTTTATGAGATTTAAGGAAGTATAAGATGCGTCTAAATCCTCCAAAGTATGCATTTGGGTTCACCTCATGAAGTTGTTAGGATATGTGATTAGTCTAAGTGTAATCAAGGCTGATCCTTCCAAAATCAAAGCCATACAAGAGATGTCACCTCCTAAGGCAGAAAGGAGATACGAGGATTTTGGGGCACTTGCTATGCATTGGCTGCTTTATATCCAGGCTAACCATGGTGTGTAAACCCATTTTCAAGGAATTGAAGAAAGTGATAAAGCCACAATGCGGTAAAGAGTGCGAAGGAGCATTCGATAAGATGAAGAAATTCCTTGAATATGAAACTCGTTATTCTCCCTTGGAAAAGACTATGCTTGCTTTAGTATGGACATCCAAGAAATTAGGACATTACATGTTGGCCCACACAATCAATGTGTTAGGACCCATATATAAAATACATATTACAACCACTAATCGTCAATGGTAAGCTGGTTAGATGGATAGTTATGTTATCAGAATTCGTCCTTCACATTCCATAGAAATCAATAAAAGGAAGGCTTGTGTTGAATTTCCTAACAGATTTACCAATAGAGAAAAAAGATGAAGAGACCTTCAAGTTCCCTGATGAGGGGGTTCTACAGGTCGAGGAAGACATGTGGACAGTGTACTTCGGCAGGCCTTCAAACAAAAAGGATGAAACAGGTATCCTCCTTGTATCTCTAGAAGGGCACACACCATGATCTCCATCAAACTAGAAATCAATGCTACCAATTATGTCGTTCAATATTAAGCCCGCCTTATCGGGTTGTAGGCTACTGTTGAAATAGGGGTAAAAAATACTAGAGCATATGACAATTCCAACCTCATCATTAATCAGATATCACAAAGATGGAAAGTGAGAAGTGACTCCTTAGCACCATACCAGTCTAATATGGTTGAACTCCTTAAGAACTTTGTGCACACTACCTATACTTACTTGCATTGTGCAGAGAATCAATTTGCCGATGCCTTGGCCAAGTTAGCCTTAATGGTCAATATTCCAGGAGGTATTCATTCTATGTCATTTGTTGTGGAAAGGAGAGATAACCCTACACATTGCTATAAAATAAAAGCATGCAACATTGACGTTGATGCTTGGTATTACTATATCCATCCATGTCTCATAAAAAGGGAATACCCACTAGGTCTTTCTCGAAAGCCAAGTGGGCATTACGGATGTTGGCTTTGTAGTACTTTGAGGATGAAGGGAAGTTATATACAAAGATAGACATGGGTATTTGTGTCACTCAAGAAGAGGCGCGTAAGATAATGAAAGAAGTTCATGGTGGGAATGCGGACCTAACATAAAACATTACATGTTAGCTAAGAAAGTCCAATTGATAGGTTATTACTGGCTCACTATGGTGGCTGATTGTTATGCATACATAAGAAGAAGTAAAAAATGTTAAGTCTACACAAATTTAAAACATCAACTGCCCTCTTTCCTTGCAACATTAACTTCTTCATAGCCTTTTTCAGTCTAGGGAATCGCTATAATTGGGAGGATAACATCTAAAGGAACTGGAGGGTATGGATATGTGCCTGTAGTAATACATTAGTCACAAAATGGTTGGAAGCGGTCTCTTTCGCCAAGATTACTTCAAAACATGTGGCAAAGTTCATCATTAACAACATTATATGTTGATATGGGGTGCGACATGAATTGATAAGAAATCAAGGGAGTTATTTTAAGAACGAAGTGGCCAGCTTGTTAGAAAAGTACAAAATCTAGCATCATAAATCCTTTCCGTATCGACCACAGACAAATGAAACTGTCAAAGTAGCTAATAAGAATATATATAGGATAGTTGAGGAGATGGATGAAAATGATAAAGACTGGCCAAACAAGTTACCATTTTCCCTTTGGGGATATCGAACGTCAATTCGGTCCTTAACAAGCGCAACACCTTACTCTTTAGTATATGGAATAGAGGCGGTATTCCCTATTGAAATAGCAATACCCTCATTAAGGGTGATTGTAGAAATTCAGATCCCAGAATCTAAGTGGGCAAAGGCTCGGCATGAGGAATTGATAATGCTGGATGAAAGACAACTATGGGCATTGCACAATGTACAATTGTACCATGCTCGGATCCCGAGAGCCTTTAATAAAAGGGTGAAGCCTAAGGACCTATGAGAAAGCGACATGGTGTTAAAAGAGATCAGAGTCCCAATCCAAAATCCAAGAAGAAAGTTTAGGCCTAATCGGCTAGGTCCATTCATCATTAAAATTATCCTACTAGGGGGAGCAATAAATTGATAAATCTGGACAGAGTGGAACATGACCAGGACATAAATCTCGATCAATTAAAAAAGTGTTATGCTTAAGTGGTCCAAAAGAGGGCCGAGATCAGGTTCTCTAAAGTTGCTAAATCATAGCCTATAATAAGCTTCCATGCTAGGCCCAAACAAAGTGAACTAGGATACCCTGATTCCGCAATGCAGATATGTATGAAGCCAATTGGTTCAACTCAATTAATCACACTCTTCCTTGTTCTAAAAAAATAAAAAAAGATAGTAATAGATCGCAGGAAACTTGGTGCAAACCCAACAGTCGAGTATGCCTGAAACCAAGTAGAGATCGCTATTGAAGGAACCCTGTCGGGTTCTATGATGATTGGGCCTATAGGTTAAGGAAAACAAAGAGAGAGAAGAAGAAAAAAGGAGAGTGGCAGAAGTAATAGATAATCTGGATATAAAACTTTATGTTTCTTGATAATCGCAAAACATACAACTGCAACGTACACTACAAACTTCATTAAAACTATGAGAAAGTGAAACTTTATTTGATCTAAACAGGCAAAGCTAATCTATCTTCAGTTTCTTCTTATTCTAATATATCTTCATTTGGAGGGTTCTTTTTTAGGGGGTAGGATCCTTGATTCTTTTCTATCTAATTCGAGATGGGTCATCCTTTTCACGAGCTTCTGAAGCCCTAATGCCTCATTTCTCTTGAAGAGCCTTCCTCATCCCCATATCACGCTCGACCTTTCACTCAATGAAGAATTTCAAACCATTAGTAGAGCGAGGTGCATCTGGAATGGCAATAAGTAGGTAATAAAGCCCATACTCCATCCAAGAGTGAACACAAGTAACATTATTCACCTAACTCTCTTGAGGGATGCAGTCCAATGGTAGAATGGTCTGCAAATGACCACATTGTCTTAAAAGACGTCTAGCGCAGAAGAAGGTCTTAACTGTAAGACCAATAAGGTGCACATAAGTGTTGTAGTCTCCATGATTCACAACTCGATGAATGATCGACCAACAAGTAGTCAAACGGATGGGAGAAGGCCTCTCAAGGAAGCCAACCTAGTCTGAAATTGGTTGGTCCGTAAAAAGCCTTTTTCATTTACAAAAATGTGTCGCAAGGTAAATGTCTTCATTCTGGGGAACATCAATCAGCCTAAGGTGTTCCAATAGCCAAATCTATGGGGAGACACAAAAGAAAAAAAAATTTGAATCAATACAGATTTGGAAAACCTAGCCAGGTTCCCAGGTCTAAAAAAAAAGAAAAAAAAGAGAAGCAGAAAAGAAAAAACAGCAGGCTAGAAAACGAGCTTAGGCCTACAGCAAACCCAGTTGGGTTCCCTATCCAGGATGAGCATCCTAGATTAGGAAAAAAGAAGAGGAAAAAGTTGATGCATTGGCTAACCATTCTATACTTAAAGCAGCAGTGGACCTCCCAATAAAAATTGATCGGGGTGATAGCAAAGAGGATTAAGGAAAAGGGTGGTTTCAGTTAGCACTATTGCCATGATGAATTCCATCCACTCAAGTTAGAAGAGTAGCAGGGCCTCTACCATTAGAACCACCTATGAATAAGAAGGCACTTAAGAGATAAAGTATTATAGCCTTGTGCCTATACAGATCTTTGAGTGCATAGCTATGTTACTTCTTAAAATAGGCGATCAAAGACCATAAAGTCCACCACCTTAAAACAACTCGAAATTCTTCAGCTAAGGGGCACAACTCGCAAGTTCTTAACCTAAAGACATGGAGTTTAGGATCCCAAAAGGTCAGAGTGGCTATATAAAGGTTTCAAGAGATTTTAACCTGATGTAGCTAAGAAGAGTGTTCAACCTAAGGTCCTTTAGTTCATGGTTATCTTTGGAATCAAGGACAAGCAACCAGGAAGACAATGCTCTCTCGAAAGGCATGATTTTTTTTTTAACTAAATGAAGCTGATACAGTTGTTAAAAAAACAATGGCATAAGGCGAAATTATAGTGCAGTTGGCCTGTAACGTCCCCAAATGTACATAAATCATTATTTGCATTCCTTTCATTAGTTTTCCCAATCAGAAATAATAGCCCAAATGATCAGGCGTTACCGCCGTCCAACAAGGATAGGGCTTTGCTTATATATGAAAAACTTAGCCATAATCACCAATGTTTACCACCAAAGGCATGCACACCATCACAACCATTCAAACCATTTCGATAAATATAGGAACTGTTCTAACATCAAAACCATTCAACCATCTCAAGGATTACAACAAAATGTAGAATTCTAATAAAATATACAGTTTAAACACCAAAATATATCACAATACGGTGTTATAAACATCTCAATGCTAATACACCTCCATTCCGTATAGACTTCCTGGCTCACTTATCATATTCAACCTTCCTGCCCGCCTGAGAGCGATTCACTGAACACTTTCCTAAAACAAAACATGAAAACATTTCGAACTGTGAGCCGAAGCACAGTACATGCATTCTTGTATTGTTAAACGTTCATGAAAAAACTAGTTGGGCTCGTATTGCAATTCATTTTTAATTAAAAACAGGGAATGAGATAAATATAAAACTGCGTTGTCAATTATTATATGATAGTGAACCCCTAGTAACTGTTACGATCTGAAGATAGGTGTACACTTGCCAAGTCGATTGGGGGACCTGGCCTGAAGCCGCGCAGATAACTCAAGGGCAATGTCCTGTAACTGATAATTGATGGAGTCACTAATTATGTAATATATCACTGATTAAACTGAATCATTGATGCACTAACCAAAACATTATCATTTTGATAAATATGTGTTGATTTTTAAAGATACAGGCAATGAACGTAACTGAAATTTTTAAATGTAAGCTCACTGAATAATATTATGCACAAAAGTGGAAGGAATGATAGATTATGCCTTGATTTTGTACAAAATTACCGTTGTAGGAACATACGGTTAGCAAAAATATTTATTTCATAGCTAATAATTTAGTAAAAGAAAAGTAAAAAACATGGGCTTAGAAAGAATAACTCATAATTTAGTCATCCAACCTTTGATTAAGACTCAAAACCCCAATACAGAAAGCTTAGGAAGTCCCAAAAATCTTTCATTTAGAACACCAAGCTTGATTCCCACAATAGAATTCCCAAAATGAGGCTAGCACACAAACAGTTTTCGTCCATTTTGCATAGTTTTGGTAAAACGACCATAACTTTTTCCACATACCTCGTATTAAGGCGATTCAAAAGTAATATAAAAGATAACACACTGAAATATCTACCCACCAAAAATCATAATTTTTCAATGGGCTAATCATTACCAGTTTAATCCCGAAGTCTGTCCTATTTTTATGAAATTTCTAGCCCTCACTGTTTTAGCTTTTCCCTTTCTTTTTTGCACAAATCCTCAACTTAAACCATTCCTTAAAAGCATGTAAACAAGATTTGGTCTATCCCAACATCATACAAAATCACCACAATCAAATTCACTTCATAATCATATCCAATAAAGATCATTTTTCAATCAAATACACATATAAACTAAGCTTAATGCGAGTTTAATCCAAACCATACATTGCTTGCCAAAACCCTAGTTTATGGCCAACTTGGACTCACTCCAACTCATTTGAAATCACCAAAAACATCATCATAAACACTAATAGGTTAGAAAATGACCAAATCAAAGATAAAACAATCAAAATCCAACACTTTAACATTAGGCTTGCATGACTAAGTATTAACCCTAACCCTAGCATGATCTAACCTCAACTCCACCATGATCAACACCAAAATAACTCTTATTTATTATCAAAACATCATGATCAAATATCACAAACATAAAAACATGAATCAAAACTAAAGTAAAAAGCAAAACCAACAAGATCAAGTTTAAGATTACTCACTTTGTTTGAACACAAGTAGAGATGGAGGTGATGTTTAGTGGTTTTGATGATGAAGGATGGTGGCTAGTGGTACTAGGATGTCGAGAGGGGGCTTGGAGGTCACCGGGGCTGGCTGAAAAACACCCAAACAATAGCTGCTGCCGTGAAGGAGAGACAAGAGAGAGTGTGTGTGTGTGTTTTGGGTTGAGTTGTATTTTTTGACTAATAAACTCATCTTGGCTGAGTTTTTATCTAGAAAAGTAACTTTTTGGGCTAACCATGATTAAGCTTAATCATGGTAATTAGTTAGGTTAATAAGCAAACTTGTTGGGCTTTAAATCGACCGAAATAAGTTGGGTTCGGGAATAAAATGCTTTATAACGATAACGTTTTTACGAAACTCAAAATTAAATTTTTGTAATGTTATGGAAAACAAAATAAATTGCTTAGATTAAACTTGTTAGGGTCTACTATCAATTCTTCCAAAGTTTAACGTTAATAAATTAAATAAACAAATAAAATCTTAATTGCCAAGTGAGGGCCCAAAAAATTTTTCCCACCGGGGTGAATAAATGTGATAAATAAATATGAGAAAAAAATCATAAACATGAGGTAATCAAATAAATAAAAATAATTAAATAATTAAGGGTTGGGCTACTACAGTCCAAAATCCAGGTGGAGTTGGATTAGGAACCCGCCAGGGTTCCCGGGCTCCCACTGATTTTTGCGCTTTACCTTTCTGCTTCATTTCTTGATTTATTAGCAATGATATTAATAAAATTAGATGAGATTAATAAAATTAGATGAGCTGTTTCTCGGGACCATCAAAAGCGCTTTATACTTAGGGTCATTTTTACGGAGTAGGGAGTGGGGGCTGAGTCTTACATTTTTACATAAAAAGGCCAACTGCATTTATGACAAATCGAATTACAAATTCCGCATAATAGTGTCATACATAAGTCTGACAAGATAAATGCACTCATTACACTAGAACCCACTACTGCTTCAACTAACGAAATAGCTAGCATAATTTGACATGAAATTAGAATCAATTAAAGCTCAACTTAAGTCCAACATCAGACAGGAACTGCCAAAGAGCCTAAGAATAGCGACGAGTTTGCCATGCATGGTCCTAGACAACCAATTGCCATATAAAATATGAAGTGTTGGAGACTCTCCTAAGGGGGAGGCCGTAGCATAAGGATCCTGACGATTGTAGATTTAAAGGGTTCAACTTCCAACCTAATGGGGCCTCACCTCCTTGGTAAAAGAAGATTCTGGAAGATCATGAGTCCTCGAAGAAGGGCATCATCTCCTTGACTGAGATCTGTGAGGTAGCACTTGTCTAGCATAATCTTTAGACCCTTTTCTTGGAAGACACATTACAAATAAAAAACAAGGGCAAAAGGAAGAAAAATAAGAAAGTTGAACAAAATTTCATCCGTCTGGGGGTAATGACAACCAAAGAGGTTTGCAAGCACCTTAGTCGCTGACGAAAATAGTGCATCATCATGCTGGATTGCTCTAGATTGCACTGAAAAGGGAGAGCTATAGGCAAGTACAAGAATTGATAGATTAAATAAGAGGATGAAATATACCCACCCCCGTAAATGTGGAAGGCACTAAAAGCATGGGGCACTCGGACTCTGGCGCCAGGGGGATCCTTACCTATTACTCAGGTTCTCCTTCTAGTGCCACATTAATGTTCAAGTTAGGCACGGGAACATCGACATGTGTTCCCTAAAGCTGGAGAGCAAGGAAAAATGGCATTACCTAAATGTCAGGGAAAACAAGCATAGTTTAGTTGACTACCAAGTGGGTCATGATTTCATAAAGATGCACCCAGTAGTCACCCTCATGGTTGATGAAATCAACACAGTGACGGCCCACCTTCATCTCTGTCATGTCTACTAAAGACAACATCCTAGCATAGAACATAGAGCACGGAGGATCCATTGGAATGTATGGAGGCTGTTGGTGAAGACTCTGAGGTTTCACTGTTTCATCCAAATATCAAATGAAGCAGAAATGTCCTTCAGTCAGGACTAACCGCTGGGTGTAATATTAAGCGGCCTCGATTATAGGAAGGGCCATGCGAGCACCCCATGGGTGGAAGTTAGCCTACGAAACATCATCACCATAACAAAATCTAAAGAGTAAAAAGAAAATTGGCTATCATACCATGGTTAAGTCATTTATAGCCCTCTGAAGGTGCTGCAAACATACCAACCGAAACTTCCATTGAATCTGGTCATGTTTCCTCCATGAAAGCATCGCCGAAAAATGAGTAGGTTCCTGTGATCCTAGTGATAGCTCTGGAAAATATTCGTAAAACCAAAGTTGTAAAAACAACGTAACAATGATGAAAATTTCAAAATGAAAAGAGAAGTAAAATAATTGTGATATCATTACCTCAATTACCCTCCACAAACCCACCACGACGTAAACTGGAGCTCTTTTCTCTTTAGTTTATATTATTCCTGTAGACATTGTTTCACAAGCCATGAATAAGAGTAGCATATACAACCACTCCCCAATTTAAGTGTCTCAATCTACCTGGATTGACCAGGTTAACTAAATAATGCAAGCAGTAGTGGTTACCCAGTTTGGCAACAAAGATAATGCTAAAGAGGAGGGCTGAAATGATATGCGATTGCTGGTTAGGTGCTTATGTAGCCGAACCAACATCATCATGCATCAGTGTGAAAAGAGTAGCATAAGGAAAGATAGCCCCTCGTGGGATTCCTCATGATAGGGCTAAAACGTTTAAAAAGGCGAGCTTTGACTAGGTGGAAGTCTTCCTGATACACTAACAGGTCCCCCGAAAGTCCAAGACCTATTACCATAGCAAAACTAAAAGGAGTAATAGTCATCTCCCTGAAAGGTAAATGGACCGTGTTAGTAGTATCCCTAAATCATTCAACTATTCCACGAGTGATGCAACGATCAATCAGCTAGGATATTTCTACTAAAGCTGAATAAAAGGATCCAAAGCTCGTGTTCTCTAGAACACTTCGGACTTGGATTTTCCTATATCTAAGGTCTGTTATGATTTCTTGGGGGCACCTTCACCCCTGATAAGATCATCCTGAAAAAAGGAATAAAATTAAACAACAGTATTTAATAAATAAAGAAAAGGGGAGAACACAAAAGATCAACATTCACCTTTTTGGCAGCAACCTGGCTCGAGGCATAGCATTCAATCTTAACTAAATGATCAATGTTATCCCAAGCTTTGATAGGTCGCCGTTCCCTTTTAATAAAGAAATCTTGTGCAAGCCTTTCTTGCCAGGATCGACAAGGGGGATGCGCTCTTCTTAAACTCATTACTTAAGAGCACTTGAAATAGAAGCAAAGAAAGTAAAGGACAACTAACAAGGGAAGACAAGTATGACTAAGGGGTGAACTGATCACTCCACATGCCAAGCTATTCATAGGCAAAGTAAGAAGGAAAAGGTCAAAGGGAAATCCAGTTGGGTTCTCAACAACTCAAATGAGCATGTTCCCTTCACAATGAGCTAAATGCAAGCAAACGGGAAACGACAAAACAAGGGGATGCCAAGCGCGAGGACCCAGCCAGGTTCCCTACCATTCACATAGGCAAATTCCCTACACAAGGAGCTAAGGGTGAGCAAATAGACAGGGAAGAGACAAGATCATGCCAAGCACGGGGATCTTGTCAGGTTCTCTACACCACACACAAGCATCCCTCTTGACAAAAATGCAAAAGTACTCAAACAAACGGAAGAAAGTAAGCAAAGAAGACAAGCATAGAAGGAACTAGTTAGGGTCGCTATGTGCATAGGAACTTATAATCGTCAAAAGAATAACAAGCTTACAAACAAAAAAAGGAAAAGCCAACACAAAAAGTGATCAAGGAACCTAGCCGGGATCACCACCACCATGTGCTTATGTTTCTCTCAAAAAATGCAAAAGAAGAAGAAGCCAAAATCAAAAGGATCCAATTAAGAATTAGCATCCATGAGCATCAAAAGAATACATGCAATGTTAAGAAGAAAAAAAAATGGATTTACTTATGAACGTATCTCAAAATATTTTCGAAATTAGAAGTTAAATCAGGTCATCCCAGGCACAACGACACATTTCATCATTGAAATCCACTAGTCCAACAAATGGTTCACTAATCCAGTGTCAGGGATAAATTCAAATAAAGTCGCTAGACCACCTAAAGGTCCGCTAACCCAATGTCAGGGATAAATTCAGAGAATTCACTAAATTGCCGAAAGGTTCACTAATCTAGCATTAGGGATAAATTCAAAGAATTTTCTAGATCGACAAAAGATCTGCTTGTCCAGCGATAAGGAAATATGCTAAACCGGCGAAACACCCGCTCTTTCGACGATTAGGAAACCCGCTAAACGGCGAAAGAATAAATTCATGGTAAACCCACAAGAGTGGGGAAAGGTCCGCTAGACCAGTTAAGGGTCCGTTCCTCTTGCACCAAGGAAATCCACTAGACCGACGAAAGATCCTCTCCTCTGACGATAAAGAAATATGCTAATTTGGCGAAAGGATAAGAACCCGCTAGCTCTCACCACAATAGGACATGATCAGGGCACCATTAGGCGAAAGTTGGTAGACACCAAATCTCGGGACCCTCAATGGCCATGGTTGGATCCTACACAGCCAGGTAGACAATGACAAAGATAACCATTACTTTGACCTTCACCATACTTCGGCTCGACCAAAGTCGAGGCTAACCATAGATGCCTAAAAATGGCATCATATTTTAATTCTCGGGGGCTCGACAGAATGATAGTCTGAATGAAAAAGAAGCAAATTGAGTTGGCAGGCAAAACTGGCCCAATGGGCCAGTCTCAAAGAACTCGATCCAGTTCCTCACTAAGAGAGCCCGACCGGGCTCTTCTTTTCTATTGTACCAAGACTTGCCCTTATTAAGATAGTTAAACAGGCCCCTATTAGAATTAGCTTTCTGTGTCTTATTGGATTAATTCAAATTAACTAATTGGAGTTCTAGTTTATCATGTCAATCTATTTAGATTCAGCCTAAAGGGAACAAGATTAGGTCTCCTTTTCCTTGGCAAACTCATGTAATCTCATCAATTGCTATAAAAAAATGGTTGACCCTTGTGCTAGGGGGGCATGAAAAAATCATTAGCGCTATATGTTGCCCTAAATCATTGAGAGTTGCAAAAAAGATGAGAGAAAATGTAAACAAGAGCTTTACAGCTCCTTTTCTAGGATAGGAATCCGTGTTTAGAAATCAAATTTCAGCTTAAGAAATCATCACTGTACTAGGTTTCTAAAAGAATCAGATGGGTTATCCTGAGGGTGTTTTACACTCTCTCATTCTCTCTTTATGTCTCTTTATTTATTTTAGTAAATTTCTGTTTGGAAAACATGTAACTTTTAATTAGTTCATCAACGGCAGCTATAATAATTTGAATGGCTTGTTTTTTGTTACTTATTTTCAAATAGACATTATGGGTTGATTTTATATGAATCAATTTTTGCATGAACGTATGTTAGTATGATTAAGTTTTCGTTTCCCATGTTAATTAATAGAGGCCGTCAGTGGTGACAGGCAGTGACGTAACGCATTTCATCATGTCATCGTACTATCGGCCCCAAATCTAGTTCCTCGATTCAAGACCATGAAGCTAGAATGATCCTCACACTAGGGATTTGTTAGTGGCCTTTCTAAGTACCTTTTTGAATATAAATTTATCCCCTTAGTGCCCTTTTGGTTGTCCTTGTCAGTATGATTTACTTTTTAGACAGTGATACAGTTTGTAAATTTTTCATAAAACCCACTAGTGAATCTATTAGTTAAAGTTTAATAGATTTTCTTTGTTATTACATATGCTTTCTATCTTTACACAGCTGGAATTTGGCAGGAAAATTCGGACATGGACAGTGAAATATGCTTGAGCGAGGGTATGTGTTCAGAACTGGTCGAGGAACCCAGTCGATCAAACTTGTACCCATATTCAGGGCCAGGCCAAGGTTGCTTATAAGGCCTGAGCCAGGTGTTGAGGGTTTTTTTGAGGGGTGGTGAGTGAAAATTAAAGACTAAATTAAAGTGGGTGAATAAAAGGGGAAAATGATACCTCAAGCACCTACGGTTGTCAGTCGTAGTACTTAAGGGTCGCTCCACAGGGAAGACGTGAAATTTCGGTCATTTAAAACTAAACGACTAAATTTAATTAACTAAACTAAGCGAAATTATTTAAGGCAATTTAATAACCTAATTCAACTAAACTCATCTAATCCTAATTCAACAAAGAATAAAAACAACCTAATTAACTTAATAAACTTAACCTAAACTAACCTTTATGTTAATTAACCAAATTAACCAAACTAAGCTTGAATTAATCATGGTTCAAAACCTTATTCCAGAATCTGAACACAAGGAAAATTATGACAAGGAATTAAACTCAGGGGAGGGGGACGAATTGAAGCCAAACTAAAGCAACAGGGGAAATGGAAAGGCAAAGCATGAAACAGAGCAAAGCAAACCGAGACTGGACATGAAGAACAGCAAGGCAGAATCAAAAACAGCAAGGGAAAGGGGAGAAATTGAAGCAAGGCATAATGGAAAACTCACAAAGGTTTCGGCAACCCGGAATTGCAACCAACGAACACCAGAAAAGGCCATTCGAACAACCGCAACAGGGGAGAGGGGAAATCGAGCAATAATGAACGCAATAAACCCAGAATTTTGCAAAATCAAACCGAAAGCTTAATTACAACCAAGGAATCTCGAAATTGCAATGAATTCAACCATAAACTGAATCTAAAACCTAACCCTAATTCTGAAAATTGACATTAAACCTGAAATTCGAATATGAAATTGAGATTAAAAACGAAATTAAACTAAATCTAAACCCTAAAAACGGAATTTAAACCTAATCCTAATCCTAAAATCTAACCTACGCTAGCTGACCTTCGAACCCCAAAAATGGCGTCATCTTCCTCCTTTTATACCCGAAACCTTCAACCCTTGACCCTTCGATCTTCGGCTTGATGTGGACGGTGGATGAGAAGGCCAACAAAGGGGG